>CM077198.1:32460410-33060410 GCA_039654625.1 Rhinogobio ventralis
TCCTACCCAATACCTAACTACCGTACTAACTATTAATAAGCAGTAATTAGGAGTTTATTGAGGTAAAAGTCCTAGTTAATAGTGAAAATTGGACCCTAAACTAAAGTGTGACCACATTTTAAATTTTTTTTTTAAAAGAAGTCTCTTCTGCTCGCCAAGTCTGCATTTATTTGGTCAAAAATGCTGTAATATTATCATTTAAAATAATTGATTTCTATATATTTTAAAATGTAATTTATTCCTGTGATGCAAAGCTTCAGTGTCATTGTAATATGCTGATTTGCAGCTCAAGAAACTTATTAATATAATTTCTTATCATTATTTGATTATTATATTTTAGGATTCTTTGATGAATAGGGAGTTTAAAAGAACAGCATCATTTGAAATATTTAGTCACTTTTGATCAATTAAATGCATCCTTGCTAAATAAAAGTATTAATTCCTTAAAATCATACTCATACCAAACATTTAAACGGTAGTGTACTGTATGTAATATCTGCAAATATTATATGCAAATAAAAATAGATTAATTTATGGAATTATCTGAAGGCAACTTGTGCTCTATTAACAGCATATGTGACATCAATTCAGAAAAGAATTCCCTAAATATATAAAAACATACAAAAATTGCATTTCTATATGTTGAGTGTGAGTGGAGGGTTTAAATGCATTTTTGTTAAAACACACATGATGCACTGAAATTCATTTCATCCCAAAAATGCTGAAGTAATGCTTTCTGTTTAGATTGCATTTTCTTTCTCTTCTGAAAAACAAAAATAGCATTTTCAGCTGAATATTTTGGTTGGCCTAAATGTAGCTGTATCCCTAATGAATTGTGAAGTTGTTCTTTTGAGGTGGGGCTGCTGCAGTTCTAGGTGGAGGAACTTGCTAGGGGATTTTTACTAAATTAAAAAAGTGCTTTGTGGATAGTTTTTATTTTCTTCTGGTGTTCATTTGTATTTAAGTCAGTCAAGTCAGATTTAATTGTAAAATAAAAAATCAGGCATGTCATGATTCAAAGATTTTTGTTTAGTTAGTTATTGCTGTGGTGATTGACCGCAAGTCATGGACATTAAAGGGATAGTTCATCCAAAAATGAAAATTCTGTCATTAATTACTCGCCCGCATGTCGTTCCAAACCCGTAAGACTTTCCTTCATCATTTCGAAAGTCTTACGGGTTTGGAACAACATGAAGCTGAGTAAATGATGACAGAATTTTCATTTTCAATGAAAACTTAACTTAAACTAACCCTTTAAAGGTGCAGTGTGTAATATTTATGAGGATCCATTGATAGAAATGCAATATACATAACTGTTTTCAGTGGTTTATAAAGACCTTCCATAATGAACCGTTATGTTTTTATTACCTTAGAATGAGCCATTTCTATCTACATACACCGCAGGTCCCCTTACAGTGAAGTCACCATTTTGCACCGCCATGTTTCTACTGTAGCCCTAAATGGACAAACTTCTCTACAGAGCGCTAGCTGCTCTCTGCTGTCTCAGACGACGACATCTTTGTCCTGTGTTGGCCACCGTAGCTTCTCTATGTGCTTCGAAAGGGAGGGGTGAGTGGTGGGCGGTTGCAATTAATAATAATTTCTTCTAATATATTAAAGGATAATCTTTTAAATGAAATGTATTCAAAACTACTTGATGGCTATCTGTAGATTTTGCTGCTGATGCAAGTGAGTATTCCTCAGTGAGACAAGCTTTTGTCATCAGGTTATTGTCAATTTCATATAGCTAAATTTTGCCAGATAAATTGGCCTCATCCCCATCTAGCTTCCGGCGGACCGCCATCCGTATTAAACTTACAAAGAAAGTGTGACGCCTCTCGCAGTTCAAAATGCTTATGATACGTCCGACGTCATACTCGCCCAGTTAGGTTTTTTTCCGTAAGTTGAATATGTAATTCGGTTCGCCGGTAGCTAGATATTTTACATTATAACTTGTTAAATATGAATATTTTTCATCACTTTGCTTCAGAAGGCCTTTATTAACCCCCTGTACCCATGTGGAGCACATTTTTAATGGATGGATGCACTTTTTTGGGCTTCAGATGCCATTATAATGCATTTTTTAAAGGGGTCATAAATTGAGAAATCAACTTTTCATTCAGCCTTTTATATATAAATGTTCATCGTGATATAAAAATATCCTGTAAGTTTCAGAGCTGAAAACTTCCTTGTAAGTCAAAGAAAAGCTTTTATTGACACCAGGCCCAGCAAACGCTCGATCTCAGAATATGCCAACTCGTGACGTCAGCGTGTGGTAAAACACCGCCTCAACAGAAGAATAAGAACGCCTGATTCTGTAGCCCCGCCCACCGAGTCGTGGAGCTAAATGGATCGCTAACGAGCAATAAACATGCTGAAGATGGCAAGATATTTCGCTGTGCCTGGTTGTGGAAGAACACAGTCGCTGCATAAGCTTCCTTCGGATTCTAATATTATGAATGCATGGTTGAACTTTATTTTTAATGAAGATCCAGCTCACGTGGGGAAGACAGTGCGCATTTGTTCCTTCATTTCACCACAGATTCGTTTGTAAACGAGACTGGATTTGCAGACAGGATGAGATTACATGAATGAATGAAGCAACACATTTATGTGAGTAAAAAATGTTTTTTATATGTGACAGTATTGAATGGTTACAGATCGTTTGATATCTATTGATTATGTGTACGTGTCTAACTGAACATTAGCATGCTGTCACAGGCTGGAGAATCCTTTATTTGAGATGTTGTTGGTTCATTGTGCTGCGATTCGGGATCAGACTAGAACATGTATGGGCCAGGGCTTGCAAAGCCAAACGTCCCAGGGCTATGTGATTTCCAGACGGGCTACCAAAACGTAAGCCCGTCGGCAGGCCGGTGAATCTTAAATAGTGAAATAACATTCCTTTCTTGATGTGCGTTGTTCACTCTTTTGACTTGATATTTGAAGGAAAAATACAATCTTGGAAGTTTTGATCATGCTGATTTGTCTGACTCTGCAGTGAAGCTTGTGCGTGTGTGTGTGTGTGTGTGTGTGTGTGTGTTAGTGATGCACGGTTCACGGTTATATCCACCGATCGGGCGGGCCAAGTAATAAAAAATAACATTCCAGTTAATTGCGGGTGGATGAGAGATAAATCATTGTGTTTGTTTGATAAAGACATATTGCGAGCCCTGTGGGTGAATCATCATTCCGGTTGCCGTTTTCCCACACGCTTTCAAAACACGATTCACGGGGAGACGGAGCTCATTATAATATGCAAAGCTTATCCAATCATAGCAGTGAGCTTTTACTTCCAAGTCTTCAAACCGAGAGTTCCATGAGAGGGGCTCAAAACCAGGGTAGAAAATAGCTATTACTTATTCATTATGATGTTTTTGAATGTAAAAACCACGCCATGAAGAACGTCTTCACCATGAAGAATGTCATTAGTTGACCTCAGACAACAGTATAAAAAAATAAAAAGGCCAGTTCATGACCCCTTTAATATAACTCAGATTGTATTTGTCTGAAAGAAGAATGTCATATACACCTAGGATGGCTTGAGGGTGAGTAAATCATGGGGTAATTTTCATTTTTGAGTGAACTATCCCTTTAAATGCACTACTGATTTGAAGATATGTAACAATATCTATTACATGTCATGTAACAAAGTTGTTTTCTGTGATTGGTAGGTTTAGGGTTAGGGGATAGAGTTTGTACAGTAAAAAAATCATTGTCTATGGAAAGTCCTCATAAATCATGGAAACCCAACGTGTGAGTGTGTGTTTGTCACGTGTCCTGACAGCTGCTTAATGATTTATAGGGGGGTCTGTGCTTGATGTCCGTCTGCTGTGGGATCAAACTCCATGTACAGTCTGTGGTCTTGGCTCATGGACTCATTAGTATATTTCCTTTTGCTAACCACTGAATAATAACTGTCGTTCATGACGGAGCAGGTCATATATAATCACTACAGTCAGTGGAAAATCTGACCCGCATGACATGCTGCGACATTAAACACGACCACACTCGCTCCTGAGATCCAGATCTCTATAGCATGTTTCATGAGAATTTATCTTTCTGTGCATGTTTGATTTTCTTCCAGTGTTTTGATGTATTAACCAGGAAAACAGTCTACTGATGAACGTATGGCATCAATTATCTTACAGATCGCTGGGTCATAACAGCTCAAATGCTTTACTGCACTGCTGTAAAACTCAAGTTGAGTTACTTGATTTATTTAAAATATAAAATGTATAGATTCAAAATGTACATTTTACCTTGATTATATTTAAAAGTGGCATTTTCTGAGGCACGTGTGGTGTTTGCCAGCGCAGATCTCACTGAGATGCGGGTCATTATCATCAAGATGCTTCAAAGTTCTTGCTAGTGTAATTTCACTGTATGTGATTACTAGGGCATTGACAGGTGGTTGCTAGGAAGGCCTGAATGAAATTCTATGTTCCATTTTAAATAGAGTGGTGCAGGGATGATGCCAAAACCCGGAAGACTAATTTGCCCCTGTTCCCTCGAGATTTTCCTATGAGGTTCTATAATGAGGGGTTTATCAATTGTAAAATAAAATAAAGCCTTAAAGGGGACATAACACACACAGTTTCTGCCAATCTCATGTTAATCTTAAGTACCTACAGAGTAGTATTGCATCCTTAATATGTCCGAAGAGTCTTTAGTTTTATCATATTTATAAAAGACAGATACGCTGTACCGATTGTTTCCGAAAACAGCTGAACTTGTGAAGGCGTGCAGTGGGCGGAGCTAAAGAGTCACGAGCACACACAAGCGCCCTGGATGACTTTTGATTCACTATACATTTGTGCTGTTGACATTATATGCACTTACAGACATTTGATGCAGTTTCACTCACCACCTGCGGTTTCGACTCATGACCGGGAACAAACAAACACACTTGCAGAACTCCGTTGTTGCTCCGGAAAAACAAACTGCATCCACTGTTTCGTTAACACTGGGTTATTTGGGAAGCTGAACAAGGTTATCTTTCCTTCACAACCAGAAACACGCTTTTTTTGTGATATTGTCGTGGTCTAAAACAGAAATAACAGTGCTGCCGCCAGCTCCCATAACCCGAACAAAGCTCGTTGTTAACGCTCTTGCTCTTGCTCTTGCTCTCGCTCTTGCTCTCGCTCTCGCTCTGGTTGATGTGCATATCCGGGAGAAGTGCCCATACAAAGGAATTCTTAAAGACATAAAGGGCCATACTCGAAAAAAAAAACTTTCCGAAACTTGTTCAAATCCTGAAGGAGTGCATTTGGCACAGAAATACTCCATCATAAGTCCAGCTCGTTTTTTTGGCCATGTTTAGCATGAGAATCTAAACCTTTAACAGTCTAAATAAGTCAAAATGCATGAAATAGCATTAGACCCCCCCCCTTAAGTAAAGTAAAATAAGGGTCTGGGGTAAACATAACTTGACGATACTTGAACGTTTTGCTCTACGACATAAACTGTAGGGCTGTGAATCGTTAATGCATGTTAGTTTTTATTTAGTACTGTCCTGAATAAGATATAGTCTACAAGACAAAAAAGTTTATGAACCAAGGATTATTAATACTGTGTGTCATTACCTGGATGATCCACAGCTGTTTTTTTGTTTTGTGATGGTTGTCTCTGAGTCCCTTGTTTGTCCTGAGCAGTTAAACTGCCCAATGTTCTTCAGAAAAATCCTTCAGGTCCTGCACATTCTTCAGTTTTCCAGAATCTTTTGCATATTTGAACCCTTTCCAGCAGCGACTGTATGATTTTGAGATCCATCTTTTCACACTAAGGACAATTTAGGGACACAGCTATTAAAAAAAAGTTTCAAACATTCACTGACGCGCCAGAAGGAAATGCAATGCATTAAGAGAGCTGGGGGTGAAAACTTTTGAACAGGATGAAGATGTCCAATATTTTTCTTATTTTGTTTAAATATAATTTTTTTTTTCATTTAGTACTGCCCTTCGGAATTAACAGAAGATACTTGCATGTTTCCCGGAAGACAAATTAAGTACAATTTACCTTGATCTTCAACCCCCGGTTCTTAATGCATCGTGTTTCCTTCTGGAGCAAGACTGTATATAAACTCCCTTTTTATTTTATCTGCTTCAAGAAATGTAGCAAACATCAAACACAACTTAAGTCTGAACACAGCAGATGACAGGACCATTTAGAACGAACATACAAGAGTAAATAATAAAAAGCGCATGAAACGGCCAAGTATTGTACTTGTTACAATAACGCTCACACACTCGCACGCACATGCATGCAGCCTTGCACACACACGCTCACATGCTGTAAATGTTAAAATAGTGGGTGCATTTTTTTATTACCTGCTTTTGTGTTTAGCCTCCCTCCGCCATTTTACGCTAGCTCGAGAAGCACGCGCATATGTGACAAATGTTGTCAGAGAAACGTCAGTAGGCTATAATCGATTATCTTGAAATTAGTGTCAATACCCAGACCTAATATATATATTATGAAGACATTTTGATCATTTCACATGTTCCTAATTAGGTTCACATTGTCGATACACAATAAAAGCACTCTTGATCTGCTGACCTACATGACCGTAGCGAGAACTGAATATATGGGTAAGAATCAAACTCTAGCATCATGGCTATCGCCATCACACCTTCTCAAGGCAACTGAAGTGATTATTGATTTTTGATTGCAGTGGAAGTCTTGATTGCGATTGCTGCTAAATGTAGGGCTGAATGAACCGGCTCGCTCCCGTATGTCATTGTGTTCAGAGCAAACCCACAAACCCCTGAGCTGCCAAACGTGATAAATGAGCAGCCGCTCTGCCCTTCAGGTCTCTCATTGGCTGTCTCGAGGGGAATCTGAGCTGTTTGTTCCTGTAGCATATCCAATAAAATAAACGTGTGTGTGTGTGTGTGTGTGTGTGTTGGCAAAATAGGGGTTTCATGTGGGTCGACGGGGTTGAATTAAACGTGTTGTGTTCATGTGAGGTGTGTCGTACATGGCCTGAGGTGTTACTGTTAATTTTCTCATCATGGATCTGTCACTCATGATTGTGTTCCCACTGATGTCTGATGACCTCGTCCTCTCGAGCTGCTCTCTAAGGGTCTGCTTTAATCATTTACCCACTTCTGACTTCATAATAAAAGTCTTGTATGTCAGGAATCCGTCACAATCAGAATGTTGTTCCCAGAATGAGGTCATGAGGCAGAATATGGGTTAGATAGTAATGTTCAGAAGAACAGGTTTATCCATTTCATATGTAATGGGAAGAGAGAGAAGAATTGAGATGTTGCAGGGTAACAGGTATTGAAATAAATAAAAATGACATGTCATTAACATAATGTGTGGAGCTGTGGACAGATGTCTTGGAATCTGCTGAGAGAATTCTAGAATTCTCAAGAGATCTACAATTTAGAGTTTTTGAGTTCTCTGTTGCTGTGTTGTTTTTAACATGGGTGAAGTCAGAGTTGACTTGGGCGCCCAAGGCTCATTGATGCACGAGGGCATGAAGGCTATCCCGTCTTGTCCGAGCCAAAAATGTAATGTGTCAACAGTGCGTATAATCAGAGTGCCTATGATGACCCGTTTACCGTCAAAAGCACCTACAATGTGCACATGAACATCAGAACTGAACCTTGGAGCAATGGAAGAAGGTGGCCTGGTCCAATGAGTCCCATTTTCTTTTACATCACGTGGATGGCCATGTACATGTGCCATTTACCTGGGGAAGTGATGACACCAGGTTGCACTGTGGGAAGACGACAAGCCGGTGGAGGGAGTGTCACGCTCTGGGGAATGTTCTGCTGGGAATCCCTGGGTCCAGCCATTCGTGTGGATGTTACTTTGACCCGTACCTAAACATTGTTGCAGACCAGGTGCCCCCCTTCATGACAATGGTGTTCCCTGGTGGAAGTGGGCTCTTCTAGCAGAATAATGCACCCTGCCACATTGCACACATTGTTCAGGAATGGTTTGAGGAACATGATTTAAGAGTTCAAGGTGTTGCCCTGGCCTCTCAATCCATTTGAGCATCTGTGGAATGTGCTGGACACGATCACCAATAAGATCCCATTAGTTAATGTTAGTGAATGCAAGAACAACTGGTCTTCCCCGCCATTTGACGGAATTTTCCGGCTTTACGTTTTTACAATTACGTGTGCTATTACACATCTTATGAAAGAGTGCAGAATCTCCTGATCAAAACGCATGCGAAGAAGATGCAGAAACAAGCTATATCATATGTAATCATATGCATATGTAAAATAACGCAATTACCAATATTAAACGGCCTATAAATCAAAACTGCCTAATGTTACTGAATGAAACGTCAACCCAGGACGAGCTATAGGATTGTGCAAGCTGTGGGGGTGTTGATGGACTCGATCTACTCCATCTGAATTTTGATCATCATACTGAGTGTGATCTGGATGTAGTCTTTGACAAAAAAAAACTAGATTTTTCTCAGCTTTTGCTTTTTTTTATGAAACTGAAGTGTTGAAGTGTTGAAAAAAAAGAATGCATGAAGCTAGAATAAAACAGTTTTTTTTGTTTAAAAGCCAAAAGGTCTGTTCTTTTGATATATTGCATGTTCACATATTCATACAACAAAATATTATGGGAGCCATGAAATCTTTGTGAAAAAAACGCTGGTGGTGACTGGCAACTTTAAAAAAAAAACACTGGCGGAGAAAATAATTAACAGCACGTTGAGGGCCAACCGCATATTAGGCAGGTGTTCATAATGTTTTTATTTTTTTATTTTACCATGATAGAAGTCAAAGTTGATAATAACTTAAGCCACTTTTGTGTTTCTAAGGACTAAGTTCTGACTAATCTAAAACAGATTTTTGAACAGCCCATGTAGTTCAAAATTCTCATCATGTGTTCTAGAATTTCCATTGTGAGTTCCAGAATTCTCGTCAGGAGTTCTAAAATAGATTTCTCATCTGCAGTTCTAGATTTCTGCTCAGGTTTCATCAGAATCCCGCCGTGAACTCTGGTTGAATCCAGGTCGATTTGATTCCGGCAGTCTCTGCAAGGGTCTCCATTCTGTCACACCGTTTCTACGGCCTTCATGCAGTGTTTCCATGGAGAGCTATCGGTTGCTACGGAGCGTCGTTTGTTAGTGTCAGTGTGGGGCTGCGTGAGGATTCCTGGTGACCCGAGGGTTCGGCTGGCCCCTCTCACAATGGGCCGACCCGTTCCAGAGTCCCAGCACTGCTTTTGTTGCTACACTCATATATCAAATGCATTCTCCTGCCAGCGGCTACAACAATGCTTCTCAAACTCACACACACATCAAAGGCCCAGTGGGGACGTTCTGTGAGTGCAAGTGCTGCAAAATGAGAACAAACCCCAAACAACTTCTGCTCAGATTTGCTCTGTGTGTGCGTGCTTGTATCTTTCCCCTTCTATCAGTCAGAATGAGAAAAATCATAATTTCTCAATATAATTTACATTTAAAATACTTTTTAAGTAAACATGTCAGTGATTGGTTATGCTTAACCGAAATATTAATTTAATTGTGAAGCCCTAATGTGTTTTTTTTTATGTATGTTCACACAATTTATTTGGTAACACTTTACAATAAGGTCCCATTAGTTAATGTTAGTGAATGCATTAACTAATAATAACTAACCGTGAACAACTGTCAGCTCGGGGACATTAAATAATATTAACAGACACAACTTTTGATTTTTATAAAGAATTCTTAAATTATGAAATTGCCATTTAATTAAGATTAATAAATGCTTTAGATGTATTTTTCATTGTTAGTACATGTTTACTAATGTTAAAAAATGGAACCTTATTGTAAAGTGTTGTTTTTTTCTATTGGATTTTGCTGGTAATTTTTTATTGATTACATTCAATTACAAACTAAAAGCTTCAGAGTTGCTCGCTCTTTAGTAACTCTGCAAACTCTGTAAGCACACTTACTCGGGTGCAGTTTTTATCAAACTAAATTATTATAGACTTCTAGTCTACATCAGACATGTGTGGCGAGTTGCAACACATCAAAAATGAATTGCTCTCTTTATAATCAACATAACTGGATGGGCCGGTTCTGTCGAGATGGTATAATCACCTCGGTTGATGGTTGAACACACAGACTTGTTTTATACACCTAGTCGTTCTTCAATAAAATTAATTTACTTAAATATCATATAAATGAATTTATTCCTTTGAGTATTTATTTGTTTTGAGTTTAAATAAGATCCTGGCCATCAGATCAGCTTATGGCCAGCTAATGCAAACCACCTTTTGTTTCTGATCATGTTCATCCATTGATGTGCAGCTTTTTTGTGCATCTTGATCATTTGTTTTCATCGACTGCAGCTAAAACTTCTCTCTGAATTTGTGGATGAATTTGATGTGTATTTTTACACCCGCTGAGAATCAGGACACAATTCCACAACCCCTGTTGAAGCACGTCCCGTCCAAAGACGGTGTGAAATCTATGCAAATTCAGCCCAAATAGTTTCTGAAACCCGCTGAGAACAAACCCATCAGGCCACAGCAACCCACCGCCGTCCAGAACCGCTTCTATCCTGCTGCGTGTGTCTGAACTCGCCGTCTCTAATCTGACTTTGATATTCCTCCTCATGCCCTGAGCGCTGTGTCATCGTCACCAGAAATGTGTGTGTGTATGTGTGGGGTTAGTATTACTGAGAGTAATACACAAACACACACTTGATTTCTCTTCTACAAAAATCGGTTTTCCCCTTTTATGTCTGTTTTTTTTACCCATTTTGATTTGACCAATCAGTCAAGTATTACAAATTATGATTCTTTCTTTTTAAACATTTTATCCTGACTAATCATATTCATTTCTTTCAGGTGTGCAGGTGTCCACTGGGATACCGTAGCAATGATTATCTGTCAATCACAGCAGAGGCGGACACCGTCAGCTGCCTGTGACCAATCAAGAGTCTCAGAGTGAGCAAGAGGGCGGAGCCGGTCTGATGATGGACAGACGAAACGTCTACTCAAGTTTAGAGCACCGCCCCCTCTCTCCACCTCAGCAATGGTCACATAGAAGCAGAGACATTTCTATGTTCTTCTCGTTTTACATCCCCAAAAGAACATGAACATGTAGATTGAACTTCAGTTTTCCTTCTTTTAGCTGTTCTTTTGTTTATTTGTGTGATGCCAGGCGTGCTCCGCCTGCGCCGTCTCGTTCGCCAGGTGCCACTACAGACCAGCTTCTTCTTCCTCTTCCTCCTCTGCATTCTCAGCGTCTTCCTCTCTTCCTACTTCCTGTTCGCTGTCAAACGAGAGCTCGAACCGTCAGTCACAGCAGCACATGTAGCCGATGACCTCTACGTGACCTCTTCTAGACCACTCCCCTTCCTTGCTCAAGTGGGCGGGTCGTTGTCGTCTGATGGCTCTCGAACAGATCCAGTCGTGCTGGTGTTTGTGGAGAGTCAGTATTCGCAGCTCGGCCAGGAGATCGTGGCCATCCTGGAGTCTGCACGATTCCTGTACCGGATGGAAATTTCTCCCGGAAAAGGGGACATGCCCACGTTAACGGGCGGACAGCGGGGCCGCTTTGGGCTGATTGTGTATGAAAACATCCTGAAGTACGTGAACATGGATGCCTGGAATAGGGAATTACTGGACAGATACTGTATCGAGTTTGGAGTGGGAATTATCGGCTTCTTTAAGGTAAGTGACTCTATATCAGTTTCACACACTCGCTCATCAGCGCTTCATCTTCCTACCTTGAAAAGTGCATTGTCATAACCAGTGAAATTTATAACACATGGAGAAAGCGAATCAATAGTCTTAAAGCCACAGGCAACAGACAAGACAAATCTAAGATATATGATATATAGTGTTGGGAGTAACGCGCTACAAAGTAACACGTTACTGTAATTCCACTACTTTTAGTGGTAACGTGCATGTAACTAAATTTTTTTTATTACCAAGTAATGAAATTACAATTACTGAAATTTAAATGAGTTTGTTACTCGCGTTACTCTCTTTTGTGAAAAATGAACGCTTGCAGACAAGAAACTCATTCTCGCTGTTGTATTGTTGCCGCCCGCGCTGCCATGTCTACTTTGTTTGGCCTTCCAAAAGAATTAGAAAACAGTGGTTAAGCTTTAGTTACAACACTGTTCCAGAACCGTACAACCCAAATATTCGACTGTGTGCTGTTTCTAGCACCTGGGAGAGCACAGACCGTTTCTACGTCTTTGTCGTTTCTACGATAACAAATGCAAACTTACCAATCTGATATGTTCTGGTCCAGTCGCGCTGGTGACGTTGATCGATCAGTTTGGTCATCTGCATCATCCGCATCAGATTCGGGCTCGAAGGCTTTGCCTTATGAGGCATTTTTGTTAAACCATTTTGTTAAATCAAATATTCAATTATATGCAGCACCTCAAGGCACCTTTGTTTTCTTGTTTAATTAGTGTTAATACTGTAGGCCAATCACTTTGATTTGATTGGGCCTAATGTGGTAAAAAAAAACACTGTTAAATGACTGAGACAGTTGTTATTTCATTTCAAGTAGGCCTATTAAAAGGGACTTTAGTAATACTGCTTGATTTGAAGGCCTGTTGCCTTGTTGATCACAATAAATAGGCCTAAAAATTATGTTTATTATGTTTGACTGTTTGGTACTGTTCATATTTACATTTAAAAAGCAGACATAAAAGTAACTTAAAAGTTACTTTCCCTAGTAACTAATTACTTTTGATATACAGTAATTGGTAAAGAAATTCAATTACTTTTAAAAGAAGTAACTAGTAACTGTAACTAATTACTAATTGTCAGTAACTTGCGCAACACTGATATATATGACGTAGGATATAGGCTACCAAATAGGGTTGTGCCGATGGACGATATCATCGTATCACCATCGTGATGCCACACCCCCCGTTGCGAGTCTTGTTGTGAGTGCAACACACACTAATCCTCTTCTATAGTTAAACTAAAAACTTTGCAGGGATTGCTCTGTAAATTAAATTGAGAGTATAACTAATTTAAATACTGTAGTCTATGCCAGATATATATAGCCTACATTTTGAAATAATAAACGAGGCTCAAACATCCATTTCATAAGCATGCGTGTTTATTTTAGCACTTCCGTCAGTGAAACAACCCTCTACAGCCTGTAAAACATTTAAAGAATATAAGAAAATTAAATGTTAGTTAAAAAAAGATTTGTTTCATAGCCTATTTCCCCGCAAAGATGCGTCATATGAGATGAATGTGGGACACGAGCTAGCTACACCTTTTCGAATATCTTCGTCTTCATGTTTTCTCCTGATGTTGCAAAGCAACACTTGTTGTAAAAGGTCTGAAGAGCGAATTTTATCTTCAACAGGGTCAAGACATTTTTAGGCTATGTTTGATTATGCACTGCCAGAGAAAACGAAAGTAAAATCGCTTGTGTGTGTGTGAAATGCGCTATTCAAATAAACTTGACGCGCCTTACCAAGTCTAATAAGAAGCACAAACTGTGTTAAATAAATTTGAAGTAAAAAGGTATTCGTCCTACAGTGTTTTTTCTACTTTACCATAGTAAAGGATGTGAATGGGTATAATAGACTTAATTATAAGAAAACGAAAGGAAGAAACGTTTATAATTCCCTGCGAAAATGAGTTTTCACGGCTGCGATGTAACATTTAACTGTGAATTTATTTCCTTTGAAAACAAAGCTTTGTGCTTCACTCCTGTGGTAATATTCACATAAAACAGCATTCACATACAAAACACTGGGTTAATAACGAAATTATAGTTTTTATGTAAAGAGATATATTAAAATAAAAAGTGCACAACTCTTCTTAAGTGGAAGGAAGCTACTTTTTTCCCTCACGTGCAACCTAGCGCGGATGAGTTCTTATTTGGGTTAATCAAATAACGAAATGATAGTAGTAGAAGTAGAAAATAGTATTTATGTAAAGAGATAGTAAAATACAGATGTAGTAAATTATATCTTTTTATAAAAAATAAAAAAAACGACGTCATCATTGTCCATCGCGATGTTATACTGTAAACATCATCAACTACAATTTAGGGGACATCACCCAACCCTACTACCAAAATGTTCTTCCGAAATTTCTCAGATAGCACACTTTGAATGTGTTCAGTGTCTATTTTGTGCACACAATGTGAATAAACAGTAAACATGTCAGCTGTGTGGACACTAGCTAGATTGGCAATATTAATTCTCTGTTTTAATCCGTAATGATATGGTTATGTCCCTTTTTTTCAAGATGCAAAATAAGTCTCTGATGTCCCCAAAGTGTGCATGTGAAGTTTTAGCTCAAAATACCTGACGGATCATTTTTTTATAGCGTGTTAAAATTGCCACTTTTCGGGGGTGAGCAAAAACATGCTGTTTTTGTGTGTGTCCTTTTAAATGCAAATGAGCTGCTGCTCCCGGTCCCCTTTCAAGAAGAGGGCGGAGCTTCAAGAGCTCATTCTCTAGCAAACCTGCAACAACAAAACAGGACAATCTCACGCACTAAAAATGTCAGAAACTGTCAGTAGCGGTGTTCAGCCCTATTTGTTCAAACTGGAGTCGGACAATGATGCCTTCAGAGCCAGAGAATATATGCTGCATGGAGATAGAACAGGTATAGTTTAGTTTAATTATAGCTATAACTTATGTTATCATCTTGCTTTTATCCACTATTAATACAAAGCATGTTGTAGAGGACCCCGTCCGAATGATGGCCAAAACTTTACTGATGAGTTTTATGAAGTTTATTGTACATCACACAAAAGAGCTTGTTTATATGTTATTTTTATATATTTATATATAATATATATATACACTCACCTAAAGGATTATTAGGAACACCATACTAATACTGTGTTTGACCCCCTTTCGCCTTCAGAACTGCCTTAATTCTACGTGGCATTGATTCAACAAGGTGCTGAAAGCATTCTTTAGAAATGTTGGCCCATATTGATAGGATAGCATCTTGCAATTGATGGAGATTTGTGGGATGCACATCCAGGGCACGAAGCTCCCGTTCCACCACATCCCAAAGATGCTCTATTGGGTTGAGATCTGGTGACTGTGGGGGCCATTTTAGTACAGTAAACTCATTGTCATGTTCAAGAAACCAATTTGAAATGATTGGAGCTTTGTGACATGGTGCATTATCCTGCTGGAAGTAGCCATCAGAGGATGGGTACATGGTGGTCATAAAGGGATGGACATGGTCAGAAACAATGCTCAGGTAGGCCGTGGCATTTAAACGATGCCCAATTGGCACTAAGGGGCCTAAAGTGTGCCAAGAAAACATCCCCCACACCATTACACCACCACCACCAGCCTGCACAGTGGTAACAAGGCATGATGGATCCATGTTCTCATTCTGTTTACGCCAAATTCTGACTCTACCATCTGAATGTCTCAACAGAAATCGAGACTCATCAGACCAGGCAACATTTTTCCAGTCTTCAACTGTCCAATTTTGGTGAGCTCGTGCAAATTGTAGCCTCTTTTTCCTATTTGTAGTGGAGATGAGTGGTACCCGGTGGGGTCTTCTGCTGTTGTAGCCCATCCGCCTCAAGGTTGTGCGTGTTGTGGCTTCACAAATGCTTTGCTGCATACCTCGGTTGTAACGAGTGGTTATTTCAGTCAAAGTTGCTCTTCTATCAGCTTGAATCAGTCGGCCCATTCTCCTCTGACCTCTAGCATCAACAAGGCATTTTCGCCCACAGGACTGCCGCATACTGGATGTTTTTCCTTTTTCACACCATTCTTTGTAAACTCTAGAAATGGTTGTGCGTGAAAATCCCAGTACCTGAGCAGATTGTGAAATACTCAGACCGGCCCGTCTGGCACCAACCATGCCACGTTCAAAATTGCTTAAATCACCTTTCTTTCCCATTCTGACATTCAGTTTGGAGTTCAGGAGATTGTCTTGACCAGGACCACACCCCTAAATGCATTGAAGCAACTGCCATGTGATTGGTTGATTAGATAATTGCATTAATGAGAAATTGAACAGGTGTTCCTAATAATCCTTTAGGTGAGTGTGTGTGTGTGTGTGTATATATATATATATATATATTATACAGTGGTGGCCAAAATTATTAGAACCTGACAGATCTGAAAATATTGACCGTTTTTGCCTCCAAAACAGGATTTCATTTCATAACGTTCATGAAACATGCAGATGGTTGCTCTGACCATCAAATATCAGATCAAGTGAGTCGTACTCTTTTTATCCACTTTTAACTTTAATATTTGGTATGTCCACCTTTTGCAGCAAATACAGCAGCACATCTCTCTGGCATAATGTCAATATATTTCCTTTGAGAACTTCAACACTAATGTTATCCCATGCTTCTGCAACTGAAGCCAAAGGCTTTCCTTTGAATGTACAATAGATCTGTCCAGTTTATTTTCCAACTTGCCCCAAATGGGCTCGATGGGGTTGCGGTCTGGACTTTGAGGGGGCCAGTCCATCATTTTCAACGTTCCAGCAGATTCCTTCCGTCGCTGGTAGTTCCGGCAATAGTTAGAAGAATGTTGTGGGTCATTGTCCTCTTGGAAAATAAATCCAGGCCCAATAAGACGACTCCCAGATGCCAAGTGTTCTAATAAGTTTGGCCACCACTGTATATATACAAACAGCAAAAGCATTATTTCTTGATTTATAATGTTCCAAAATCTGCAAAGCTATCGGTAGCTATCTGAGCGTCTTGCAATGGTGAGTATGAATATCCCACATCTGAATTTGGATGGAACGCAACATGTATATCAGATCATCTGATGTCACTTCCTGTCTGTCCCGTTAGGCCAATGAGAACAGTCTGTTGAGTGCGCAGCTGAAAGGATTCCCTCTGTTCCTGCACTCCAACCTGGGACTGAAGGACTGCACTGTCAACCCTAAATCACCTCTGCTTCATGTCACACGAGCGCAGCAGGTCAGATGAGGTTTTAACGCTCATCAGGTGAAGTTTAACTTCCAAATAAAGCATTCTCTGTGTCTCTGTCTCAGGTGGTTAACGGTCCTCTTCCCGGGGATGATTGGACCGTCTTCCAGTCCAATCACTCCACCTACGAGCCGGTTCTGCTGGCGAAAACACGTTCGGCGGAGAGCGCCAGGCTCGGTGCTCTTCTGCACACCTCCGTGGTACAAGATCTCGGGCTGCACGATGGGATCCAGAGGGTCCTGTTCGGACACAACCTCTCCTTCTGGCTTCACAAGCTGGTGTTTGTGGATGCCGTGTCCTTCCTCACCGCAAAGAGACTGTCTCTGTCTCTGGACCGCTTCATACTGGTGGACATCGATGATATATTTGTGGGCAAGGAAGGGACCAGGATGAAGGTGGCGGATGTGAAGGTGCGTTAAAGAGATTGATTATTTAGAATTTTTGCCACTATTATTAGAAGAAAGTGTGAATAAAGCATGGAAACATAAGGAAAAAGAGAGAGAATGGATTTGGGTAATCACAAGCCAAATTACAGCTGGAATCTAAAGCTAAATATATATTTTTTTTAATGCAACACAAAAAATATATCTGGAACAATCTTATGGAAATATGTCAAGATCATAATTCACAGAAAAATAAATAAGAAATAAGAAATAAAATGAATACAGTATTATTTATTTGATCAGAATAGATCAAAAGGAGATGCCTCTATCATAAATACATATTGTACTTTATAGTATAAATCAGGGATTACCAAACTTTTTTTTTTCTTCTTCAGCCAAACACCTTTGAGCTCAAATATTAATTTGAAGTCCCCCAAAGATTTTAAATTAATATTTCAATAATTGTTCATGGTTCTCTGATGATAGTTAATGGTCAAATGACATGCAGGAAAACAAATAAAATATTCTTTTATTAAGCGTTTTGTTTTGTTTTGTTTATTTAAATAAAAATAAATTATGATTTTAATTATTTAATTAAATCTTTACACATGAACCAGATGTAAATAATAAATCTTTTTTTGCACCACAGTAATGAAAATAGAGGAAGGATTTGCCTATTTGTTATGAAAATAATGTCACAATGCAAAAAAATCTTAATGGTCCTAAAAATGCAGAATTTTCTTCATGCAAAATATAATTTCTTATTTTTTCCCATTTAAATGTTTCATTTTGAGTATATGCCCCAGAAATGTTTATGTATATTTCAAGATTCTAGTAGAATTGACAAAAATGTAGCATAAAAGCACCATTAAATGTCTATTGATGTCATACAATCGCTGTATGTGAGAAAACTTTAAGATTTTTGTGAATTTCCGCTTTAATCTCTCATTAAATTTTTTAAATTAGTCTCTGTTCAGATTGAAGCAAAAACTGCTGTGAAACTTAATTTGAAGCTCGTTGGTGTGTGTGTTCACTGCTATAATTTAATGAAGTCTTTTTATTTACTTGCCACGTAAACATGCTGTTTGTAAAAGTAAGCACATATCTGATAAAGAAAAAAAATTATACTGACAGATGAGTTGTCAGACAGCTGCTGAAAAACTGTGTGTGTGTGTTTCTTCTCAGGCATTGGTTGAAACTCAGAATGAGCTGCGGAGGTCGATTCCAGACTTCACGTTTAACCTGGGCTTCTCAGGGAAGTTCTTCCATGCAGGTGAGTGAAAATTGCACAAGAACAGCTTTTGAGAAGTGTTAATGATGTATATGATGCTGAAAATTCAGCTTTGCATCACAGGAATAAATTACATTTTACAATATATTCAAATAGTTATTTTAAATGGTAATAATATTGCACAATATTAAAAATAGATTTTTGATCAAATAAATGCAGCCTTGGTGAGCAAAAGAGACTTCTTTCAAAAACATTTAAAAAAAAATCATAATTATTCCAAACTTTTGACTGGTAGTGTGTGTATATAAATGACCTAAATGTGTTTGTGTGTCAGGTACTGATGAGGAGGATCTGGGTGATGATCTGCTGCTGTCATATGTTCATGAGTTCTGGTGGTTTCCTCACATGTGGAGTCACATGCAGCCGCACCGCTTCCATAACCAGAGTGTGTTAGCGGAGCAGATGATCCTGAACCGACACTTCGCTGAGGTGAGACACACACACACACTCCGGTCTGAAGTGTTTTATTCATCAGTCAGTTCTGACTGTCATTCTGTGTTTGTGGCGGTTGATTTCGTCCTGTAGGATCACTCTATCCCGACTCATCTGGGTTACGCAGTGGCTCCTCATCACTCCGGCGTGTATCCTGTCCACATCCAGCTGTACGAGGCCTGGAAACGCGTATGGGACATCAGAGTGACCAGCACTGAGGAGTATCCACATCTCAAACCCGCTCGATTCAGACGCGGCTTCATTCACCGCGGCATCAGAGTGAGTGTGTGTGAGCTCGGCTCATTATGCTTGTTCATATAGAAATGTGTATCACCAGATGAAGAGTTGAATTGTCAAATTGACACTTGCATACGACTGTCACATTTTTCCCTCAGTGACATTTAGATCTTCACATTGTTATGAAGAGTCACAGCAAGAGCTTTTACCCTCCACTTACTCACTTATTATTAGAATGAGTGAATAATGAATGATTATTAAACCACACACAACAAATTACCTGCAAACATTTGGAGGAAAACGTATGGATTTTCCAGAGCTTATCAATATAAATAATAATTTTGTAATTATAAAATAAAATAAACAAAATTATATAAATATTCAATAGTCATTTATCTAATTATTATTTTATAATTCTATAATAATATGAAAAAATAAGTTGGAATTATTTGATAATTATAAAATAATTTAATTAAATATGTAATTATAAAGTAATTTATAAAATATAGCTATTAAAATAAATATAAAATAATAATATTTGTATATTGTATAATAATTGTATAATTATACAATTATGAAATATAAAATATTAAATTATTTGGATTTTTTAAATAAATACTTATAAATTATATAAGAACTGTAATAAAATATAACTATTATATAATAATTATAAAATAAAATATATTACATGAAAAATAATTATGAAATAATTATAAAATAATTGGGTTTCCCAGTGCTAATAAACATACATTTTGTAATTATAAAATCATTATGAAATAATTATTTCATAGTTACTTTTAAATATAATAATTATTTTATAATCATGAAATAATAAAAAATAACAATGCAATAATTATACAATAACTATAAAATATAAAATAATTCTAAAAAATATCTAAAAATAATTATAAAATATTAAATGTAAAATAATTATGAAATAATTGATTCAGACTTTATTATTAACCATTGTATAGAAATACTGCTTAAAGAAACACGTTTTATTGGAAAAAGGTTGATAATTCCCAACTCTTTCTCATAGTTTTGATTTAAAATATTTCTTTCAAATAAATGTCACATGCGATTGTGGTATCTAACCGCAGAAGCTGAAATGTTTGATTTTATGCCTTCAGAGCTTCAGAGGCACAAGATTCACAAGTCCTGTTACTATCAAAGCTGTTCGTCTCATGCAAAGACCAACAATTAACAATATGGCCCCTGAACCAAGCGTGAAAACAGTCGGATGTTTCTCTGCTGACCACATCCCGTCGTGCGTCTCATTTGTGCTTTATTTCAGGAGCAGATTAATATTCTGCTCACTCTCTTTCATTGATTTCATAACGAGTTTGAGCTCCTGAGTTCAGTGCGAGATGTTATGAATATTACATTAGCTCACGTCTATTTATTCCCTCAGTGAGACAGGCGCTGTACTGCATGTGTGTGTGTGTGTGTGTGTGTGTGTGTGTGTGTGTGTGTGTGTGTGTGTGTGAGAGAGAAAAAGAAGACGCTTCCATCACACACATAAAGTCAGGCAGAATTGATGCAGCGTCACATTTATGTGTGTTTTCATCAGGTTCTGCCCAGGCAGACGTGTGGTCTGTTCACACACACCATCTTTTACAAGGACTATCCCGGTGGCCCACAGGAGCTGGAGAGGCTCATTGACGGAGGAGAGCTGTTCCTCACCGTCCTGCTCAACCCCGTCAGTCTCTCTTTACTTATACATGAAGTCACTGTGTTCATGCGCTTATTATATAGCCATAGAAGTGTTCATCTTTTTCAGCCTTTTGGTGATATTCAGTAAACATGATATGAGTTAAAAGGGTGTTTACATTTTTTGGGTTCCCAATCATCTCAAATGTTTAATACTAACCGTAAAATGCAGTAAAATGTAGTTTTTAATAATTGAATTCAAGGAAGAATGATATTTTATAATTTTATTGATATAGACCAGTGAGAGTGATATTAATAACCATCATTATTGACCTACTTGTATTTTGACCACAGTAGAATGAGTATATAATGAATGAATATTTATCCGGACAGGACAAATGACCTACAAAACTTTTGGAGGAAAAATAATATGGGTTTTCCAGTGGTGTATACAGTGGTTATATGACAGTATAGAATACATTTGGTGCAGAATATTTCAAGTGCAGCCTTAAAATATGCTTGATTGGTTGAAGTGTTGCTCTTTCTCAGATTAGCATATTCATGACGCACCTGTCTAACTACGGGAATGACCGTCTGGGTCTGTACACCTTCAAACGGCTGCTCAACTTCCTGCTCACATGGACTCATCTGAAACTACAGACGCTTCCTCCAATGCAGCTCGCCGAGAAATACTTCCACCTGTTCCCGTCTGACGCCGAGCCCCTCTGGCAGGTCTGTGTCAATGGCAATTCATTTATAAAGAAGGATTTCAAAGTTGAACAAAGTGCTGTAGAGGAACCACATACAAATCTACACAACACAAAACAAAAAAGAAACGCATGCAGTAAAACAAAGTAAACAAAGATCTATAGTAAAATTAAAAACATGCACTATAAAGTCATTGTATTTGCAGGATTACAGTTGGAATTGGTCATTTAAATAAATGTGATCTTGTGTTAAGGACCCCTGTGAGGATAAAAGACACAAGGACATTTGGTCAAAAGAGAAAACCTGTGACCGCTTCCCAAAGATGCTGCTCATCGGCCCTCAGAAGACTGGTGAGGAGCAACAGCACCACCTGATGGACATATTCAGAAAGGCTCTTTATGCCGCAAGATAGTGATGCAACAAAAAATTTAAATAGAATTGAATTCCTTTTATCATAAAACCAGTTTACACTACAATTTATATAATATAATATAAATTAGATATATATTGCCAGTGGTGGCTGGTAGGTTTTAAAATAGAGGAGGCACACTAAGTTGTAGGATTTTTTAATCATTTATGTTTTGCTTAACTGCTTTAAAATGGCCTTTTGGGGTCACTTTTAGACAGAATTGAAAGAAAATGACTCTAAATGGAATTATGGGATTATGGAATCCCCTCTAGCTGCACCTCTAGTTACTCTGTTTTCAATAGATTTAAAATGAATAGAGTCAGCCAGAGGAGGAGCTAAACCACTCTTATGAACTAAACAAACATTTTTAAACTTAATGAGGTTTTCCCAGCTAAGCAAGTTATACTTATTTAAAAATGTAACAATAATGAAAACAACTAAATAGTTTATCTAAAATTTTAAAGGGATAGTTCACCCAAAAATGTCATCATTTACTCACCCTTAAGGTTTTTCCAAACCTGTATGAATTTATTTCTTCTGCTGAACACAAAGGAAGATATTTGGTAAAATGTTTGTAACCAAGCAGATATTGGCCCCCATTGACTACCATAGTATTTTTTTTTCCCCCTACTATGGTAGTCAATGGTGGGCGAGATCTGTTTGGTTACTCACATTCTTCCTAATATCTTCCTTTGTGTTCAGCAGAAGAAATAAATTCGTACAGGTTTGAAACAACTTAAGGGTGAGTAAATGATGACAGAATTTTCATTTTTGGGTGAACTATCCCTTTAAGTGCTTGTTTGTATAATAATTCCAATGGTTTTAGAACTATGGAATGTGTATTTGACTAGCTTGTTAAACAATAAGTGATGAGAAAGAATCATAGAGTAAAAATATATCTTTGCAGCCTCATTTAATAAAGAATTTCTAATAAACCTAACGTTTAAATTTTTTGCAAACCTTTCTTGTGTGGGTTTTGAAACCCAGATGTACCCCCTAGGTATTTATATTCTGAAACAACTGAAAATATCCTGCTTTATATCAACACTGTCTCGGATTTCATCCAAAATATCTTTAGAAAAGAACATACACACTGTTTTTGACACATTTAAATTCCGATGACACTGATTGAGCCAGGATGTAACTTTTGCCATAACATGTCAACTTATTTGCAACCTCCTCTGCATTTTTCATGTGTGAAAATGACTGTATCGTCAGCATACATTACGATATTACATTGTTGATACACCATGGGTAGATCATTAAAAGGTTAGTTCACCCAAAAATGAAAATTCTGTCATTAATTACTCGCCCTCATGTCGTTCCAAATCCATAAGACCTTCGTTCATCTTCGGAACACAAATTAAGATATTTTGGTTGAAATCTGAGAGCTCTCTGAACCATTCGTAGACTGCAATGTTATTACCACTTTCAAGGCCCAGAAAGGTGTAAAGATATCGTTAAAATAGTCCATGTGACTGCAGTGGTTCAACCTTAATGTTATGAAGCGACGAGAATACTTTTTGTGCACAAAAAAAAACTAAACAACTTTATTCAACAATTTCTTCTCTTCTGTGTCAGTTTCCTACGCTGTTCACGTAGTGTAAACAGTGCAATGCTTCCGGGTTCTACATCAGAATGCTGGCTCAGTATCGGCCACTGATTGGCCAGCTCCTGCGTTAGCATCACACGCATGCGTTGTTCTCACGTGAACGGCGTCGGCCAATAGCGAGCCAGTTTTCTGATGTAGAACCCGGAAGCATTGCACTGTTTACACTACGTGAACAGTGTAGGAAACTGACACAGAAGAGAAGAAATTGTTGAATAAAGTCGTTTTTTTTTTTTTTTGTGCACAAAAAGTATTCTCGTCGCTTCATAACATTTAAGGTTGAACCACTGCAGTCACATGGACTATTTTAATAATGTCTTTACTACCTTTCTGAAAGTGACTATTATGTTGCTGCCTATGGATGGTTGAGAGAGCTCTCGGATTTCTGAAGATAACCGAAGGACTCACGGGTTTGGAATGACATGAGGGCGAGTAATTAATGACAGAATTTTCATTTTTGGGTGAACTAACCCTCTAATGTTTAACTTGAAGTTCTAAAATAAATAAAACTAAAACTTAATAAAAACTATATAGACACATTAACAAAGCGGTAACACTTTGCAATAAGGTTCCATTTGTTAACATTGGTTAACGATATTAGTTAACATGAACAATGAAAAATACTCCTAAAGCATTTATTAATCTTAGTTAATTAATGGAAACCTATTGTAAAGTGTGTTACCAACAAAACTAATAAAAATGACAAAAACAACACTACTAAAACAAAAATTAACTAATATATATACATACATACATACATACATACATACATATATACATACATATATACATATACATATACATAAAAACTATAATAGTATATCAATGATACTAAAATAACACTGAGGTTTAGCAGATACTGTGGTTATCATGGTACATTCTCTTTCTTTGTGTTTCAGGAGCAACAGCTCTCTATTTATTCCTGGGGATGCACCCTGATCTGACCAGTAATTACCCCAGTAAAGAGACGTTTGAGGAGATTCAGTTCTTCAGCGGGCACAATTATCACAGAGGCATCGACTGGTGAGCTTCATCGGAGCAACAAACGTCACACACACTGCTGGAGGCTCCGAAACTCTCAGCCTGTGTATTCATTTCTCTGTTGTCTGTGTTTTCTCTCTCCTGCAGGTATATGGAATATTTCCCCCTCCCATCTAACAGCAGCTCTGATTATTATTTTGAAAAAAGTGCCAATTATTTTGATTCGGATGTAGCTCCGTCCAGAGCCGCAGCGCTGCTGCCCAAAGCTAAAATCATCTCGGTCCTGAGCGATCCTGCAGACCGAGCGTTCGCATGGTACCAGGTACATATACACGACACTCCTTTACATGTGCAAACATCACTAATTTAATAATTTACCATAGGTTTACTAGAGTAACCAACCATTTAGCAGTGGTATTTGTAGTAAAACTGTTGTAATCACAATTAAAATGGTCCTTTATAAAAATTAAATATATCAGTATTTTTATGTAACCATGAAAAAACTTAAAAGCATGATACTATACTTACTGTACAGATTATCATAGTATTTTATCAACATTTCTATGACAAACGTGGTTTGTACTTTAGTTGCCTTAGTTTATTTGTAGTGTTACAGTTTGAACCTTCAGTGTAGACTAACAATTCATTATTATTTAAAATATAATTAAAATTGGGCTCCAAGGGAAATATTTCATTTCCACAAAATATTTTATTTCCTCTCTTCAGCATCAGATAGCTCATGCTGACCCTGTGGCTCTGAAATACTCTTTCCATGATGTCATTACCGCATCTTACAATGCACCTGTGAAGCTGCAGATTCTGCAGAAGCGCTGCCTGGTTCCAGGATGGTACGCCACACACCTCAAGCGCTGGCTCGATCACTATCACCACAGCCAGGTCTGTGTGTATATGAGGATGTATGACGGTATGCTGTAATACAGTGTTTTTTGTATTATCATATTTTATGCGTTACACCCTCACAGATTCTAGTTGTGGACGGTCAGACGTTGAAAACGGATCCAGCTTCAGTCATGGAGAAGATCCAGACGTTTCTTGGTTTGGAGAACCGAGTCGACTATCACAAAATACTGGCGTGAGTTTGAGCATGAACATGTAACTGCCAAAATTTGTGTGTGTGTGTATGTATAATATATATATATATATATTGTTAGTGATTAACAGTTTATGACCCAAGACCAGTAGTGAAGAATGAAGACCAAGAGTCAGGAGTGCAATTAATTCAAGGAAAAATGTACTCAAGAATAGTTTGCAGTTTCATCCGCAGAAGCCAGCTTCAAGTCTCACAAGGAGTTCATAGGCCGCGCTCCCTCTCTACCAGTCCCTCGTACATACAGTTATACTGTTTTCAAGGTCTAGCCACGTCATTACTGCAAGTTGAATGATTCTGATTGGCTAAGAGAAAATAGACAGTCACTCCTAAGAAACCACATACAAACTTTAGAAAACATATATGAAGAAACAAACAATCAGTGGTTCCATTGATTAAGTAAAATCATAACTGGGATTAAAAAAAAATAATTATAATAATATAGGAGGATGAATATTGATTATTGCTTTCATTATAAATTGAATTAGGATGGATATTGAAGCGGAAATCCAAATTTCAGAATCCAACCTTTCAATATTAACTAAATGTTTTGCAGGTTTGACCCAAAGAAAGGCTTCTGGTGTCAACTGCTGGACGGAGGACAGACCAAGTGTTTGGGGAAGAGTAAAGGACAGAGATACCCAGACATGGACACACAGGTACCACACACACATCTCAATGCCAGCACAACATCTAGTTAAGTCAAATTTATTTGTATAACGCGTTTCACAATACACCTCATTTCAAAGCAGCTTTACAGAGTTTACAGTAACTTTACAGTACTGTTATGTCAATAATGTGTTAGTGCTTTACCATAGAGCAAGTTTTAAGGTTTAGTGTTATGGCAATATAAAACAATGATACAAGAAATCTTAGCTGTATTGTATTTATAGTGTTGTCTAACAAATTTATCAGCGCCGCAGAAACTCACATGTCTGGGTGTTCAAAGGCAATTAAGTGATTCAATTAAGTGATATCATAGACCCACTGCAATGTGCAAAAGTGTTTTTTGCTAGTTTCAGCCCGACGCAGTTATCATTTTCACATCCAGCGCCACGTTGTTTAAATAGCAAATGCATTTGCGCCCATTTGTGCACCCATGGGTGTGCTGGTCTGAAAACACGGTGTGTTTAGGCGCATTGCTATTTTGAGGAAACTGAAATCGACTGCGCCATTGACCAACAAAAACCTGCTCTAAAGTCAATAGTGCAGTATTTTTTGTGTTATTTAAAGAGTACGTTAGTAATATGTGTATATAGGCGGGTGCACAACGCGCATACACTCTGCTTATTACACACACAGGAATGCACAGCAGCACACAAACATTTTTAAATATGAAAAATTAAAGGATTAAAATGTAAAAGATTATTATTGTGTACATAAATATTAGAGTGGTCCACAAAAATGAAAGTTGTAATTTCAACCATGGTACCCTCTCAGTTTGTTACTTAGTCCTATTAGAATTATGCTGCAAAATATTGGTTTAATTGACTAACATTTAGAGGTTGCTCCGTGCTCTCGAGTTTTGTTTATTTCCGTTGTTCACCTCCAGATCCCGGAAGGTAAAGAAGAAAGTTAAACACATCAGATAAGTAGTCAGCAAATTCAATATGTATTTAAAAAAAAACACATTAAAGTAATTAACTGCTGGAGAATGAAGATGGAGCAACATTTTTAATTAAATTCAAGTCAAAAAAATTAATTGGAGTAGAAATATGATTATATAATTGTAAAGTTAATATTATAACTTTATTATTATACAAAAAATCATTGAGTGTAATTTGTGTTTGTATAGAAATCAGTTAATTTTTACCTTTTAATATTATAGTAGGCTAATGTAGCCTAGGCTACAACTGACTCCCATAGTTTACAGTATTAGTTAAGAAAATTGTACCTGATATATAGCCAAAATGTATTTATATATATATATATATATATATATAATTACGATATATAATTACATACGTTTTCTGGTACTTTTCACAGAATTTTTACTAATTATATAATGTGCAATAAAATGTCTGACAGGAAGTGAAGTGAATGTGTAAACAATATAATTAGTAAATAATTAGTAAATAAGTAAAATAAATAGAATAATCCAGCACATCATACCTGAGTCCTGGTTTCTTGATGTTATTGCACGACCAACAGAAATCGTACATGGCAAGAGTCATTGTTATATGAAGGGTAAAAGAACTAAGGTGTACCATGCAAAGTTGTCATCATTTAATTTTTTACATTACATTGTGGACCACCCTTATAAATATAAAAATGCCTACATGTCATAATGGATACTCATTGCATGTATCAGAATTAGCCTACCTATTTGTAGTAATGACAAGCAAGCAGGCGTCATTGGACGAGCAGAAGTGTTCAGTTTTTCCGCTTGCAAATTCCACCATGTAAATAGCGAATCCGCCATGGCGCGAGCGCAACTGGCTTTTAGTTTACAGCATGTTATGCACAAAACACACCCATGACTCATTAAGAGAATAGGGACAACCCTTTTAGACCATGTGCCAGGTGCGCCGACCATTTTTCTTGTTGTTAAACTAGCAAAAGTGGATTTAGACATGCCCTAAGTGCACCTGCACTTCAGACCATGCGCTTAGATCGTTAAAATAGGGCCCTAAATATTGATAGGTTTTGTTCTATTAAAGGCACAGTATGTAAGTTTTGCCACTAGAGGTCGCTTATTCAGAACAAAGCCGTAGCTTGATGATGAATGAGCGTGGAATCATGGGAGTTGTAGTCTTGGCTATTCACCTCCACAGCCGTTGGAAAGGAATCCGACGGACTCAGGCAGAAATCATTTTCATGAATGAGTGAATTTATTTTTATTAACGTTACGGTGGTATGAAGAAGGACGTGCCGAGAGCCGCGGGAGCGAATGCTAATGAGAGAGACCTGTGCGAAAGAGATTTGACTATGCTTATGCTGCAGTCACCACATCTGCTCTTTTCGTTGCATATGTGGGGTAACGCAGTGCTGTTTTACACGGTTAAAACAATCATACTAAATACATTTGAGTGTGTTGAAAGTTATGTTTTAACATTGCTCTGTGCATTCGCTCGGTGGCTAGTAAAAGAGACTTGTTGCACTTTGCAGTATCTAGATCGATATTAGAATATCATATTAATAAAAACAGGATAACTAAGTGACTGTTGCTGAATGACATGCAATTAATTTTAAAATATATTGTATGATGGAGAAAGCTCTCTCTGATTATGCTGTTAGCCACTTGACAAAATAGTGTTGTCTCTGAGGCATGGTAAAAACGTCACTCGCAGTGAATCAAGAAAACAAGCGATTCAAACAATAGGACTGACCGTGTTGAGCTGCATAACAATGATTAATTTTATGTTAATAAACATATATCCAAACAGTTGCTTGCCTGTCTAAATACATACTATATTAAAGCGTCTTTGGTGTTTCCATGGTTTCTATGGAAATCAAGAGTAACGCGGACATGACAACACGCAAGGACACGATCCCGTAACACCTGATTTCTAAAAATAGCTGATTTCTCTGGATTTAAACATTGATGGAAACGTTTGGGATAATGTAAATACACAGGCCAACAAAATATATAACATTGTTCAAGTGTTTTTTGGATTTTTTTAATTTTTTATCTAAAAATCTTTTTTGTGCCTTTTTAAGAGATTAAAATTTTCGTCAGTTTTGTTCTATTAAGAGATTTAAATCCTGGTCCGTTATTTAAAGCAAGATTAAGTGATTCTCAAAAAGTATTAATGAAAATAAAATTGGATGTCACAGGTGAAAAGTCTGATGCTCAGGCACTAATTAATTATAATTTAATTAGAAGTCATTTAAGTGACAATGTTGAGAAATACAGTGTATGGTTTCAATCATGTTAAAGATTTTAGTTGAAATGTACTTATGTCGTGGATAAGATTTTGGTCATATTGCCCTTATCTACTTTCCAGAAAATTTCTTTATTAACTTTTTTTCAGTCATTGAACTGAAATATTGAGTTTTTTTTCAAAAGAAGTAGTGTAAACTGTTTGTCTCTCTGTCAGTCTCAGGTGTTTTTGAGGAGCTACTACAGAGACGGTAATATCAAGCTCTCTAAACTGCTGTATAAAATGGGTCAGATTCTGCCCGGCTGGCTCCGCGAGGAACTTCTCAACATCAGCTAACGGAGTCTCTCGTGATGCTGGATGCCACAAACGTCTGGAGTGCCAGAAGATCATCCGGACTGGACAACATGGAGTTGGACGTACAGGAGGAACAGAACACTGCTGACCGGAGTTTGTTCTTACCTAGATGAGTTTCTACCGTTTCATCATGGAAACGACATAGAAGCACATTAACTCACTGATACTAGTATTTAAAGGCCAGTATTTATGAACTAACTTCTATCTGTCCTGTTATTGACACTGGATCAGACTGTGCTGAACTAATATGAAGATCGTCCCGCTGACAGAATTCACTTCACGTGATTGTGTGTAATGTTGCGAACTTGTGAACAATTTTTTTTTACTCAACAAATTTGTTACAGACTCGATACAGTTTTATAAAGAAGTCAAAAATCATACCTATGAACTGATATGGACATATGCATTTTTTACATTTGTAACTAGTTACACTGTTTTTGAGTGTTTGGGTTAGTTTTAGGTTTTCTAACATGGATGTTTCAGGATCTTCGTTCTTTTGTGAAACTCTGGCAAAGCTCTAAGAATGGCAGAAAGGCACCTAACAGTAGTGCATATGATTTGTGCACTATATCCCAGGTCTTCAGAAGTCATGTGATGCTTTGAGTGACAAACAAACAGAAATTTAAATTGTATTCATGTTCATCCTTTGAAATATCTTCCTTTGTGTTTCACACAAGAAAGTCATACATGAATGACATTTACTGTGAGTAAATCATTGCGCTGATGTAAAAACTAAAGAGTTCTGTACAATTTAGCTTGAGAGCTGCAAATTTAAAGGGACAGTTCACCAAAAACAGACTCATTTGTAATGTAGTGTGGCTCTTATAACATGTATTTACAATTTAAAGTGCCATTTAAAGGTGCAGTGTGTTGTATTTATGAGGATCTATTGACAGAAATGCAATATACATAACTGTCTTTTAGTGGTGTATAAAGACCTTACATAATGAACCGTTTTTATTACCTCAGAATGAGCCATTTCTATCTACATACACTGCAGGTCCCTTTACAGTGGAGTCACCATTTTACGCCACCATGTTTCTACAGTAGCCCTAAACGGACAAACTTCTCTACAGAGTGCTAGCTGCTCTCTGCTGTCTCAGACGACGACATCTTTGACCTGTGTCGGCCACCGTAGCTTCTCTATGTGCTTCGAAAGGGAGGGGTGAGTGGTGGGCGGTTGCAGTTCACAACCTCATGTCGCTAAAATTTACACAGTGCACCTTTAAGTGTTTATTGTATGAGTTTCATAATGTCAGTGTATCAGTTTAATTCCTCATTATGGTTGAAACTGGTGATTTTATTAGAGGGAATGTGTTATTGAAGCAATAGTTTACCCATAAACTAAGATGATGTTTTGTACTTGCCCTCATGTCGTTCAAAACTCGTATGACTTCAGTGGATCACAGAAGGCACAAAAATGTTGTACGAAGTCTGTCTTCTGAAGCTATATGATATTTGTGCAGTTCTTAAATCTCATTCACAGATGCATATTTTCAATCTCTTCAGGTTTTATGTCAATGAAATCAAACACCACTGGCTTTCATACCTTATAACTGCATTTTTCCCTTAATGTTCCTGGCTTTTTTATTTATTCATACATTTTTTCCCCCCATAAAGGTCAGCTGTCGTCTGTGTTCACTAGAGCTGGCAGGGGCGGTTCTAGACTGTTTTTAGGGGGCTGTCGTCGTCTCATCTCCCCTAAAACTATAATCATCTATCTGAAAGATCAGGCCAGTGCTGCTTCAAGAAAGTTTATAATTAACATGTTTTTAAGTCTTATCAGTTTAAACATTCAAGTTATTTGAATGTACGCCGTTAAAGTAACTTCATTCGGTACTCGCACGCTGTGATGGATCATATCTGTGCGCGCACATAGAAAGTAGCTCTCAGGTCCAGTTTACACCTGGTATTAAGATGCGTTTTGGGGCGATCGATCATAAGTGGACGAGGGAGACACATTCCCGTTTACACCTGGTGTTTTAATCCGTCTCTTTTGTCCACTTTTAACCACTTCTGTCCTGATTTCTTTGAGGGGAGGGTCTATGGGTGGGTAAATGTATTTATTTTGATCTAATGGACAAAATAAGCTCATCAGACAGAGCGTGAGTACACACAAAATGATTTCAAAATGCCTGTATGACGAGTATCCACGTAAACACAGTTGGTTATGTCTTGAGCGAAAACGGTTTAGAAAATATTGTATATGTGTTAATATAATGGATCCGTGCATTAGGTCTTAAAGTGACAGCAGCCTCATACCTTCTGTTTCCTATGTTCATAGTGTTAATCAAACAAAAGTTTATTTAATTTTGATCTTTGTTCTCTTGTATTTATTTGTACTATTGCTTGTCATTTGTTTAATTATTTTATTGTCTTTAATGTTTGGAATTTAGGGTTTAGGGTTTAGGGTTCATGGTGGATGATGCATTTACTTTTAAACTGTAACATATTTAGTTATAAGTTTAGCACGCGCAGGATGATGCATCAACTAATGTGTTATTATAGGAAATAAATATAACATTTCCTAATTTAGTAGTTATAGAATAAAATGTAAAATTATTCAAGATGTTACCCCACTACTGGGGTAAAAAGTCCCCCTGGCTAAATGACTTTTGATATAATTCTTATTAATATTTATATATTTTTTAAGTGTCATTAATGTAAAATACTAAATCAACTATTCTATTTAAAATTTAATTTTGTCAATTTAGTTAAATAATTGAATCGAGCCACAGCAGAATCCTAGTAAAAGAGATTCATCTGAAAGGTGAAATTATTCTATCACTTTTATATACTGGCATGTGAATATTTACATACACCGTACAGTCTTAAAGTCTTAATTTGACCTTCTACAATTTAAAAATGTCTTAAATTGGAGCAGAAAGTCTAAAATTCAATATCATGGCATTAAATTAGGGCCCTGTTATTTCTGCAATTCAGAAAACGTGGACGGAATTGCAGAATCAATTCATAAAAATGGAATTTACTGTATAATGAAGAACGTTACGAATTTGTCTGATTTTGTATGAATATATATCATAGTAGGTCAGGGCACTTAAAGGGATATTTCACCCAAAAATTACAATTCTGTCATCATTTACACACCCTAATTTTGTTCCAAACCAGTTAGACTTTCATTCATCATATTAAGCAATCGAGTCTCTTTGGAATAAATCGCTTGATTCATATGGATTAGTTTCTTTTTTTAAATATAGGGACTTTTTTGCGTAGCTGTCAATGGAGGGACAGAAATCTTTCCGATTTCATGAAAAATATCTTCATTTGTGTTCTGAAGATGAATGAAAATCAGTAAAATTGTATTTAACCATTAAAGCAGAGTCCAGAAAAATTGAAACAGAATATACTATAAAACAAAAAAATCAATAAAACAGATTTCATAGGGCCCTATGATTTCATCTTACCCTATATTAGTATTTGTTTTTGCTGTGATCCGACCAGGCCAGAAGAAAAAAAAATCATTTTTTTTAGCTAGTTAAATGTTAATAATACTGATATGATGACAATTTTCTTAGTCAAATAGTAGCCTAAACATGTACTGACTGCAGAAAGACTGGTATCATTATATAATTTATTGACTTGGTTCCGATTTAAGTACTGGTAGGGAACTTTTCACTATATAGTAATATAGTGGTGCCATTTTACAAAGAGGCTCTCTACTACACACTCCCCCTAAAGAGATCAAATCCTAGAACCGCCCCTGACAGCTGCTTTGAATTTCTCTCATGCATGAACATTAAATTATAGGCTAATGAATTGAATATTGGGAAGATGATGAAAAAAAATCACAGATGTGTACTTTATTTTAGGAAATATGTGGTGGTAACATGGTAAGAATACAGTGGTGTTATCAGTTTTATTACTTTAAAGTGTGTATTTAAAAACATGGTATTACCAGTTTCTATGGATTATTGATATGGTAATACAAATATATGTAAGTAGATTGAAGTGTCTTTCACTATGATTCACAAATTAATTCTCATGTTTTCTTCTTTGTTTGATGTCTGACCTGGTCAAACATGCAGATTAGAATTGAGCTAAATAAACCACACTGCTACTAATACTAGGTTTGTGTGTGTGTGTGTGTGTGTGTGTGTGTGTGTGTGTGTGAGAGAGAGAGATCTTCAGATGTCATGTTTGTTGCTATGGTTACACATCTCCTAAATGTGTTTTATGAGTTTAATTACACTCAGATTGTGTTTTGGTTTGAAAAGCTCCTCAGAGAGTTTTAGATTGTTAATGTGAGTTTCTCATTTCCAATGAAGTGGCTTTCTTGAAAATTTCAGTCATGGCCAGGTAGCCTACTTTTGTTTTTTAAGAAAGCTTATTTATTTTCCATGATACATCAGTAATGTATAAAAATGCTGTAGTACATGTGATAAACCACACGGCGGCAGCAGAAGCTTCTGAAGAACTTGTATTGTGAAACAGTCCCGTGTCTCAACATCCAAACCATCTTAAAACCCGTTCACACCAAGTACGACAACTATAAATTTTAATAATCATTCCAATTCTGAGAGTAGTAAAAGTATAACGATATTGCTGGAACCACGTTCAGAGCCGGTTGTTTTTTTCAGCTGATGATAAAAAACACTGACAGCCAATCAGGGGGGTATTCCAGAAAGCAAGGTTAACTTACCATCACATATAACCTGAACTCCCGGGTTGATTAACCCAACCTTGCTTACTCGAGGTATGCTGGTTCCAAAAACGCTGGTGTGTGTACGTTGAGACAACTCAGAGTATGTTCCCGGGTTAACACACAACACATTCTCAACAGAGCAGCGAATCGATGATTAACTATAGAAGCAGACGCTAAGAAAAAGCGCGCCATTCTACTTCCTCCTCCTCCTTTTGTTTAATGGCGATTTACATAACCTACTTAGTGCACATCGCCACCCATTTGGTGGTTGTGCAATCATTTTTTTGACCTTCTCGTTTAATAAGTGTTTTTATTCACTGAGAATAAGGATTGTATTGTTTGTTTGATGCTAATCAATTGAATGCAGATCCATGTTTGAGATGACAATAAAATAAATAATAAATATAATTGAATTTAACTAACATTTAAACATTACCTTGTTGTAATAGTGCTTTAGAATTAATATATCATATTGTATATTATAACTGTAACTATATAACAAATTTAGTTACATATATTAATTATATAACATGCATCTAAATACCTCTTAAGCAAACTAACCCTGGAACATGAGCTGCTCCGGTTATGTTCAGAGAGTGAGTTGCTATGGCTACTCGCATACCCTGAAAGTTACCTCCGTTTTTGGAACCGAAAGTTGAGGTTATCCGCTTACTTACTCTTAAACATACCCGGATATGTCACATAACCTGCTTTCTGGAATACCCCCCAGAACCCACCCAAGCATTTAAAGCAACAAAAGTAAATCTTCGTAAACTTGACGGATAATGTCCTGGCAGAAAATTACCAGAACCTTTTCCTGAAATTATATTTTATTCATTTGTTATGCTATGTCCTTGTATGTGGACACTGGGACTTAAAATGACATGAAATGACAGGTAGCCTATTTTTTTTTTCATTCACCAATCAATTTTTTTAACCAAACTTTGTTTAAAGATTATTCTCAACTATGTTATGAGCGATATAACGGAATGAATTGATATACCATTTTATATGCAAAATGTGGGTAAAATGGCTGTATCTAATTTGCATATTAATGTGTTCTTGGAGCAACATGTAATGACAAATGAAGTGTAATAATGGGAGTAATAATTGGCAACATTTTCATAATAATATCTAATATTTCATAGGAATATTGATTTGTAATTTCTTTTCCTATTCACTTGTGTCTCCCAAAATGCCTGATAACCATGATTTAAGTCCTGTATGAAATCAATGCCCCGTTTTGTAACAGATAGTCATATTTTGATTAGAAAACATTTTCCTGAGATGTTGATTTATAACAAACAATATGAAACGTAGTCAGATTTAAATTATAATTACAAAATATTATCATATTTCCATAAGAGTGCTAAATTTAAACACTAAATTAATGTCAGTCAGTTGTTGTGCTGGTGAAACCTTCAACATTTTGGTAGCCTTTGTGACAACTGTGACGTGTGGTGTCCAAAAAATTAACTAAAATATAATGTCCACTACAGTGGACAAAGAAAATCTTTATCATCATCCAGACTGAAATTCGACTAAATGTGTCAAACTTGTATTACATTACACACTAAGGTGACCAGAGGTGACCAACTCGCAAATACATTGCAAAAAAAGCCCGACCAACACACAGCAGCTGCTGGTTGTAGGAGCAGTCGTGTAGGGATTATTTTCACCAACAGATGGCGCTGCGAGCTACGCTCACTCAACATGGTCGCGCGCTTCATGAAGAACGTAATCAAGAGCAGAGAGCCATTATCGTCAAAAAATCACAAGAAACATCGTTATCGCTTACAAGGTAGTGACATACTAACTATTCATGTTAAATTAAAGTTATACTGTTTTGCACAATTTCTAGTCACAAGTAATTTCCACACATCTTAACTATAAAAAACTAAACATTTACACTTGCAACAAATATACATTGGCATAATACACATACTTTCTGCTTAAAATAAGCCTAAAATGCAAAATAACAAGCCAAATTAAGGATAGTAACGTTTATAACTTGTGAAAATGAAAATATTAAATACAGTTATAAAATGTTAAAAAAATTGTTCAGTAGTTTTATTCATATCATATTATGTTGTTTTATTTATTTAATGTATTTTTGTAAAGTCATAATTTTGTTATAATATTGTTTTGAACTGCTTGCTATTTACAATGGTTACTGCTGATTATTTAATTTATTTTAATTTATTTAATTTTTTTTTTTGCTGGTGAATTGTATTAAAACCAGACCAAAATTCCTAATAATCAAACTAAATCATAATAATAATTAATGTTAATAATAATATAGGGAACCCACAACAATTAAAAAAAATGTATTGTCCCCGCTTTTTAATTGATAGATAATAACAAGATATCAGCGATTATTTTGACTAATCAAATAGGATATGTCCCCGGTTTCCATTTCAGAAATCTAAAACCAGACAAGTTTGTCAATATTGAATTTTGTACGTTGGCTTGACAGCCTTTAAAAAAAGTTTTAAAAAAAGGTAAAGTTTTATGGTTTAAATTCTTGAGCAGACGAGAGGTTGAGTGGAACAGAGAAGAAGATTGAAGGACAGACAGGAAAGTTAGATGTCAAACAACATTAGATGTTTTATTAGAAGTTTGTATGACCACAGGATTTTTTTCCTGGTCTCTTGTATAGTCACTGTAAAAATGTCTACAAGTCAACCAAAATAATGAACCCTTTAATGCCTGTGCCATATTTGATGCATAATTTCTAAAGCCTCTAAATCAGGGGTTGCCAATCCTGCTCCTGGAGCCAATCCTGCTCCAACACACTTACCTGCTATACGTTGAACACCGTGACTAGCTGGTTCAGGTGTGTTTGTTTAGGGTTGGAGCTAAGCTCCAGAGGAGCAGGGTTGGAGACTCCTGAAATAATCGACGTGATCAAAACTTTGCTGAAAAACCTTTTTGCACCCAATCTAATACATGCCTGATATAGAAGATTGTGTACTTGATAGTTTTTACCATCTAGCACACAATTCACTAAATTGTTTAAACTTATTTAGCAATTAAAATCCCTTTTAGTTTAATTGTAAAAACATCCACCTTCAGGTCTTTTTGCTGTGAAATCTTTACTGATTTTTATAAAAGAATAGATTTTATATTGTCAGTAATATTTTAAGATGAACAATTACTGAAGCAACTTGGGTTTACTTGATTATCCATACATCATATTTTAGTATCAGATATGATCCTTCAGGCTTTTTTATGGAAGGTTTGTTTGTTCATCTCTCAATCATCATTGTTTTGCATTGCATTATATGTTTTAAACCTGCAGAGCTTTGATCATAAAACTAAGCATTTAAATATCATCTTAATAAGACATATTATTGGAGATATGAGTGACGACTGATATTAATATGCTTTTTATACTCTTATAAGTCTGTTATACTGTTATACAGATCTCATTGATTTACATTACAAGATATCAGAATTTCATCTTACTTAAATTGCATATTTTTGCTCAGTTTGGGCCTCTGAATAAAATTGATGTTTTTTCCTGCACATTCGCACTATATCAGACACATGCAAACTTTTTCTCTTATATTTTGTCTAAAGGTTTAATAAACTTTCATTTAAAAATTATTTAAAATGATCTGACTATTATTTATATGTCAGGCTTTACAGGGTTTGAAATTACTATAAAAAAAATAGTATAAAAAATAGATTTGTTATCACAACTTTTTATCTTTTGTCAAATCAACTTAGATGATTAATGAGGTTCAAATAACATAATATTTTGAGTTTTGTATTAACTCAAATTAATAATTTTATTTAACTCAGGCGACCAGGTAACTTTACTTTTTTAAGTTAAACCAACAATATTTTTTTACAGTGAGATGAGTTCAAGTGAAAAACACATGTTGCCCTGATTTTTACAGTGTTCTTTAGATCATGAGTTTCATCCTTTATCTTCATGCTTGTCTGTAAACAAATGTGTTGCCAGGCAACCATGCTGGTAGTGGGTTGTTAACGGAGGGTCGTGGCCGGTATTGTTCCTGAAACGCTCCCCCTCCCCCTGAACCAGGAGTCTGAAACGCTCTTCTCCAGCGGGAGGGAGAAGACGGCCTTTATGAAGGCCTCCGCACTTACGGGAACCAATAAAGAACACATTCCTACAGACCGTCCTGAAGGAATGTGTACAGGATTCCTATTGGAATTTGGAAACAATCCGAGTGGGATCACAAAAGAAATTCTGTAAAAATCAGAATTAAGATCTGGATGAAATTTTGATTGGATTTGGATTGTACAAAATTCTTTTTTTTTAACTTTCTAAATCCTAAAAACATAATTTTGGTCTCAATACTGATAATAATAGTAGTCCAATATAGAACGTTGTGTTCTAACAGCCAAAAAAAAAAAGTGTTTCTCCTACATAGCAATGACATTAAAAGGTCAAGTCACATATAGCGCTCTACACAATACAGTTTGTTTCAAAGCAGCTTCACAGTAATAAGCAGGAAAAAACAGTGTTAATGTTGTAAAATGAATCATTTCTGAAAGCTGTAAAGCAGATCCACAGAAGACAATAGTGTCACTATTCAGATCTGTTGGTAAATGGTGGCTTTTGTTAAAATTGCCTACTTAGATGTTTCTCCTGAGAAAAAGAGTTTGTTTTTGTTTCACACACTTAAAAATAAAGGTTTTTTCTGCAGCGATGCCATAGAAGAGGCATTTATGTTTCCCCAAAGAACCTTTCAGTGTACAGTTCTGAAAATAACCATTTTTTTCTTGAATGATCCATAGCAGCTTTTACCACTATAAAGGTTCTTCATGGAACCATCGATTCCAATCGTAAACCTTTATATTTAAAAGCGTATGAGAAACAATAATGATACTTCTCATGTCTCACTGAAGTTTTCTGTGCTTTGTTAGAGAGGTGTGATGTAGTCTATTGCTCTGTTCTGAGGTGTGTGTGTCTGTGTGTGTGTGTGTAGGGTGGGGGTTTCTCTGGGCCCCTCTTTTTCTCGTTTCCTTGGTCACCCTGATGGACACACACACACTTTTGCTATGGCAGCCTCAGAGACGTGCAGCACCGTGCCTGAGTCTCCTGAACCAGAGCCCTGCGACGGACCACAACTGGACCAGGACCAGGATCAAAACCAGAACAAGAAGGAGGATGATGATGAGGACGAGGAAGATGAAGGATCTGAACTTCAGAACCAGGGCCCCTCGGATCCGGAGTGTGTGGAGGAGAGATTCCGGATCGACCGGAAGAAGCTGGAGCTCATGCTGTACGGTGTGTGTTTTATCGATGGCTCTAATCTGTCATAATTTTCTGTAGAAGCTTCATTAATCTGATTGTTTTTTCTATGCAAACCCATTTAGAAACCAACCTGTTATGATTTCCAGCTAAATGTGCTTGTGTGTGTGAGATGTGATTGTCCGTGAGCTTCAGATGGATGTGGTGTGTGGTGGTTCTGCTGTGATGAACAGGTTTAATGGTCTGTTATCATGAGCTGTCCAGGAGGATTCTGGAGTTGAGTCGAGTTAACAGCCTGCGATTCATCAACATGAGCTCCAGTTGACATTCAAATCCCTCAGAGATGGAGAGCGAGTGACAGATTGAGCTTGTCAGAGGAGAGAGTGGTGAAAGCGTGGATCCGGTGTAGAGGCTTCTCCTAAAATTAGGGTTAATGAGTTTCTTTTTTATAGACGGTTCATTTTAAGATCTTCGTTAAATATTTAGTTTTTTCAATGAGACTCACAGTCTGGCAAAGTATACTACTTATGACTTGTACCAGTTTTGAGCAATCTCTCCATGAGTTACAATCCATGTAAATACTGCAAAAAAATAAAATGCGTTCACGTACGCGTAAAACGTGAAGTATACTTTGGCCTTAAGATGTCAGATGTTTCACCTAAAATTCCTTATAAATTCTTTAATTATAAATAGAAGTTTTTATGTTTTCTTGAGAATCTTTGAGAATCACTGCCATGACACTAGAGTTTAGTAGGTGGTTGCCAGGGTGTTGCTATGTTAAGATGTTCTTAGTGTTTTTGGCATGTTGCTAGTCTCAGCCTCAGATTGTTGGCTGAATGTCTGATGTATATGGCACACTTTTCTGAAAAACACTTCAGGAGTTTCGAAGTCGTCATCTGATTGGTTGAATTGTACAGGATGTCCGTGAGACGTGTGTTGCGTTCTTTAACGGTTCGTCTGGAAACAAATGTTGTGATGCCAAACTCCCTCATGTGGTCGTGTTTACAACTGTGACAATGAGCGATTACCAGGATCAACTAAACGCTGGATTTTCAAAAGTATGTGGAGTTCACGGCTCCATTGTTGCAGTAAACTTGAACAACGTTCTTGAATGAATAATTTATAGACGCACGCCGGTCTGTTATTGCAGGGACATCGGAACAAAACGACCTGTGATTGGTTGCATTACATGTCAGTCAAATGTTCTCTTGGGCAGTCCTTGACCAATGAAAGCTGCAACAGAGTCCAGACCTTCTGCCGTCAGTCTGAAGGTCTGGCTACGCGAGACTAGGTGGTTGATAGCAGGGTTATTATAGTTGGCTAAAACTAAAACCATAAAAACACATTTTCATTACTAGAAATAAAATAAATGTGAACTAAAATGATTTCATTTCAGCTAGTTCCCAAGGCAACATTTTTTTTCAGTTAGTGCATTTAGTTTAACTTCATGTAATAACATAACTAAAACTAAAACTGGAAAAAAATGTTTTACAGATATATTAAAAAACCTAATAAAACTATTACAATTACTTTTCACTAAAATAAAAATGGAAAATTTAAAAATAAAAACAGATTCAAAATGTTAAAACCATATAATAAAACTAGTATCTCAATGATATTAAAATAATGCTGTGCTCATGCCATGCCTACCATAATTACGAGATGACAACCCGTGACGTTCTACTCTGAGCAGTAATTACGTGTTTTTATTGCAACACTATCAATGCCAAAATGAATCTGCAGCAGTCACATGATACAAGTCAGAGCTCTGTTGTAACTACGAATTCTAAGGACTAAGCTTAAGCTGAGCACTTCTGGGTGGTTGCTAGGGCATTCTAGGTTGCTAAGTAGATTCTTTCTGTCTGGTGTTCAAGAGTCCTGCACTTTCGTCTCTTTCTGTGATCTTCTGGTCTGTAGATATGACTCGGGTTCCTCCATTGTGCATCTGTTGTTTTTTCTTCCTCATGCAGCTGTTTTCTGGTGCAGCAGGTGGAAATGGTGTGTCTGATCACTCAGTAAAGCTGCAGCACAATCTCCTCAACAGCACAATTTGAGGAATCATTCATGACTGGAGCATAAATCCTGCACTTACACACTACTTTAATACTGATTCTTGCTTTAATCTGTTTTCTCTTTTCTGTGTTTCCTGTGTGTTTGTGCAGTATAGCTGCTCATTGTGTCTTTGGTTGGGTGTGTTTGCTTCTTTCACAGGGAGGTGAATTAGTTTTGCGTCAGCATCGTTTGCTCTAACATAACTTTGCTGTTTGACGGCGTTTCTCAGCGACTTTGTGGTCTTTTTCTTTTGCACACACACACACACACACACACACACACACACACACACACACACACACACTCACACTCACACTCACACTCACACACACACACACTCACTGGTTGTTCAGTCATTCTTGGTTGCAGAGCTGTGTAACCCGTGGTGATGAGGAGTGGCGAATGAAAGGAGGATGTTCTGCCTAACCCTGTAAATGTCACTCTGGGGCAAATGTGTTTAACTTTACCACCCCTACACACACACACACACACACACACACACACAGAGAGAGAGAGAGAGAGAGAGACTGCCTTTACATGTTTGAACTCTTTAAATCTTAAGATGTTGTTTGAGTTGTGTAGTTTCTTTAGAGAACTATCACCTGGACACAGTTTTAACAATCCAAAACACACACACACACACACACACACACACACAGTTCCATCCATCCATCCGTCTGTCGTTCTGTCTATCTATCTCTCCATCCATCCATCCATCCCAATCCAAATTTAGAGAACTATCATAAACAGAAACTTTGAACAATCCAAAAACACACACCGTATGTTTGTGTGTGTATTTTTTTTTCAGTAACATCTAATTTATTGGTAAACCATAAAGTATAAATATAAAGAGAACTTTAGAGAACTATCACATGCTGTACACAGTTTAAATATCCAAAAACACACACACACAGTAACATATATTTAGAAATAGTCAATATATCTAGAAATAGTCAATATATAAAATGTGTGAACAGAGCATGTAAAATATGCAATATAAATGTAATATTTAAATTCTGTATGATATATAATTGAAATATCTTTGATAAAATATGATATATCACCCTGTCTTTAGCTCCTGCTGAAGGTTCTGGACTGTCAGGCGAAGAGTTCTTCGAGAAGGTAAAAGTTCAAATATTACATCTAATAATAACTTGTCTTGAATCGGTTCCCAATATGGACCACAATCTCATTTTCATATTTAAGCGTTTATGTGAAAAACCTCACAAGAAATTGGTCTCTTTGGTGTGACTGTTACCTACATGACTATCTAGAAATCCTGTCAAACCAGCTTCCATCTGAAGGCATGGTTCAGACCTGCTGCTGTTTTAGTATGAAGATCACATGCTGGTGCAGTGCAGTTTCCTGAAAGAAAAAAGTCACAAGTGATTTTGATTCAAACAAACAGAACAGATTGCGGTGTTTTGAAGGCAAAACAAGGAGCTTTGAGATGCTAATGAGCTATTGTCTCTGTTGAATGGAGGATCTGAAGATGCAAATTGAATGTCTTTTGAACACTGAGTTTCTCTTCCTTACACACTCATTGTTTCAGGTGATGAGAGAAACACACACGCAGGTGAAATGGCCGTCCAAGCTGAAGATCGGTGCAAAATCAAAGAAAGGTGAGTGATGTCGCACTTCTGTCATCATTTACTGACCCTCATGTTGTTTCAAACACAAAATGAGACTTTTAGCTTAATGTCTGAGTTGCTGTTTTATGAGCAAATAGTTCAAAAGCACCATAAAAGTATCATAAAAGTGCACTTAAAGTTGTAAATAGAACAATGATTATTGTTCTACAAGAAAATATTTTTTCTTAAAAATTTTGTTTAATTCAGTGTGTTATTTGCCGTTTTTTTGTAATTATTTGTGAAATTTACCAGTTTTTGACTGAAAGTTTCAAAGTAAATCCTACACTCATTTTTGTTTTAGTGTCATAAAACTAGTCAGTATGACTCATGCACTATGTGCCATTGCCAAGTGTTTGTTTACATGCAATTGCATTTGCCGTCACTGACATCTGACCTGGTGCAATGCATCTTCATGCTGCATTATGTTTGAATATGCAGATGAGATTTAAGATAGAGGCATGTGGGGGAGTAAATGTTTCCATCCACCTATTGTTATGCACATTTTGGGATATTGTATAAAAAACGCTGGCTGGAATACACATAAAAAAAACTTATGCCCTATCCGTTTTATCCGTTAAGACATGCACATAAACTACAATGGAAACACATTTACAGAATAAATGTACCTCTTTGCGCAACAAAAAACTCATGTGACTTTGCCTCAGCAGTGGATGTGATTGTATAACTGGACTAACCAGCATCTGAACGCAAGAGAACATGACAGCATTTATTGCAGAAAAAAAAGCCAAAGTGGCTTCCCCGATTGCAGCAACTTCCATTTTTATTAAAGATATTTTGGCAATTTCCCAGGAAGGGAATGGGATGGAAACGCTGCTTTATTCTCAAATGTTTTATGCAATATTCTGAGTTTGCGCATAATTCACAACTTTGCATGGAAACGTAGTGAGTGATGACAGAATTTATTTTTTGGGGTGAACTATCCCTTTAAAGCCAATGTGTATTCAAAATTAATTTACATTCTCTCTGTGGTGAACATCAAGTTTTTAATGTTGTTTATATGTCTTTGTGGTGTTTTTAATATGCTTTCAGACAAACCATGTGCAAATTCATAAGTCAACACCATTGCTCAGTATTTTCTCTTCAAAACTCCAATGAACCAAAGACAGTTTCAAAAATGTGGTTTGAAATTGCAGGTGTTTCTGACGTTACAAACTACCTTGTAACCAATCACGTGAACGTGTGGGCGGGCTTTAGCATATCATTAACTATGCTGTGAAGCAGGGGAGTGTCAAGATAATTTTTTCTGTTGATATGAAAAATCGTGTACATTTAGCAATATAGCGGGTGAATTATGTTTATGATGTATATTACGATGTTATGATGAACTATATGCCTATCTCCACTGACGTTCTATGATGTTCAAAGCGTTTCTAAGGATGATTGTCAGAAGGCAGCTGTCGACTCTGAGACGGGAACATGGTTACCGGGAACAAGGCTAATCATATTAATTACCGTTATGTGTCCGACATTTTAGAGAGCAATACCTTTGTGCAGCGTTTACTACAGTAACTTGAGTAAAAGTTGTCTGAGTGGGTCGCTGAGCTTGTGTGAGTGAGTGGAGGCGGGGATAATTTGGATCCGTGTATACTAAATGAAGCAAGGGTGTAGAATTACATTCACTATTTTAAGGCATAAAGAATTTTGCACATGCACAATAAGATGAAAGGACAAATAAATGTTGTTTTCATAATTTTTCGTAACTTGTTAAATGATTTTTCTTTACTGCTGACAGAAATCAAAGCCATTTTTTATGATCCAATCAAAACACAATGCATCTCCATCCACATTTTTTCCCACTGAATAGTTAGTTTGGCTCAGAAGCATGTGGCATTATAGGAAAATGCATTGTGATGATTTGTGTGTTTCTGTCTAGATCCTCATGTTAAAGTGGAGGGGAAAAGAGCAAACGTTTTGGAGGCCAAACGGATGATTCTGGAGCTTCTTGAGACTAAGGTGAGAATTTACCTGCTTTCTTTTCTCTTAAGCAGTGTGTTTATCTGTCCTGTGGAGATCTCACCCCAACCCACCTATGCACAGGTGAATAAAGTCACGCTGAAGATGGACGTCACGCACACGGAGCACTCTCATGTGATCGGTAAAGGGGGCGGGAACATCAAGAAGGTCATGGAGGACACTTCCTGTCACATTCACTTCCCTGATTCCAACCGGAACAACGGCACAGCAGAAAAGAGCAACCAGGTACTCGGATATGAAACCACAGAATTTCTTCTCATCATTGTAGAATATACTGATCGAAACATACTAAATACTAAATTGTTCACATACCTGCAGGTGTCAATTGCCGGGCCGGTTCAAGGGGTGGAGTCTGCACGGAGACAGATCCGGGTCAGTGAGGCGTCATTCGAATAAATATTCATTATATTAAAATGTGACTTTTTATTCAATATTCATATATGCGTTTTTATGCTTCATATTTCAGCCCATAATAAAAAAATAGTTTAAAGAAAAGCCTAATTTGAAACCATTAACTGTTACTTGCATTGTAACATTGTCTTTATGATAATATAATCACATCATCACATCTTTATATTTAATTAATGCAATAATTATTAAATAAATCATATATATATTTAAATGTATAAAAAAAAATAATTATAATCAGCGTTTTTTTGTATCATTGATACACTATAAAAGTTTTTGTTAATTTTAGAGTTAGTTTTTTTTTGTATTTTGTTTTTAGGTCTTATTTTTAATCATTTTTAGTTTTAGTTATTTTAATACTAAATTCTTATTTAGTATATTTAGTATAACTTAAATTAAACAAAAATAAGAAATGTTGATGAAATAATAAATTATATAAAAAAAACATTTTTTAATTTTTATTTTATTTCAAGTATTTGTTTAATAACTCTGATTGTAATATTAATATATTTATATAATATTACATTTTCATATGTTATAAAAAAACCTGATTACAATATTAATATATTTATATAATATTAATATATTCATATGTTCATTGTAGTATTTGTTATTCTGCCTTTCAGTTTTATGCTGATTTAAAAATAATGTACTACAGTAATGAAAATCTAGTGAGAATCACCATTTAGAATTATGGGAATTAACAAGGCTGTCATTCTAATAAATATTCGTTATATTCAAATACGTCAAGTCAAGTCAACTTTATTTATATAGCGCTTTTTACAATGCAGATTGTTTCAAAGCAGCTTCACAGTGTTAAACAGGAAAATAATGAACAGAATTTGATTCGGCTGTACAGCCGCTCTGGAGAAAACGGTGATGTCATCAGCTCATTTCAATTATCATATATATTCAAGTAATGTAGTTGATATAATTTAGTTTAGTAATTAAATTTATTTGGATATTTATTGGAAAATTTTATGTCCCCAAATACGTGACTTTAAATTCAGTGTTATAATTAGATTCAAATATGTGTTTTTACGGTTGTGTGTGCATGTGAATCAGTTGTGATTTGCGTAAGTTTGTGACCTGCAGGACCTGCAGCCCCTGGTGCTGACCTTTGACCTCCCTGTCACACTTGTGGGGGGTGTGGTGGCAGATACAGGGTCGCCGGTGATCCAGCACGTGGCTCAGGCGTTTGGAGTGACCGTGAGCTTCAGGACGCAGCCCAAACTCTACTGCAGCACCTGCAGCGTGAGAGGAGTGCAGGGAAACACTGCTGCCGTGAAGGTAATATGATGCCACATCAATAACACAACCCTGCATCTTAAAAACAATTCGGCAGATTTGCAAAAATATACAATATACAATATACAGATATACATCATATTATATATGTACATGTTCGAAGCCACTAAAGGGACATGGTGAAAGAAAAAATTACAAGTTGGGAGGAAAAATCATGTCAATGTTCCCTCACAAAACTTTTGCGCTCATCTGAGAAATTTTGCGTTCGCTCACAAAGAACACAAAAGCTTTGCAAACTAACACAACATTTCTAATTTTTCCTCCCATCTCATATTTTTTCCATAACCAGGACCCTTTAGGGACTCTGTATATATACACTATATTTACCAAAAGTTTTGGGACGCCTGCCTTTACATAGAAGCGCATTTGTGATGTCAGGCACTGATGTTGGACGAGAAGGCCTGGCCAGATAGAGAAGTGTGATTCATCACTCCAGAGAACACGTCTCCACTGCTCTAGAGTCCAGTGGCGGCGTGCTTTACACCACTGCATCCAACGCTTTGCATTGTACTTGGTGATGTAAGGCTTGGATGCAGCTGCTCGGCCGTGGAAACCCATTCCATGAAGCTCTCTACGCACTGTTCTTGAGCTAATCTAAAGGCCACATGAAGTTTGGAGGTCTGTAGCTATGGACTCTGCAGAAAGTTGGCGACTCCTGCGCACTGCGCCTCAGCTTTCTTTCTTTTCTGTCACTGTTTGGATGTAGTAAAACACCCACAGATGTAGCAGAAAACATCTGGGTCATGTTTCCATTTACTTTCTGTCACTGGCCATAATTCTAACCTTGAAATCAGGATTAGGCATAAAATAATGTCATAGATGTGAAAATCAGCTGAGAATTTAAATGATAGTTATAACCTGGCTCAGGGGAAGATAGGAATCATGTATTTGTGGAGGTTTTACTGGTGATTAAAAGATAATGCAAGACTTCTTCACCTTACAAATCGTTGTCAGTATTGGATTTCATTCAGCAAATATGTTGCAGGGCGGTGTAATTTATTCTTTGAACTTTGACCTCTGCAGAAGGCGACCTGCGTCCTCATGGAGCTGCTTCTGGGCTCGGGGTTGACGGGAGTGATGGTGAGCACACAGCTGGATGTCACCTCACAGCAACACTTGTTTCTGTTGGGTCAAAACGGAGCGAACTTCCTCACCGTGATGCATCAGACACACACACAGATCATCCTGCCCGACCTCAGCGCTCCGCAACACACACCCTCGCTCCTCATCCAGGGCACAGCCGACGGAGTGTGTCTCGCTCGACAGCAACTGATGGTATGAACCTGTGTGTGTGCCCTTACAAAGAAGAAATTTAAGTGTGCTGTTAGTGTTCTGTGTACAAATGAATTTACCGGTACTTCAAATCTACTTGAAATACAGTTAAAGATATTTCAAGTATACAAATTCATACCTAAATAGGAACATAGTAGTATGCTTAAAGTGCAAAAATAATATATAAATAGTAAACTATAAGTATGATGTTATGTTCACTTAGAAAGAAAACGTACAAGTATGCTTGCTGTATAAACTACTAAACTAGTAGTTTACTAGGAGTATACTTCAAAGTGCACTTTAATAAACTAAATAAGGTACTACAAGTATTTAACTAGTAAACTATCAGTATACCTATAAGTTCACTTGTAGTATAGTTGCAGTACAAATGAACCTGGAAAAATGTATTACTGTTACACTTAAAGTAAACTTAAAAGTATACTTTAATACACTAAAAAGTAAATCAATTTAGTCCCAAGTAGTATTGAAATAGTACACTTACAAGTATACTTCTAGTACACTGATATTAGTATATTTGCTACATAAAGTGTACTTAAAAATATTCTTGAACTTTACTTAAATATTGTTAATAAAATGAACTTGAAGTATACCTATTTTTGTAAGGGTGTGTGTGTTGAGACAAGTGAGATACAGTGTTATTATAATATCTTTAATATACTATTATTGTTTTTATTAATATTTTGAAATAGTGGAACTATTTGAGTATTTTCCAGTTTCATTTTAATTTTAGTTAAAGTTTTAGTAATTTTGCCGTTTTTGTCATTTGAATAAGTTTTTTTTTATATGTCTATATATAGTTTACATTTATTTTTTATTTCAATTTTAGTCATTTTAATACTTCAATTTAAACTAAACGACAATTAGAAATGTTGCCTTGACAATTAACTGAAATAAAATAAGTAGGTTTTTTTAATATATTTTATTTTATTTCAGTTAACTTTTTTTTTTAAATGATGAAACTCTTTTTTAATAGTTTTAGTTAATTATAATAACCCTGGAGAGATAAATATGACCCCACCCCCCTTTGAAGATGTTTTCGTTTTTTGGAATATTTTGGTAAATTTTTAATTCGATAAATGCATAATGTTCTCTTTTTGGGTTTGGGTCAGTCCAGTGTTGCTATTGTAAACTAAAACTTAAAATAAAACTATTAAAAACATTATAAACTTTAACTGAACATTTCTATCTTGTTTAGGTTGTTTATGACAAAAGCTAAACCTGAAATAAAAAGTAATTAAATCAAAATAGACATAAAAAAACACACACAACAACAAAATTACTTACTAAAATGAAAATATTAATAAATATTATGATAGTATATTAACAATAATAAAATAACTCTGCAACATCGGCATATACGCAACTGTGAACATGTTTATATCATCATGGCCTCAAATAACATGTATGTCACAGTTAAAAATGTCATTGCATTAGGAAATATCAGAGAAAATGTCATTTAATGTGAAAATATATGCAGTTCTGACAGGATTAGCCACATAATGGATAAAATAAACAATAACATATTTATAAGGTTCTGTCAATGTGTTCGTCTCCTCTGGGCCGTCCTGCTCACGTCTGACTGTGTCTGTTCTCATGCAGGACTGTCTGCCTGTCTGTCTGATGTTTGATTTGAAGGACGAGGGAGATTCTGACCCTCGGAAACTCGCCCAGATGATGCAGAACCTGGGCATTTTTATCAGCGTCAAACCGAAGGTCAAACAGACAGCGAAGGTATTAGCACAACACCCACAATGCACTTGTCACAAAAAGGGATGCATACAAATGTGAAATTCATATACTTCTACTACAGACTAAAATTACAGGTACATACTTTAGGGTCTTGATACAGCAGGTATCTTTAGGGGTGTTCACACTGTTAAATTACTAAATTATTTATCTTAAAATGTATCATAATTTGACTTTTAGGGTCAAAGAGAATCACCACACGGCTCCTGTTTCCATAGAACATGGGGTTGTGGGTAATATTAGAACAAAAGCCATCCATACCTTAAAAATCCACCAGAAATACTGGACCCTATCATGCACCCGGCGCAATGCTACGCCAGGCGCGATGCAAGTGTTTTTTGCTAGTTTCAGCCCAACGCAGTTATCATTTTCACATCCTGAGCCACATTGTTTAAATAGCAAATGCACTCACGCCCATCTGTTCACCCATGGGCGTGCTGGTCTGAAAACAAGGTGTGTTCAGGTGCATTGTTGGTGCGTTGCTATTTTGAGGCAACTGAAATCGACTGCACCAAAAAATACTGTTTGTGTTATTTAAAGGGTGAGTTAGTAATATGTGCCAGCGGGTGCACACCGCGTGTACACTCTGTTTATTACACACACAGGGATGCGCAGCACCACACAAACATTTTTAAATATTAAAAATAAAAGGATTAATCTCTGGAGAAGTGTTCAGTCTTTCTGCTCGCAAATTTTACCATGCAAATAGCGAATCCGCCATGGTGTGAGCGCAACTGGCTTTTAAAGAGAATGGGAGATGATACTCTGATTGGTTTATTGCACATTAGTTGTTAAAGTTAAAGGGATAGTTCACACAAAATAAGATATTTTGAAGAATGTTGGTAACCAAACAGTTTATAGGCTCCATTGACTTCCATAGTATTTTTTTCCTCATACTATGGAAGTCAGTGGAGCCCATCAACTGTTTGGCTTCTCATATTCTTCAAAATATCTTATTTTGTGTTCAGCAGAAGAAAGAAATTAATACAGGTTTGGAACAACTTGAGGGTGTGTACATAATTTTTTACAGATCATCTTAAAATAAAATAAAACTCATTAAAATGTTCAATACTGATTTAAGTATTGTGTTAACCTTTTTACAACAATTAGCATTAAATATTATTATTTATTCCCAGTATTGAAACAACAACATTTAGGCTGGTTTTTTTTTTTTGCTCCTCAATATATGTATAACTTTTTAAAGTGTCTGTGTCCAGTCAGTGGTTGTGAAAGGTTTGGAGAGGAACATCGGTAACCTGTATGAGGCCAGACGTCTGTTGCTCGGACTGGACTCCAGTGAGGTATCCGTGACGACCAAGAATTTGTCTGAGGTCTCCAAGGCCCCTGTGGACCCTCTGGTGGCCAAGAATGGAATCACAGGCTACTGGCTCAATGTGTTAATGCAACAACTATGCCTCACTGAGACAGGTGTGTGTGTGTGTTTGCATGTGTCAGTGGTTCATGAGTGCTTTCATCCTCTTTATTTTCACTGATGCTTGTTTGTTTGTTTTTATTCCTGTCATTCTTTAGGCGCTGTGCCCTCTCCAGATGCTGTGATTGGCTCTCTCTCTGGGAAGCCCCGCCCCACACCACCACCCGGATTGGCTGTTTCCTCAGAAGATGGACGGATAGGACTCAAAGGGGTGGAGTCTAAATTAGAGAAGGTTTCAATGATCAGAATCTTGATTATGTTTACTAATGTACTACATACTGTAAATATATCGCACAATCTTTTTAGAACATGTGTTGGTCATATTTCACCCCATAATAAAAAAAAAATAATCTAATATATAAGATATATATATTTTGCCCATAGAAAATAAGCCTTTTTTAAGAATGTTTTTTCATTTGTTAAATTATTTAACGATAATTTAACACTTTTTTATTTTTTAAATAATATAATAATTATAATTTAAGTTATAAAAATATATACAACTATACACATTATATTAATGATTATTAATATAAGTATGTAATATATGTATAATATAATATTTAATTAATTTTAAATATTTATTATTCAAAATAATATATTCCATTTACAAAAATATTATTTGAATTTGTATTTATACATAAGTATTTATACATCATGGGTGTATTTGTTATAATAATGGGAATTACCAAAAAAAATCTATAAAAATCTCATTTCCAGGTGAGTTATGATCATGAAAATGTGCTTAGCTACTATAAAAAATAATGTCACAATACAAAAAAAATGTCTCAAAAGGTGCCATAAATAAGGTTATTTTCCATTTTTTAATGCAGTTTGGTGTAAAAATGTCTTAACTTTTTGCAGTCCAATCAAATAATGAGTTAATAATGTTATAAAAGATGGATGTTATAAATCATGGTTGATAACATTTACAGTTAATTTGTCTTTTGAAATGGACAGCCACATTGGAAGCGTTGCATTGTGGGATACAGTATCTCAAACAGCGCGCTAGTTGTATATTTCACAACATTTGTTAAAAGTCACAGGTCAGGTGAATACAGTTTTTTCGTGCATATAGCGGACCAAAGATCATATTGATTGATCAACTGAATACATGATATGATTCATGCTGCTTATACTTCTTTAATGTAATGAGTGTGTATTAATATAATGCTAAAGTAAATTAGATTTAATGACAGTAAGCAAACCAAAAAGCTTATATTAATGTCATTGGATCAGATTCCAGAGAATGACGATCAGCAGACACAAGCAGAGACGGAGACTTACTTCACGCCACATGCGGGGGTGACAGAGGTTAGAGAGGTCATTGCCAAGCCAACTGTCTCATCAAGGAGAGGCAGCCAATCAGAGGCCTCCAGGGAGCCAAACCAGCCGCTCACGTCTGAGAGGTAAAACCCTCCGTCCTTATGCTGAGACACCTGGACAGACAGACCGTCAGAAGCTGCTCTAGATTAGATATAAATATATACAACCCTGAATAAAAGTGTGTGTGTGTTTCAGGTCAGTGAGAGTGGAGGTGGATGGTGTTTATTTGAACAGAGACAGACGCTGTAGTTTGAGAATATTCCCCTCCGTCGACCCTCCTAATGAGGTACATAATTTTTTAACATTTTTAGAATGAAAATAATACTGCACCTGCTAATCAAAAAAGGAGGTTTTCATTCAGGTTTTCAATCATTTGTCTTACCGGTTTATTAAAACAATCTTTGTTTACTGTTTGTTTAACAGGATCATGAATACGAGAAGAAAAAGCTTTTGGCAACTCAAGGTTTGTTTGTTTTTATTCAGGACTTGAAACATTATATCTAAAAGATGTTTAATTATATTATATTATATCATCATTATTACTACTAATCATATTTTTTGTTGTTTCATTATTATTAATAATATTATTTTAAAATTAAAATGATTATTTAGAGCTATTCAGTAAGTACTGTTTGTACATGTCATAATTCACCCCATAATCAAAAAAGTATAAAATATAATAGAAAATTAAGCCTATTTTAGGACTGTTAAATTAAAATAAAATTACATACATAAAATAATGTCACAATACAAAAAACTTTATATTTTGAATAATATAATAATTATAATTTAAGTCATATAAAATACATATAATATTGAATACAAATATTATTTGAATATAATATCATGTTATTCAAAATTCATATTAATATTTATACATCATCTGTGTATTTGTTGGGCTGCTTTTGGGCTGATTTTATTAAAAACCATCCAAAAAGGATGACATTTTTTTAAATTCAAGACCTGGAACATTAAAAGAAGTTTGATAACTTATATTATTATATTATATTATATTATATTATATTATATTATTATATTATATTATATTATATTATATTATATTATATTATATTATATTATATTATATTATATTATATTATATTATATTATATTATATTATATTATATTATATTATATTATATTATATTAAAGTTAATTCAAACTAATTTTGCTGATGAACATGATGCAAAAATCAGGGAGACATGTTGTTTCTGAGGTTTCTGTGATGAATATTTATGTTTTTGATAAGGATTTCCAGATTCATATACTTCATTTGCACAGTATCTCACATCCAAATATAATCTTTGTGTGATCAAATGTGACGATTAAAAGCTGACTGATTTAAGTTGTGCCCAATTCAGATTGTTATTCTGGGCCGTGACTGGATGGTCTTGTGTCTGTGTGCAACGGGCCGCCGCTGGCTCCATCTATTTGGCATTCATCATGCTGTATAAACCTCAAAATGGATTAAAGAGCTTGAGTGTGCCAGAGAGGTGATATAGGGGAGCCATTTAAGCGTTACGCAGTGCCAGAGAGGGTGATAGAGGGGACTCATTTCAGAGTAACACGCTGCCAGATTTATAATGGACTACAGCCACTCCACCCACAGAATATGCAGACAGATGAACGTCTCACACACACATACACACACATTCACATAAACACAAAAACACAAAAACAAATGGAGCAAGCTGACATGAAATCATTCTGGCTAGTTGACATGAGGTGTGATGTGTTAGACTAAATTCATCTGTTCTGCACCTCTTTCATGAGCTCATGTTAATTGACAGATGGGGAATATTTGTACTTTAATTCTAGTACAATTTAAAATGAACAACTTTGAAACAATTTTCATTCAGAAATTGCTAGTAAATTTGCGAACAATTACATAGAAATGGCAAATAACGCATTGAATTAAATGTGACATTTTGAAGTAGAATGATTGAAATAGTATTTTCTTGTAAAATGTACTCCCATAATCTGTTTTGTTTACAACTTCGAAAAATCGTAGTATAGGCAAAAATTTTATTTGCATTCATAAACATTTTAGCCTAAAATCTTGATTACATTTATGCATTTGGCAGATGCTTTTATCCAAAGACACTTACATTGCATTTAAGTTATACAGTTTATACGTTAATTTGATTTAGTTTGAATTAGAGATTAAAAATAAAAAAACATGACCATACACCGATCAGGCGTAACATTATGGCCACCTTCCTAATATTTTGTTGGTCTCCTTTTGGTGCCAAAACAGCCCTGACCCGTCGAGGCATGGACTCCACTAGACCCCTGAAGGTGTGCTGTAATATCTGGCACACCTTGATGTTAGCAGCAGATCCTTTAAGTCCTGTAAGTTGCGAGGTGGGGCCTCCATGGATCGGACTTCTTTGTTCAGCACACCCCACAGATGCTCGAATGGATTGAGATCTGGGGAATTTTGAGGCCAAGTCAACACCTCAAACTCGTTGTTGTGCTCCTCAAACCATTCCTGAACCATTTTTGTTTTGTGGCAGGGCGCTTTTTCCTGCTGAAAGAGGCCACAGCCACCAGGGAATACTGTTTCCATGAAAGGGTGTACATGGTCTGCAACAATGCTTAGGTAGGTGGTACGTGTCAAAGTAACATCCACATGGATGGCAGGACCCAAGGTTTCCCAGCAGAACATTGCCCAAAGCATCACACTGCCTCCGCCGGCTTGCCTTCTTCCCATAGTGCATCCTGGTGCCATGTGTTCCCTAGTTAAGAGACGCACCCGGCCATCCACGTGATGTAAAAGAAAACACGATTCATCAAACCAGGCCACCTTATTCCATTGCTCCGTGGTCCAGTTCTGATGCTCACGTGCCCACTGTTGGCACTTTCGGCAGTGGACAGGGGTCAGCATGGGCACCCTGACTGGTCTGCGGCTATGCAGCCCCATACGCAACAAACTGTGATGCACTGTGTATTCTGACACCTTTCTATCAGAACCAGCATTAACTTCTTGAGCAATTTGAGCTACAGTAGCTCGTCTGTTTGATCGGACCACACGGTCCAGCCTTCGCGCTGCACGTGCATCAATGAGCCTTGGCCACCCATGACCCTGTTGCCGGTTCACCACTGTTCCTTCCTTGGACCCCTTTTGATAGATACTGACCACTGCAGACCGGGAACACCCCACAAGAGCTGCAGTTTTGGAGATGCTCTGACCCAGTCGTCTAGACATTACAATTTGGTCCTTGTCAAACTCGCTCAAATCCTTACGTTTGCCCATTTTTCCTGCTTCTAACACATCAGCTTTGAGGACAACATGTTCACTTGCTGCCTAATATATCCCACCCACTAACAGGTGCCGGGATGAGTAATTCAGCTTTTAATAATCAGTGTTATTCACTTCACCTGTCGGTCAGGGTTCCCACGGGTCCTTGAAATCCTTGAAAGTTTGTGACTCTGAAATTTTTTTGTCAAGGCCCTGGAAAGTTTTTGAAAATAAACATGCATAGATACAGGTCCTTGAAAGTGCTTGAATTTATTTTGTGCAAGAAGTTTTCTGGAAAAAATTACATATTATTCCCTCCGGTCCGCTAATGTGTTATTTCGCCAACACTTCGTGGCCTATGCATCCTAGCTTGCTTGCTTGTTAGTTACACGCATTTATGTGTTACGTTAATAACGTTACGTTTCCTGTGTGAGGTACTTTGTGTTGTGTGTTGCCATGACGTTCATATGATGGTACCTCAACGTTTTCAGTGCTTACACTGAATCCAAATATGTTCAGTCAATGACTGTATATTGCGTTCAATAAACATAAAACATTTGTGATAATCTGTTGGCCAAATATTTTATTTAATGTAATGTTGAATTGCTTTGCTTGTTAAGATAATGTAAACCCATGAGGCAAAAAAAAAAACTTAAAAGCATATTCATATATCTTAAAACTTCTGGTAACATGAGCCTAAACTCATCCGATATTAAAAAGTTAATATTGGATCATTTTACAATACAGTATAGGATGTACCAAATATTCTTCAGTTTTATGCAAAACAGAAATACTACAGATAGATTATCAGATCTCTGTCAAATGGCCAAAAATAAATGCAAAAAATGCTTTTTTTGCGTAGTTGTGTTTGACACATGAAAGGTCCTTGAATTTGAAGTTAACCAAATTGTGGGAACCCTGGTCGGTGTATGTTATGTTATCTACCCACAGGCATACAAAACAGACTTAAATATGCATCCATATTTCTGAGTGATGTGAGTGGGTTTTATGCATGAAGTAAATTATGTAAAAAAAAAATAATAATAATAAGAGTAACTGAGACTTGTCAGAGACTATAAATGTGTGGTAGTTAATCAGTCTTAAATTAGAATACGGTGCTCTTGCTTCAGGAATCGGCACACAAAACATCAAAAGATTATCCTGCTAATTTCAAGAATGTGCATGTGTTTTTATATATTTAATCTCACACCCTGTGCACCTCAGAAACAGATACAGTGACTTTTAAATAAACTCCCTTTTTAACTATTTCATTCACACCGAGAGAGGGAGATGTAGAAAGGTAGTACATTCTTCTGCATGACTGCTTTTGATTAAGTTGTTTAATTAGGTGGCAGGTGTTTAATAATTCAGGGGGACTTACACACACACTTTAATCAGAGCTGCTGTTGTACGCCACTGGACCCGGTTCTGAGCGTATAATGTTTCCAGGCGTGCAGACGGTTTTGTGTGTGTTTAATAATGCCTCTGATTTAATCTGTGAAATGTGTGTGTGTTATAGCCATGCAGCAGAAGCCCGTGGTCACTGAGGTTCGGACCCCCACGGACACCTGGAGCGGCTTGGGCTTCTCTAAATCGATGCCCACTGACGCTGTGCGCGAGCTGAGAGCCGTGAGCCGCCGCTGCTACAGACCCTACAACAACCAGCAGCAGGTGCGCACACACATCTAGATTTATAAATGAGGACGTACAGTAGACTTTTGTTTTATACAAAGTGTTAAAGGTTTTGAAAAGCCAAATTAGCTGAGTATCAGAGTTCATCATGTGTGTCAAATAGTGAGTTTTGCACCAGCAAACACCGCTCACATTTTCTTCATGAAATGTAAAATATACCATACTTTGTGGTTTATTTTTTGATTTTTGAAAGAAATTAATAGTTTTATTCAGCAAAGATGGTCAAAAGTGACAGTTAAGACATTTATAATGTTACAAAATATTTCTATTTCAAATAAATGATGTTCTTTTGAACTTCATTCACTAAAGAATCATGAAAATTAAAATATATCACAGTTTCCACAAAATTGGTAAGCTGCACAACTGTTTTCAACATTGATAATAATCAGAAATGTCTCTTTAGCAGCAAATCATCATATTGAATGATTTCTGATATGTGACACTGAAGACTGGAGTAATAATGCTGAAAATTCAGCTTTGATAATTTACATTATACAATATATTCACATAGAAAACAGTTATTTAAAACTGTTTTTACTGTATTTTTGCTTAAATAAATGCAGCCTCGGTGAGCAATAAGACTTCTGTCAAAAACATTAAAACATCTTTTTTTTCTTTTTGGAGCTCAAAAGCTCCTGATCACTGTCTGCTTTATATATATAATGTTTTGACAGGTTTAAAATAAGCAGTTGATGGCAAAAGTTTCTTTTTTGATTGAACCACTCTTTAAGAAAGGTCGAAGCACAACAGAGACAAACAGATTTTCAATAACTTTTCAATTTGAATCCTTCACGGGGCTTCACTCATTCTCAGAAATAATGTGATTCAAACAGCAGTAACAATCAAAAACAGATTCAATCAGTGCTGCAGTGCAGCGCTAAACCGCTTTCATTGAAATCTTTAATTGAGAGAGTCTCATTATCCCAGCGGAGAGGAAATGAGGGTGGAAGTGAAGGGAACAGTAATGTGCTGCTCACTGTGTGCTCATACACTTCTGTGATTGGAGTTTAGAGGCTTTCCTCCATGATTACACTGCTCTGAATGACAGGTGTGTATATTTGTGTGTGTGTGTGTGTATACAGTTCTACTGTATTCAGAAAGGAATCTTTTTATAAACTCACACAAGTTTCCTCACACAGGTGGTACACCTATCATTATGAGGACATTACATAGGCTTAAAGGTTAGTTCACCCAAAAATAAAAATTCTGTCATTAATTACTCGTCCTCATATCGTTCCAAACTTCATCTTGGGAAAACCAAATTAAGATTTAAAAAATGTAAGCTTTTATTCACATATATTCAATGGAACATTCATCAATGGAAGCTCAAGCATGTTCGCTTGATGTGCGAGAACCAATGAGGTTAATTCTCGTGTTACGCAGCACGTTTGAGCTTCCTCAAGAACCAATAAGGTTAATTCTCGTGTTACGCAGCATGTTTGAGCTTCCTCAAGAACCAATAAAGTTAATTCTCGTGTTACGTAGCACGTTTGAGCTTCCTCAAGAACCAATAAGGTTAAATCTCGTGTTACGCAGCAATTTTGAGCTTCCTCAAGAACCAGTGAGGTTCATTCTTGTGTTAGACAGCACGTTTGTGCTTCCTCAAAAACCAATAAGGTTAATTCTCGTGTTACGCAGCAATTTTGAGCTTCCTCAAGAACCAGTGAGTTTCATTCTTGTGTTACACAGCATGTTTGAGCTTCCTCAAGAACCAATAAGGTTAATTCTCGTGTTACGCAGCACGTTTGAGCTTCCTCAAGAACCAATAAGGTTAATTCTTGTGTTACGCAGCACGTTTGAGCTTCCTCAAGAACCAATAAGGTTAATTCTCGTGTTACGCAGCACGTTTGAGCTTCCTCAAGAACCAATAAGATTAATTCTCGTGTTACGCAGCACTTTTGAGCTTCGTCAAGAACCAGTGAGGTTCATTCTTGTGTTACACAGCACGTTTGAGCTTCCTCAAGAACCAATGAGGTTCATTCTCGCGTTACGCAGCACGTTTGAGCTTCCTCAAGAACCAATGAGGTTCATTCTCGTGTTACGGAGCACATTTGAGCTTCCTCAAGAACCAATGAGGTTCAGTCTCATGTTACGCAGCACGTTTGAGCTTCCTCAAGAACCAGTGAGGTTCATTCTCGTGTTACGCAGCACATTTGAGCTTCCTCAAAAAGGCTTCATCCAAACTGCTGAAAACAACGTCGCGTTTGAATGGCAGAGCATACACGGCAGTGGGTCAGGCCGGTGCTGCCCTGCATACTGTGGCGGTGTTGCAGGCATACCAGGCCGATCTGCTGGGGGATCTCGACCAGGGGGCAGGGCTGTCCCCTGAGGCGGTTGCTGAGCTGCGCCCGCACCACAGATTTGGCTCTCCAGGCCACCAAACAAACTGCTGCTGCGATTGGCCGGTCGATGGCGGCGATGGTGGCCACGGAGAGACATCTGTGGATGAACCTGGCCGACATCGGGGGGAAGAGAAGAGTTTTCTCCTCGATTCGCCGGTTTCGCCCTCTGAACTTCTTGGCACCTCCGTGGAGGTGGTGGTTGGAAAGTTCAGGGAGGTGAAGGCAAGCTCAGCTGCTTTTAAAACGTGTATACCGCTGAGATCCGTGTCCACACCCAGGCAGGCAGGAGGGCCTGGTCCGTCACGGTCCGAGGGCCGTAGACAGGACCAGAGAGCCAGCATCTCTTCTCGTGAACCCCCTCCGTGGAGGAGCAGGTCACAGAGGAGACAGGACTCCCGTAGGAAAAAGGTTTTAAGGGAGGTGATCCAGAACAAGTGCAGTCAGCGTCGGTGATGGATCACCTCCCCTGAGGGTGTAATATAACTTAGCCCTTTTCCTCTCTTCCATAACTCCCCAGGCGCTTCTTACATCAGGCCTGAGGCTGGGCCTATGGTGAGTGGAACTATGTTCTGATGGCCCGCCTTGGCTTATTCAGTGAGAGTGCCTCATTCAGGCATGCAAGAGCGGTAGACACCGCGGTCATAAGAGAACTGTGTGGTGAGTCTTCGCTCTACACGCCGCAGGTGAGATGAGTTGGTCTGCTGTCATTTGTTTGTGTAAATAACACTAAAATGTATTTCTTACAGACCTTCGTTCCCTGTATAGAGTTAAGGGGTTATGTCACTGTTAGGGAAGGTAGGAGAATTGTAGGGCCCTGAAGTTCCCCTGTTAGGTGGCTAGAATGAAGCACCAGTCATATAGGCTTTGTATGCGAGTATGTGTTGGCTTTCCCCTTTGTGGATTCACGGGGTCGGCCACCGCTCATTCGGATTGTAACTATGTTAAGAGCTTAGGCTTCCTCTCATGACAAGAGTAACTTGAGGCAGCCGCTTATTTCCACTGGAATATTAGCGGAGTGCTAAGCGGCAGAACGTCCTTCTAGAAGAATGGAATGTTGGCTGCCACTTGGATTTTCACATATGCTTAGTCACCTCAGGGTAGAGTAGTGTGTCTCTTCTGGAGTATATTTATGTTTTTACTAGAGACTGACGCTGAGCTTCAGATAGATCTTGTGTCTGGCCCACAGGGCCATTCGACATTTGTGGCCTGAGTGCATCGCCCTCTTGAGCTCTGTTGGTTCAGGTTGAGTGGTTTGTGCAGCCTCTCTTATGAGTTTTTTCTCTTGAGGCTGTTGTTCCTCTGAGCCTCAGGTAGATCTATGCTTGTAGGCTGGCCCTCACCAGGGCCGCCTCGGTAGCTGGCCTAGGCTATACTAGGGATAATGGAGGCGCTTTGCTGAGGCATTGTCGCCTCTGGCCCTTCACCACGTGAATGTGGGTTTTCTAGCATCCCTAATGTCAGCCTCCTCTTATGGTGAGAGTCGTTCAGCCAAGGCCCGCCCCCCTCTCTGCATTCTGGCGGGTCTAGTGGGAATTGTAACCTTCATTTCATGCTAGGTTTGTAAGTACGCTCTCTTGAAGCCAGAGCATTGCCATGAGCTGACGCCCATGCACACAAATGGTAGGCCACTGAATTAGGGGCCTCCATTGAGGCAGGGTAGTGTATGTTGTACTCCCCTTGCTAAAAGGGCTTAGGGCTCAGTTTTGCTGAGTACCGGGTTAGGTACCAGGTTTGTAGGACACTGTGTAAACAGCTTATCTGCCAGTGTAGACTGCACTGTCATGTAGTAGGCCTCAGTAGGCCTCTATGACTGGCTGCGAGCAGTTGGCTTTGGCATTTTGGGCACTAGACTCCCGGACAGGTAGTAGGCCTTAGCAGGCCTCCTTGGAAGAGAGTCTCGATGCTTGGGGGACATGGATAGCTGCAGCAACCAGGTAGCTAGCCTCGAGAGACCTCCTGTGGGTGGCCCCAATATATGTGATGGTGTGGTATGCTTCTCAATGATGTTGGTTTTTGTAGCAGAAGACTTATCAGCTCACCCTACCAGGCCTCCCTGAGGACGAGTCCCCAGCAGTGTGGGTATTTATTTTGTCAGCCAGCAGACTTACTTATCAGGCCATCCTGAGACTGAGCCCCAGAAAGTCTGGGTTCATAGTAGCCAGTTTTTAACTTGCTATCGGGTAGTAGGCCTCACAAGGCCGCCCTGAAGTCGAGTTCCAGAGTTTGGATACTTTGGCAGCTAGCATGACTTGCTATCAGGTAGTAGGCCTCACCAGGCCTCCCTGAAGGCTTGCTATGAGGTAGTAGGCCTCACCAGGCCTCCCTGAAGATGAGTTCCCGAGTCTGGATGTTCGGGCAGCTAGCATGACTTGCTATCAGGTAGTAGGCCTCACCAGGCCTCCCTGAAGGCTTGCTATCAGGTAGTAGGCCTCACCAGGCCTTACTGAAGGTGAGTTCCTGAGTTGGTTACTGCCAGTTTCGCAGTCCCTCTGTCTGGATGCCTTACCTAGAGGCAAGTGTCCAGAGGCTCTGTTTTTGAACAGACAGGGTTGGCCAGACTTAAGTGTCCAATATAAGTGACACCAGGTCAGGCCTCCCTGGTGGCATTCGGGTGAACATGTTCCCCGAGTCGTGATTTGGCTGGGGCTCCCTAGCCACATTCCCTTAAAGGGACCACTTCTGTTGAAGCGTTCTCAGGTTACGTATGTAACCTATGTTCCCTTGAGAACAGGGAACGAGACACTGCGTCTCTTTGCCATGCCTCAGGGCCTGCCTACCCAACAGTCCTTTCAGACGATAGGGTGAATGTCTTGTTTGCAAGGCGCCCTTATATACTTCCTGGTCGCACATTGATGACATCATGGGCTGTCGTTCAATAGGATTGCCGTGATTCGATAGTAGTTTCAGACACCTGTCACGCTGAGGCGTTTCCCCAAAGCGTCTTAGGACGCAGTGTCTCGTTCCCTGTTTCCAGGGAACATAGGTTACATACATAACCTGAGAACGTTACGCAGCACGTTTGAGCTTCTGTAAGAACCAATGAGGTTCATTCTTGTGTTACGCAGCACGTTTGAGCTTCTGTAAGAACCAATGAGGTTCATTCTCATGTTACGCAGCACGTTTGAGCTTCTTTTTATGTTCGCTGATCAGTGTTTATATGTGAATAAAAGACTAAATTCAATTTGTTCATTATATAAAGTCTCTTTAGAAAATGTGGACTAAACCACTCAATTAATATGGATTAGTTTTACGGTCTCTTTATGAACTTTTTGAAGCATCAAAAGTGGTAGTTGCATAACTGTCGAGGGAGGGACAGAAAGCTCTCCGATTTCATCAAAAAGATGTGTTCAGAAGATGAATGAAGGTCTTACGGGTTGGAATGACATGAGATTGAGTAATTAATGACAGAATTTTCATTTTTGGGTGAACTATTCCTTTAATGGTTTTTATACTGTGCTCGTTTTTAGCCCCTTAAACCTACCCATCACAGAAAACTTTCAGCATTTTTACATTTTTAATAAAAAATGTAATATGTTTATTGAGCGATTTTAATTATATGGACATTGGCATGCCCTCATAATGTAGGGGCGTGGCCTGAAACATGAATACACACTACATTGTAAGGACTTTGGGACATCATAATGTAGGTCAAACCAGCACATCTGCATTTAATGTTTACACTGCTAAGGCAGCACTAAGAATGCTGTTCAAAGTTTGGGTTTGGTAAAATTTGTTAATGTTTTTAAAAAAAGACTTTTATGCTTACAAAGGCTGCATTTATTTGATGAAAAATTTTAATATTTTGATATATAATTACAATTCAAAAGAACTAATTTCTATGTGAATATATTGTAAAATGTAATTTATTCCTGTGATCAAAGCTGAATTTTCAGCATCATTACTCTAGTCTTCAGTGTCACGATCCTTCAGAAATCATTCTAATATGATGATTTGATGCTCAAGAAACATTTCTGATTATTATCAATGTTGAAAACAGTTGTGCTGCTTCATATTTTTGAAAACCTTGATGTTTTTATGAAGCAACACAACTGTTTTCAACTGCAAATCTCGTTTTCGGTTTATTATTATTATTATTATTATTATTATTATTATTATAATGTTTCACAGAAGAATGAAAGCTAGTGGTTTGAAAGTGAGAGGTCACTTTAATGAATTTGTCTGTCTGATTGTAGTTGTGGAGCTCACAGAGTGGAAAGGAACGCTATTGGAATGGAAGTGACTCTGGGAACTGGAGAGAAAGACGTGGATCTGTGTCTTCATCACCACCTTCATCATCATCATCATCATCATCATCCTTTCCTGCCTACATTTTGTCATCAGCCCGAACATGTATGTGTGCAGCTAAACTCACAGTTCTGCTCCCTAATTGCAGAGGGTGTGACATATCTTGTTCAATTAACAGTAACTATTAAATGAGTTTAGCTGCTCATTACAGAATGAAATTCTGCCAGCAGCTTTATTTCAAGGTGAAACAATAATTTATGCTTGTAGAGGTGATCAAGATCCAGGACCTACTGGGAAATATCACACCAGATTTATGAGCTTTTCATTTCTGACCTTTGACCTGCAGCGGAGGGATACCTAACCAGCTCTGAGGGAGGGGTTACAGTGTCCAGACATTTGATTGGCAGCTCTCCCAGTCCCGCCCACGCAGACGATCTTATAGAGTTACTGGCACAGCTGGGTCTGGAGAAATACATTGATATTTTCCAACAACAGGAGGTAAATGTATAACCCACACACACGTCCCAGACGGCACACCCACAGACCGCCCACATGCCACTATTTTCTGATGCATTTTGCACACAAACCAGGCAAGATCTGACTGGCTCTAACCTTGAGGAATCAGGGTGTTTAAAAGTTTGAGGTGGATCTAGTCACTGGATTTGCCAAAGTTGTCCAGGCTATTTATCCAATATTTTCCATGAGCAGAGCTGTATATTCAATCAGTATTTGCACTGGAAAAAGGATTTTCCTACTCAATATACATTGACTTCAGATGCAAAGTCTCGTTTTTTGATAAATGTCTGAAAACAAGAACAATATCTGTTGATGCAAAATGTTATTATCAGATCAAATACTAGCCAGTGGGGTCAGCAAATATGTTTTTTTTTTTTAACCCTACTGGCTGATATTTTAAGTACACTGTAAGTCAAACATTTTGAATAAATAAAATTTTTATTTCATATGCTCACCAACACTGCATTTATAAGTAAAAACAATAATATTGTGAAATATCATTAAAATTTAAAATATTTTTTTTTTCTGATTTTTTTAATTACTGATTTGCTGCTCAAAAACTTTTCTTTCTATCATAAATGTGTAAGTGCTGCTTCATATTTATTATATTTTTAATCAGCCTTTGTGAGCATAAGAGACTTCTTTCAAAAAAATTAAGAAAAAACGTAATTACTCCAAATATTGATCAGTAGTATAAACTCTTAATACCTCAAGTATTAAAGAAGTATTAAAGTATTAAAGATTTAATACCTCAAGTAATTTTGCTTCTCAAGTAAAGGTATCTTGAATTAGGAATGTTTAGATGATATTTATATTGTAAACATTACAATATAAGTAAGAAAATCATTTTTTGAGTGTATTACTTTTGGTAAATTCAGATATGTGCAGTTATTGGAGTGTTTTTATTTTTTCTACACCAGTCTCTGTTTGTGGTATCATCTATTTTCATAAAGTCAAACAACTAACTACATGAAACAACACACACAATTACATCTAAAGACGTGTGTGCGCAAACACACACACACACACACACACACACACACACACACACACACACAGATAAATGTTGTTCTCTCATCTGTCAGATCGATTATCAGACATTCCTGACGCTCTCAGACGAGGATTTGAAGGAAGTGGGCGTGAGCACATTTGGAGCACGGCGGAAGATGATTCTCGCCATCTCAGGTCACTTTAATTAACCAAACTAATGTACAACTCATTAAGGGAAACATTCTGTTGGGCTGATTTGACTAAGAAATCATAATGTTGAAATATGGTGGATACATTTGAAGCATTTTCATGTGAACTTTCTGTACTGCATTTTCCCTCATCAGATTTGAGTAAAAAGAGGACATTTCCAGAACCGCCTACTGTAAAGTCTGGATACCTGGAAGGCGGAGCAAGCGGACGTCTTCCACGAATCATGGATGAGGACGTGGCTGCCAAGAGTAATCGCTGGTGACCGGATGATGTGAACGCAAAAGACTATAACATAATGCACCTGGGGCATGTGTTACGTGCTTACTTGGCTTCATGTGGCCATCAGGGACCAATCAAAGTATGACATGATAGATTATTTCCATATAAGACAGAGAGGACAGATGTGCTGTGACTCTCAGAGGAAACATGCAGAGAAGTGTGACCTTCAACATGAACCGACTGCCCGCCCAACACCAATACTTAGTATGCAAGTCTGACCCTGTCTACCTCCATTTCTCTTTCTACTGCTGTTCTATGCAAAACTTTATTTCCTTGATGTATTGTTCAAATATAAGAATGCTTTCAGACAATGTTTAAATTTGGATCTTCCATTAAAATTTTATTTGGATCTTCCATTAAATCTTCCATCAAACACAAAAACCCATAATTTCCTTTATTAATTTTAAATAATATTGGTTTTCAGAGCAATGGTGCATTGCTCACGATATTCACTGTAAACAAATTGGTGTAGAAACAGTTTTCACAAACAATCACAAAGAAACGACGAGAAACACATTGAATTAAATGTGAAATTTTGAAGAAGAAAAAGTTATTTCTTGTACAACGTACTTCAATAATTTTGGTTTTATTTTACAGTGTATGGTTTAGGTCCACTGTCCTATCTATTAATGACAAAAATAAATCAGTAAATATAGCTGCAAACAGCGATGACGGGCCCAAGCCCCAGCTCGGATGTGGCTTTAGGACAGCTGTGCGTGGCAGGCAATGTGCATTTAAAGTGGGTAAATGTAAAAGAACTATGTCAAAATCGTTTGAATATGCCACATTTACTGAAGCCAGCTGGTGCCTCTATAACCATGAACCACAACAGGGCAGAGTACGATTAAAGGATAAATTGGAAACTGTTTACCAGTTAGTTGAGCCAGAAAATTCAACAATATTTACAAAAATAAAGAAAAATCTAAACTGTGACCGAAATTAGTCTTTGATAATGTCTAAATATATATCCCAATGCAATAGCAGATAAAAGTAATGAATTATGTCTGAAAACACTGTTCTTAGCAACAAGGCTTTTCTCAACCCTTTTTAAAAATAGGCCTATGCTGCCATCCAGTGGTTATACTATGTATTACATTTGATGTTATTTCTTTCTTTAAACCAGATAGCATGACATCTGCATATTTTTAACTTGCACATAATGCATTAATTATAAAAAAGAATAAAATGTTTTTTTTTTTTACTTTTTATTTGTATCATTTTATATAGAAATAAATGGTGTATAATTTATTAATTAGAAGATATGAGACTCTTCCAAGTTCCCTTTTTGTCATTAATTTAATCCCTTGCCATGGCAACACCGTTCAAGATATCCAATACCTGTTCACAATTTAGCATCTTCAATATATTGGCATCATATTGAGAAAGTTTGGTATGAATCGTTTGATGCCCTTTGGAGCAGTAGATCAAAATTTAGAGCTTGATTAAAACAAAATCTACATTCAAACCTAAATATCTGACTTCCTGTTGGTCAGAGCTTATGACTGTAAATTAGAAAGTTGTCCAGATGTACAGAGTTTGGTGACTGTAGGTAAAACAAAACCCTCACTTTAGTAAAAAAGTGGCACTACTGAGCCCCTCCTATGCTCCCATTTCTAAGGCTTTGCCAACAACTCTGATGTGTGTTGAGTTTCATGGAATTTGAAACATGCTAAGAGTCTCAAAAACACCCAAAAAGAATATTAAATTTGACACGTTGCCATGACAACAGTATTCAAGATATCAAGAATCCTTTCACAGGTGTACATCTGCAGTGTCTTGACATTATGCAGAGGAAAGTTTGAAGCAAATCGGGTAAAAATAAGAGGGCGATTTTATAGCATTTTGAAAGTGACACACTTTCTGCTGCCATTTGGTGGCGCTATGACTATGACGCACAATAGTCACATGTGATCGGCCTCCTACAACAAAGGCCCTGTCCCAAATGGCACACTTCATGTGCACTTTCGGTCTTGTGGACTTACAATGGCCGTTGCGTGCGCGTGTCCACAAGACCGTAAGGTGTCCCATTCGTCATTTAAGCTTAAAGAAGGGTGCTCATGAGCGCCCCCCTTTGCGGCTGCTATGCACCCTCGATGCGCACTTTTCACAAGTTCGAAATGGCGAATGACTTATGGTGTGTGCACACCAAAAGCGCATTTAATTATTTGCGTGAGTAGATTGCATACAAAGTCAATGTAAAGACGCGAATTCGCAACGTGAATGAAGTGGCCGTGATATTCATTCATCGCGTCTTCCGCGCAAATTGAAAAATTTCAACTGGACCGGAAAATTTGCATGACGCGATGTCGCGCAAGCCAATCACTGAAGAGCTTATTGACACGTCCGGTTTGACAGGTTATCAAACTGGGCATCATCCTCAAGTAACACTAGAAGCGGCTGTCATCCAGGTGCAGTTTATGGAGCAGACGGTGAAATTTAGTGAGTTGTGTTGTGTGCACCTCTGGATGGGGCTGTAAACCCGAGTAATCCCGCGAGTAAACTAGAGCGAGTAACATGATGCGAATATTCGCTTCGCTTTTGCTGTGCACACACCATTAGAGTTGTTTGAAAGTTGTTTGGCCTGATGAGATCTATAAATGTATGAAGTTTGGTTACTGTAAGTGAAAAGGGGTACAGAGCCTATCAAAAACATCCATATAAAAGGTTGCGTCACAGAGCCCCCCTCCCCCTATGTCAACTTATGACCGGCCCTGATGTCCGACGATTCCAATGTGTGTGCAAAGTTTCAAGAGTTTTTGAGCATGTTAAGGGCCCCAAAAGTGCCCGAAAGTTTGAAAAATGTAACCGTAGGAAAACATTAAGGCCCTTCGCCTCTTAGGGCTTGGACCCTAGTGAAAAACAAAAGTAACATTGGATTACTGTAAGTATGCATTGATCAAAGGTTATATATATATTTAATTTGGCCATAGAAAAATAAGTCATAAAATAATTGTTATCATTATTTAATTTAAATCACTGGTGGCACAAAACCTTTAGCCAATAGAGGGCGTCCTGTCACTGTATGTGCCTCTATGTACCTCTAGCTGTAATTTTGTGCATTAAAATGCTTCCTGGAAATCATTTTTCCTAGGAAATGAACAAATTATGTAATTTCTTAGACTTGAAAATGACTAGTTCGCACAGTTCACTGTTAAATAAATATATTGTGTGCTAAATGAATAATTAGCTGGTTTTATTCAGCAGAGAAAAATATGAAACCACTCTCAATATTCTGGCGTTGCACCCCAGTGCACAAGTGAAAGTTTTCAATTAAAATTATCTGTTCTGCGTGTGCTCAGCGTTTCTCTCATTTACAATTTAATGCATTTCTCATATGCATGCCATTCAGTTGGATTTCAGAAATACATAATGTGGATTTTAGCTGTGTCAATATCTTGGTTGCGGCTGATGGGAATTTACACACTCTAATATTTTCAAAGTGTAAAATGTTAACAGCACATAATCAGAAACCACACTGACCTGCATTACCCACGTTAAAATATTGCCACTTAACATTAACAGCATTAAGCCAATGGAGTGGAACGAAATAAATTAAACACACACAAACGTCACACAAACACACACTCACATACCGGACTGCTTGACAGAGAGAAACTGTTGCTGCACACAGAGCATGATAGATGTCTCGTGTCCATGAGTGTCTCATCGCAAGAGGTTCAGTGTTTTAAAGGTGACAACTCATGAATCAGCCATTGCAGGGTTAGAACTGTCAAGCTTTTATTTACCACCTGCGCAAATATTTAACCAGCCAATATGACTCTACATAAGTTATTTTCAGTTTCTGTGACTTAACTGTAGTACTCATGCACTAATAATGCACACAAAACTGTAACTCAACTGATAACCAATGCCAAGATTAGTTTGATTACAATGCATTTAGTGATCAATTGTGTTGAAATATTAAAACGATTACTATAATTCATTAATGTGTACACTTTTCTAACGGTGTCTTAATTGAGTTAAGGCTGAATCTGCTACATAATCTGTGTACGGACTGCATAAATGGCAGATTATTATGGGTCAGCTCTGACCCTTCTCAGCTCCCAATATGAGGCTCTTGTGTGGTTTTGCTTCAGCAATAATTCTTTTTCTTTATAATTTCACATTTTAATTCATGTTTTTAAATAATTTTGTATTAATAGATTAATTTCATGAGTCATTGCACAAAACAGTCGCCTTTTGTGTCACTTATGCACATATGAAAAGCAACTTTTACTATGCACAGAACATTATATAACATAATATTTTTCATAACGAATCAATAATTCAGTACTTATTTTATTACACACACACACACACACACACACACACACACACACACACACACAAGCAAGTATTTTGATTTTAGTGTGCAAAAAAAATGCTTAGCAATTTTGTTCCCAGGTTATATGTCAATTATGTTACCATCATACCATATAGAATAGAATAGAAATAAATAAATATAAAACTGTCATAATGACATAATCGTTGCAGGCGAACTCTTCCAAGGACATCAGACTCTTCAGGGACAATTAAGTGTCTCTTATCACTTTGTTATATAATGTTGGGTTTGTTAGAATGGAATGATTGACATCTTAAAGCACTTTATTTTATCGTTTTGAAAATTATTTATTAAAGGTGCCAATTTCCTGGAATCAGCCTTATGACATTATTCCAGCAATAGTTATTTTTGTAGCTATAAATTTATACCGCCTCTGCGCAGCATTAAACATTTTGTGGACGCACCTGGGCCTTATTTGCAGTGGCAAGGTGTTGGTTGTGTGTGTGTGTGGTGCTGAATGGACAGCTCCCATGCACACACTCACTAGACCAGCGGTTCATAGCCTGATCCTGGAGTGCAAAAATTGAACCACTGCACTAGATTACGAAGAACACCTACAAATATCAATCTCACTACTTTCTATGTTTACTAATGAGGTTAATCTATTGATTTATTTATTCATTTTAATTAAACATGAGCCAATATTCCCATCAGTCTCCCTGCAGCTGAAATCACTGCAGTGGACAGCAGGCAGTTTAGAGCCATTACAGCCTGATTTCAAATGAAAACGGAGGCTGGTTTTAATTTGTTAGGAGTGAGCGCATGTCGGTGTATTGATTCCCCTCTGCACAGCACAGGATGTTTTACAGCTTAAAGTCAACACCTGCGTATTACCTCCAGCACACCCCAACGAGCGCGTTTATCCCCGAGTGAATGCACCACTCCCTTTGTTCTACATCTATCTCTGAGAGAAAGACTGAAAAGTATTTGTGTGTGTGTGTGTGTGCGCGCGACGCGACAAAACTACAATCTCTCCGTTAAAGCTTCAGCAAAGAAAGCTGCGTTTCGGTTTAGTTAGTAGAGTTTGCGTGACTGCGTCACGCGTTATCACATCGGCAGACTTTAGTATTTGTAACGTCGCGTCTCTCTATGTGAAGAGAGAGAGAGGAAAGTGGGCGGAGTCACGGTAGAGTGGGGGCGGAGACGCTCACCGTTCCATTACACGGGTCCGTTTCTCCCGGTCGTGTTCAGTGCAGCAGCTGCGAGGATCTGAGGAAACTCACTCACTCTCCCGTGTCTCGGATACTTTACGGTCCCACGGACGCGCCGCCCGCCCGGTCTCCAATCACCCGTTCAGTTTGGCCCCGGGAATCGAGAACAGTCCCCTCTTGAGGTGAGTGAAACGAATCATTAATAATGTCGGTATAATATGAAGCCAATTAAACCAGAAGGCAGTAAAGCTCGCTCAATGAGACGAACGCGGGAAGCGCGAGCCGTTATGCCCCCAAAGCGCGAGGCTCGTCCGTTAAAGTCCGTTATTTTTGCTTGTCAGTCGCCTCAGGATTTTCTCCTCAGGGACTGTTAATCATATCAGATGGACATATTCAGCGGATTTATAATCCAAAAATAATCCGCGCCCTGCTTGTGGGGCTCTGGAGTTGTTAATTGGATAAGAGTTATTGATATTTCATTATTTGGGCTTGTTTAAATGAAAGTCCTCAAACTCAAAAAGGTGCGACGTCTTTAATTCAAGTGCCCCGTAACCAATTTCACCTGCTCTCTCTCTCTCTCTCTCTCTCTCTCAGATGATGTTGAGTCTCGGTCTGTTAGTGTCTCTGGGGGTTTTGACGGTGTCCGTTACCGGCAGCAGTGACGGAAACCCGCTGGACAACGATAAGTGGATGAGCACCGTGTCCCAGTACGACAAGAGCAAATACTGGAACAAATTCCGCGACGTGAGTTTTCCCACTATATTTCCTTCTGCTGCTGGGACACTTGCGTGTGTGTGTGTGTGTGTGTGTGAGATAGAGGCACGTTTTGTTTTCTAAATTTCTATATGGGGACCAAATATACCCTCAAAGGTCTGTAGTCATTTTAATTAGCTTAATTCAGAACAAAAGTCAAAGGAAAGTCTGTGTTTTGTTAACCTGCTTGGGAATTCTCAAAAAATTCCCTGAAAAATAGCAAAAGCTGACTCAACCTGCTTTTGTTGTCTTTCCCACAAGGTAAAAGCTTCATAAGTAGGCAAAATAGTACATTAATTAAAACCCAAAGTGCCAAAATGTTTATTTTAGGGTTAGGGGTTGTCTAGTGTTTATAATATACCTCATATTTTCAAAACAATGGATATGTGTGAGCTTGTGTGTGTGTGTGTGTGTGTATTCATCCAGTGTTTGTATACTATCCCTACTATATGTAGTATGCAAGATTAGAACTAGTACATCCAGAATTAGATGACATTGAAAGAGGTATGCCAAAGTGGTAGCATAAAATCCCAGGTAGATAACATGTTTGTCCGTTTTGGGCTGAATATTACTTAAAATGACTTGATATGTAGTGAACATCTTTCTTCGAGGAAATAGAGTTGACGCGTGTTCCATATACTTCATTTATTTATTGCAAACAATCGTAAAGTTCGGAAAACAGGTAAAGGAAAACAGAGCTGGGTCTAATCTTTTGCACAGTCTCAAAACTGTGTCCCTTTCCCCAACTGGCCACACCCCCACCTGACTACAGTCAAACTAAAACACACTGACATCATCACCGCATTACATCATTAGAGGAAAACAATATCTTACATAAATACATATAAATTCATACACATATGACATTTAAACGAAATAATTCACAGGCTCCTACATCCCGGCCCCTAATTGTCTGTTAAAGGGCAATTAATAATCTATTCATATTGGAGCCAATAAATCTTAAAACTCCCTGGATTGTATGCTTATGCGGAAGATTAGACCCAGCTCTGTTTTCCTTTACCTGTTTTCCGAACTGTACGATTGTTTGCAATAAATCAATGAAGTATATGGAACACGCGTCAACTGTATTTCCTCGACGAAAGATGGTTACTACGTAATATCTACTATGCAACCAGCAGTAGGTTAAATGATGTCTGAATACATAATAGCACAGGAACTGTCAGATTCAAAAGTTGAAAAACAGAGCTTTTCAAGTGTGCAGTAAATGCTATTGCAGGGTTTCTGCTGGTCTTAAAAAGTACCATCTTCAATTTAAGGCCTTAAAAATGTCTTAAATTGGAGCAGTCTTAAATTCAATATCATGGCATTAAATTAAGGCCCTATGATTTCCGTGATGTGGAAAACATGTACAAAATCACAGAATCCATTTATAAAAATGGAATTTACTGTATAATGCGGAATGTCACTGAATTTGTCAACTTTTGGATGAATAAATCAAAAAATAAAACGTATCATAGCACCCTAAACATTTATTTTTTTGTTAAACTTTTAATAAGTTGCTGTTAAATTGTATATGTTTCATGATTTCAATTTGACATGCTTTTTGACTAATAACATTTTATTTAAATTAAAGTTGAAAAAAAATAGCATGCACTGCAAAAAACAAAAAACAAACAAAAAAAACGTCCTCAGGATTTTTGTATTCCAGTACAAATATATAAACATCCTTAAATCAAGATGCATTTACTTGACATGCAAAATGAAGAAATTAAGTCTTGTTTTCTGAGAAATTGAACAAAATTAAGTGAGTTTATGCCTAAAACAAGATCAAGTATCTGCCAATGGGTATAAAAATTACTTTTTTATTTGAATGAAGTTGATTTTTCTAAACCCATTGGCAGATATTTGTTCTTGTTTTAATCATAAATTCACTATCACAAGATCACAAGATTTCTTATCTTATGTAATTTTGCTTCTCAAGTAAATGTATCTTGATTTAAGAATCTTTTAGATTTTAGACACTGGAAAACAAGACAAAACGACTGAAAAAGAACATCACTTTTTTTTTGTTGTGGGTTCAATAAAAGTTATTTCCATATTCTAGTGTTTGGGAGCAGAGCTTTGAACAGCTATTTTTTATTTTTTATATTATTAGCTTTTTTTGTAAAAATTAATTAAAAAGTAATGAAGATATGTTGGAATTTGTATTTTCAAACTTTGAAGTGTTGCTAATACAACTCATTGTGTGCTTCCTAGACATTTACATTTAGAGAACATATTGACGTGTTATGTTCTCTTCAACTTATTCCTTAAATTTTCTTTAATTGGTCTTAAAAAAGTCTTACATTTACCTTCATTAAACCTGCAGAAACCCTGTATTGGTAAGAACGTTGTTTTATGATTTTTGTACCAAGGCCATAATCACCTTAAACAGAGAGGAATCAGATCAGATATCAGGTTTTCAATGGCTGATTCCTCAGCTAGTACATTTGACCCCTAAATCCTAAAAATGTGGTTGCAGTCTTGTTGTAGTATGTCCCGATACTCCCATACTGGGAAACTAATGTGCATAGTTTTAGTATGCAGTCAAAGTACGCCAAATTAAGATGCAGCCCGTGTGTTGCGTGCATGTGTTGTGTAATCTGCACTAGAGAGATTGAGATCTCGAAACGAAGCACCTGTCCATAAGTGTGTTCAGAGGGTCTCAGCTGTGGAATCTATATGAGAGTGAGTTCGGGGGTTTGGAGGCTCTTTATATGGATGAAGTGATTGCAGGAGGTGAAATGAAGAGTCTCTTCATGCCTCTCAGTCCCTCTCTCCTTTCACTATGCATCTCTCTCTGTCCTCTCATTCTTTATCTCTGTCTTTCTCTTTCTCTGTGTCAGTAATTTTTCTGTGTTAATGAGAGGTGATATTATGAATGCTGATGCAGTCAGAGAATCTTTGAAAGGGAAGGTGACAAGGACATTAGCACATAAACGAACACACACACACACACACACTTCCATGCTCATGGTACTAACTGAACAACCGCCAACACTGGAAAATTCATTAGGGGTGGGTGGATTGACCGACAACTTACATTTGGGTATGAGTTTGTGTAGGTCACAATGTACAAATGGATTATATAATTAATAACCATCTGGTAATGGTATTTTTAGAGAAGCCAATAAATGGCATTTCATCTCTTTTTCTTTTTATCTGGAGGACACACAGCAAATGATCAGACTATTCATAAGAAATTAAGTCTGGCATCAGTGCAAAACCAGATTCCAGATATATATAAAAGCAAAACTAGTATAAACTGATTAAATTGTCACTAGATGAAACAATCAGAGTTACAATCTTAAAGAAACACAACAGGTAATGGTGTTCTGGGAAACAAAGCGTTCTTAAAATGAAAGTTAATTGATTAAATATGATGCATGTATAAATTAAGTACAAAACCTTCTTACTTTTTGAACTTTTTATTAACTTTTAGACAAGGCTTTGCCAAGCCATCATTAAAAGTTTATTTTGATAAGCTTCTAATTCAAAAATTACACTAATTGCAGTATGGTTTTCTTTGCATTTCAGTTCATTTGAAATTTAAATTTCTGTTTGCTACCTCAACTTAATTCAAATTCAGGTATCCAACTCAGGGCTCCAGACTAACATTTGAGAGCAGTGGCACCAGCACCACTTTATTCTTCAGATGGTGGCACATGATTTGGTGGCGCTGGACGGAAATGTATCATAAAGTTAATTTAATAACAAAATTACTATTGTTTTGCGTTGTTTTGTTAAGAAGTACAGTTACAAATAATATTACATGTTTGTTTATTGGAAATTAAACAGTGAAGCACTGAGCTTGAATTGATATGCAGGTAAAATTGAATCCATTATAATAAATGTCATATTTACCTCTGATCTTGGAAATATACAGAAATTGATTAAAGTTATCAAACACTAAATTCTATAATTAAATACGATTAATCCTTAAAAGTAGAAAAATATTGATTTCCTCTTTTTCTTTTGTTCTTAAATGTGACATAACAAATACATACATGCAAGCACAGTTTTGAGGCAACTTTAATTGCCTTTTTGGTAACTTCATGACTTAATTGACGACATAACTACGACATTGCATGCTCGGGGTTTCTTTTGTGCTTTAATATGAAATGATATAGGCTACAGTGCGCCGCATTTATGTGTGCAATTGAACACAACGTTACGTTTGGTGACGGTGAGCTACGTTTTATGCTGTTTGTAGCGCGCGCTTTTCAATTAAAATATTGTTTCTATATAGAATGGCTTTATGGTATTTAGTCTATAAACACATTTAATATAATACAAATGCACAAAACTGCAAGTTAATGACAAAAAATAGTCTGTAATTTTGCAATTAAAAGCCAATCTGCAAATGCTATCGTTTGCCAGCGATGAAGATATGCATTAGTTGAACTGTGTGAGCTGTCTGTGAACGATTCCACAGGTAGGCCTATGGCTTCATTCTATTCCAATTTACAGCTAATACATAACACCACTACAAAGTACTTAGCATTTCTTTAACAGTTTTTTGGACATATATCTTTATACATTAAATAAGCTACCATTGTTTACAGAGTATGAAATGATTACCCGCGGTAATTTGTGGGTATTGCGCAGTGGTGGCGCCTGTGAAACAAACGCTTTTTCTTAGACACAGTTAACCAGTTTACACGCTCCTGGAGAAATACACATTTGATTTCATTTTGGAGAACAGACGAAAGAAGGTCTGTCAATGTGCATTTGATCATTGTTTGTGTTCAGATGTTCAGTAGCGGTTATGAGTGCAAGCACATGTGAAGAGTTTTCTCTCTTCTTTCAAATGTAGCTGTAAACGTTATTATTATACACTCAAAAAAATTATACGTTGAATTTACTTTTTTATGTCAACAGGTTCCCCGTAACTGGGTTGTGTTGAATTTAATTAACATTGTTTATTTCAGTAAACTTAAGTTTTTTTATATAAGGTTAATTCAATGCCATTTAGTTGAATCAGGTTAACATTCTTAATTTTGTCTAAAGTTAAATTATTCTAAAATCATTATCCAACAAAAACCAAAACAAGTAATCCAGTTTAATTGATTATTTTTGTTTAGTGAAATACAATTTTTACAACATTTATCAATGTTATCTAACAAAAACCTTTTACAAAATCTTATTGGCTAGCCAGAAGATGGTTTTGTTATATCCATGGCATGCCCAAAGTAATTGTTCTTTATTATTAAAACAGCTTTAATTGTTATTAGCAGGTCCTCACCCCAAGCACATGCTCTACACTTCACCACAATGGTAGCCTCCAAAAACACTAACATACCAGAATCTCTTTTAAATATAAAAATATATTGTCAATTCAATTCTGAGCGCGCAACCCTGCTGTTAATTAGCTGATGTATGCACACCTGCGACATCTGTTGAATTCTATTTTCCCTAATGTATATATATCGTAAAGCAGTCATGTATAATGAAGCAGTCCTGCTCTAATATATTTGCAGTTTAAATGGTATAGTAAAATCTCTGACACACATTATACCGTTGTGCGTTAGATACGTCATAGCGCTTAGTCCTATTTTGCTGTATAGTAGTGTATGTGTGAGTGTGTGTGTGTGGTGTGAATTTGTGTAATAACTCCACAAGCTCCATCAGTCTGTCAGGGTGAGAGATGACAGGCAGTGTTGAGCCCATGCTTTAAAAGCTTTAAACTAAGGGTTTCCTAAAGATCTAGCATAGACAGACATTTTTTTAACACACACACACACACACTTTGAAAGGCTTTCTGTTCCAGTAACGTCTGAAGCCTGAAATTAGTGGTCGTTTTAAAGGTCGTTGTGAAATCTGTATAGGCCTGTCTAATGCAATGCTCTGGCTGCAGCAGGTTATATTCTGCATTTTACATCCGCTGGTAGCTAATAATAGCAATCAACCCTTTTCTTATGAAGATCCATTTTTTGGCAGCATTAGGCTGCAAGTTGGTATAAGTTTCTTAGGCATACCTGTCAACATTTGGGTACTAAAATCTGTGAGACATCTGAGGGGGGAGGGGGGGGGTATTTTTATTAGTGCTGTCAATCGATTAAAATAATCAACTAGATTAATCACACATTTCTTCTGTGATTAATCGCCATTAAAAACACTTACTTTTTAAATATATTTTATAATGTAATAATTTCACAGTCAATCTCCAAATTAATGTAGAAACAACATACAGTATATTTTAAGTACTTGTTTAATGGCATCATGAATGAAGACCACTGATACTAATACTGCTACTGATATCTCAATGAAATAACATTTCATTGACACTTCAATAAAATAACAAATTAACTAGGGTTGTCACTAACGACTATTTTTATATTGATTAATCTATCAACTAATTTATCGCTTAATCGATCAATCTATCGACTAATTTATCGATTAATCGATTAATCTATCGACTAATTTATCACAATAATTTTCAACAATTTTACTTAAAAACATTTTATTTAACTTGTAACTTTGGCATTCAGTAGTGTACTATAAAAAAGTATAAATGTAAACAAGCCCTTGACAAAATGTAAAACTAAAAGAGTAAAAATGGAAAAAGGTACAAATTTGTAAACCAACATAACAAAAAAAAGAGAATATCAGCAAATACTTTTTATATAGAATAGTGCTGTCACGATACCAAAATTATGACTTTGATACAATACCAGACTAAAATGTATTTAAAAATAATATAATAATAATAAGAATAAGAATAATAAGAATAACTATACATGCCAGTGTGAACATCCTTACAGAGATGTTTGCAACAATCACATTATTATCAATCATGTTAACTCTAACCACTATTCTGAACAGGTTGGGATGACCAAAATCTTATTTCATGATATGAGTAATTTAATTTTTTTTAATGTAATTTTATAATTGCAATATAGATATTTAATTTTATTTTATCTGTTTTTTTTTTTTTTTAATAAGCCAAAATGTAAATTACAAACATTATGACAAAAACAGTGCTTTATTTTTAAGCTACAGTAGCTCTAATTAATAGTAGCATTCAATAAAGAAATTAAATGATCAAATGTAAAAACAAAAATGCATAGTCTGCATAGTCACTCTGTAAATTAACTATACACTGATTCTTAATAAATATATTAACGTTATTCAGTCAAGCATGGGGTGATTTTCTCTTTTCTTTTGTTGTTTGATTAACATTAATCACACAGAATATTAGGTCCGGCCCTTTAAGACCTGCACGGACCAAATTCATTGTAACACATCCGATTTCTCATTTAACTCTGTATACGTTCACTAAAGACATACCCGACTGTGTTTACCTGAATACTCGCCAGGACGTGCATTTTTACATATTTTTGACCATTCAAACCCAATAATCCGCAAAACTGACGTCGCAATCTGTCTGAGTGAAAGGTGTGTGCGCGGCTGCGCGTGCTTCAGTTCAGAGTCCGGTGTCATGAGAAATCCTGAAATAGTGTCCGCTTAGGACCCCAGAGCGATTCTATTGGTTGAAAGAACTTTTAATGTGTAATCTGTTCAGAGCCTGATTACAATTCTTACAAAATCACGTTTTGATTTTTGTCGTTTAAATTGTTTTTCTATACTATATACTAGTATATACGAAGCAATAAGTTGTGAAATCAAGCATATCTGGTTATTAATTTTTTTAGTTAGCGTATGTTCTAGCATAGCATACAGCTACCCGATTATCTTAGTTTATACACCACGGTTGCACTTACCCTACATCTTAAAAGCCCTAGCCCCGCTTTAATGTTTATACAATTTTTTAAAAAATCCTGTTGTATTTATTTTGTGCACCTGTTCTGTATATTATTGTTTTTTTTAATTCTTTGTTATTTACATTATAGCTACATTACTATGTTATGATTTTGTATTGGTATTATTACTTAGTTTATCAATTTAAATAATTTACAATATGTTAGGCATGTTATTGCTCCCATTATAGCAATCAATTACATATTTCAAATAAATGTCATTTGTGTGTACTTATTATGACAATTAATTCATAGTTTATTAAGCTACAGCAGCTCGATTAGCCATTAAACGAAACAATAAAAGCTTTTGATCAGGCATTTAAAACAGCTACCACGTTGGGTCCTAAGAGGACACTATTTCACAGGGGGACAGGATTTCTCATGACACCGGCAGTGCGAGCACGTACCGGCCGCGCCGCACTTTATTTTCTAATGCATGCGTTTCTTTTGTTTAGTGAATGGTGGAAGCAGAGCTCACACACACGTCCTCACTCCTGCTGTCACACATCGACGCAAATTAAGAAATACTGCTCTTATTAGAGTGCTGTCATTTTTAAAGTACCGGTACTAATACAATTTCATATCATACCCAACTTACCCAGTCGATTAAAAATATTGATGTCGACTAATTATCAGCGTCCACGCAGTTGATTGTATCGACCAATCGCGACAGGCCTAACATGAACATTTTATTAGGCTTCAAAAAATATAACTTTTAATTTAATTGAACTTAATAACAATTCTCACATAAACCCATAATACATTTTGTATTTACCTGTGCCCTTCTTACCTGTATAACAAGTAGAAAATATGCAGAAATTGAATAAAGTTATCAAACCGTTTGCACTGCATAAATTATATATAGATTAATCCTAGGGCTGGGTGATATGACCAAAAAATTCTCTCAATAAAATCTTTTTATATCAGTCGATATCGATAATTATCACGATAAATGTCAAATATTTATTTCTTTCAAATTTAAAGGCAGATTTTTGCTCGTAAGTGAAAGTTGTAGAAACCAGACTGTTAATTGTGGTTTTAAACTCTTTATTGTCCGAATATGACAAACACTTCATGTTTTTGAATTCCTTTTCCAGTCATTTTTCCTTAACAAAATACATTTCTTAATAGAAAAAATGAATGTCTTAGTTTCTGCATGTGTTAACAGGTGATATTGTTTCTAGTCATGAAACAGGTTTGTGTTACCTGACTTTGGCATATATCTTCGGCACAGTTTGCAGTGCAGGGTGCAATAATAATATTACATGGTTTGTTTTAGAAATGCACATTTGACAGTGAGAGACAGTAGTAGTAGCTTGAGTTAGGAGGATGCAGATGTGAATTTATGTTCATTAACAAAAACACAGACATCTGTAAAAATTGTAACAACCTCATTTTTATATTTTATATGGAGTTTTATTAAAATTAACCATTGGTTTTCCGTAGTATCATAGATTTATATCACGATAACCACAGTTAAAAACACTATAAAAAACATATAGCTCTTCACTACCATGGTAAAATGTATCTATATGGTTTCTATGGTATTTGTATGAAAAACAGTAGCCTAAAAACATTTAGTATAAATGCACAAATTCTATAACTAAATAAAAATACTGTAATAATATTCCATTACTCATTTAATACATGTCTACATTAATAATATAATACAATTCTATATGAATATATCCCACATTTCTGCCACAGTACCATGGTGCAGTTAGTGTCACAACAGTAAATCCATGGTAAATTATGGACAAGATCAAAAAGCCTTCTGACTGTATCATTGCGCACAGTGTTTCTCCTGTTTGTCAGCGCTGTTCCATCTGGATTTAAGATAAATCACCGAGACATTTTTTAAAAAGTTTTTCGCTGAATTCACGCGCTGTTTAGTGTTCGTGTGACCAAGATCTGCTGTATTGAGCTCATGTTGCGCTGGCGTTTGGACTTTGACCCGAACGGATAAATGGACTGTGTGACGCGGTTCAAATGAGTAACAATTCGTGCTACCTTTTATCAACAAAATCGTCATTTTTGGATGATAACTCAAGGTTAGTTTCACTTTTGTTTTAATGTTCGTTGCCGCTTCCACTCATTTTCGCCTTCTTGTGTCGAGTTTTCTTTGCCAGTAGAGCGTGTACTTTTGATGTGCAAATTAAAAGCTTCACGCTGACTGGCTGTTGTCGTGTTTATTTCTGCTGTGTGATTGGGTGTTAGAGTAATCTATATTGAATAAAAATGTCCAGAGCTTATCATCGTTATCGACATGAATTTGATCACGATTCGATAGGATTATCGGCCCAGCCCTAATTAATCCCTATTAAATCTACAAAAGTTCTTTAGTCAAGAGTAGTAATTACTTTTGTTCTTTAAATTAATGACATCATAAGTGGCTACTGTCACCTTTAAGATCTGCCGCTGCTGCACATGACGCGGATCTCGCACATCTAATTTCCTCACAACTCTTTACGTTCATTTAAGATGTTATTGAAATCATTTAAGACTGCTTTTATGAGAACACTCGACAAACAGACATTTTGTCATAATTGCGTGTTATTGTTTGTTCAAGCGCGAAAGAGAACTCGATTCTGGCGTTCTCTTCGTCTTGTCAATCTTGAATGGTTTAAAAGTTATTTGCATGAATAAAAGCGGGACTTTATAATGTATTGCTAGCCAAAAGATGACAGAAAAAACGGATGCTACGTTAAATATTTACAACCAGAGTCTTTTCCTCCCATTTCTACCAGTGATGCTTGATTCAGCTTCCCGCGTCTACTACCTGCGCAGACATCAACAGCGCAACTGGGTTGAAACGAAGAGCGGGAAAACTGAACAAAGGAACACATGATGAACATGAAAACAAACTAAAAGTCCATGATAATGAAACTAACAACATAATGATGACATCTATTGTGTGAGTAGGATGCGTTTCATACAAGATCTGGTAACTGGACAACTTTGGAATAATATATTGATGTGATATTCATATAACAAGGTTTGGGCTATACAAATTACGGGATTGAATTTAGGCTTTAATATTCTTAAAAGTTGTTCATTTGTGAAGATTATCATGATGATGCAATAATCATAAACTTTTGTTGGTCATAAAGCTCATTTTCTGCAACAATCCAAAAACCAATGGAAAACTCATATTGGGTTATTGTGGAGGGAACGAGAGTGTTGCTAACTTGTGGGGCAGCCTACAAAAATACGCCAGACTCAGAGCTCATTTGGTTCTAAGTAGGGCTGTCAATCGATTAAAATATTTAATCGCGATTAATCGCATGATTGTCATGAGTTAACTCGCGATTAATCACAACTTAATTGCACATTTTTATCAGTTCTAAATGTACCTTAAATGAATACGTTTCAAGTTTTTAATACTCTAATCAACATGGGTATGGACAAATATGCATGATTTATTATTAGTGAAACCATACTCAAAAGAGCATGAAGACTAGACGTGTATCAAAGGTCATAGATGTTTTTTTAAAGAACTTGTTCATGTCTCTTAAGCCTAAACTTAAAAATTCAGAATATAGAAATAGGCGTTTTTACACTGGCAGTTTAGTTCAGAATGGCACGGTTCGCATGAAAAATTGGTAATGTGAAAGCTGTCATGCGGACCTGGGAGCGCACCAGGGTACCACACCCGAGCCTACCCGGAGGAGGTGCTCTGAGTTAGACTGCACTCGAACTGTGCCGCGATTCGCGTGAACAGTGTGAGAAACATGGACTCGGGAGCGCTCGTTTAGAAAAGTAACCTACGCATTAGTTTTAGCCGATTGTAATGTATTTAGTTCAACAAAACACGTGTAAGTGGTGATGGTGTTAATGATTTACTTTGGAGGCTCGGATACGAGTGAGAGCGAGCTTGTAGTGTATTCGCGCATTGCGCATCTCCTCAGAGTCCCTTAGCAAGCATGCAACAGAAAGCCCCCTTCATCCGACACACATAGCCTACAGTAAACCCAAATGTCATTTACTCAGCTGCGCATAATAGCCCTAAATTCAAAATAATTATTTAAAAAAACAATATATTGACCCGTGTTCTGTTGTCTATCATGCCCTGTGCATGTTTGTGATTATGTAAGATGCAAGCAAATGCACCAGGGTTCAATAGAATCAAGTTGACCAGCGCTGCGGGGGAAACCGAGAACTATCGCGCTCGGACATGGACTGCAGCAAACGTGCTCAGTGTAAAAACGCCCTTTTCTTTTATTTCGACCTGAAGTCTAATAAAAGTTAAACCGAAAAAATGGTTACTATATAACGTCACTTGTTTCAGAATAATGTTAATGTTAGCCCTTTTCTTTCCCTATTTCTGTTTGCTGCTGCATCCTTTACGTCTATGTCTGCTCTTGATTTCTCTAACTACGGGCTAGGCCACGGATCAAACAGTAAATGCGTGCTGCGTTAATCGCGCATTAATAAAATTAGTGCCTTTAAAATTAATTTGCGTTAATGCGTTATTAACGCGTTAATTTTGACAGCCCTAGTTCTAAGTGATCGTTTTGGTTCTATTCAAAATCTTATTTTTTTTTGTAAAGACCACATTAAATCAGAGTTGTTAGTTTTTAGTCAGTGTCTGCATCTTTTAGTTCATTTGTATGCTAGTGTACTCAGTCATAAGTTGACAAGATTATACTTGCAGCAGTCTTTCTCCTGTAGGAAAACAATTTTTTTTAATGATTCATCTCGCAATATGTTCTGCCCCAACTTCCTGTTTCAACAGGAAACACATGAACTCAGAAAAGAAAAATGACCAAGTCATTTTTAAAAAAAAGTAAAGGACTGACTATCCTTCCTACGGGCTGATGGGAATGAATTGGATGCAGTTGGACAGTAGAGGTGAGGTTACAGCTGTCAGAAGAAAAGACTGGATGTGAACATGAGGTCTTATTTTTTTAAACCTTATTAATGAAACGCTGCAGGTCTTGCTTTGGGTTTGTGCTGTGCAGTGTGTTGTTTAAAGATGGAAGTATTTTTTTTTTTTTTTTTTACCATGGATCTTAATATATGTCTGGGATTCATAATGTCATCATTACATTGAGTTTTGAATGCTGAAATCAATCGTTTGTCAGAGCTAAAAAAAAGGCAGCATTTAAACAGCAGAGTTCTGATCATCATTTGATCGTTAGAAAAGTACAAATTCAGGAGGCGTTATACTGACTGTACAGTTCAATTTGATTCGATTCTGTGTCCTTTTAAGTCATTTATGAGAGAACTCAAAGGGCACAATCATAAGAGAGACCTTGTGTGTGTGTGTGGTATGGATCCACTGAGACCGCTGTGACTGCTATGTAAATGAGCCTCATTACTGAGAAACTGCTCACCGTCTAAACGAGAGGAGCGCTGAGGACAGCAGAGGAGAGTCTGGAAATTTTGGTTTTGTTGAGGGATGCATCGATATATAAAAATTCTGGACTGAAACCGAAAATTCAGGATGCACCTGGGCGAAAACCGAAAATGAAAATAAATAATAAAGTAATAATCAGTCAAACTTATTTAATATTTAACACTCAAGTAGCTAAAACGGAGATGTACAAACTAGGGATGATCCGATCAGGATATTTGAAACCGACTACCGATTTCTTGTCATCATGATCAGTTGCCCCTCCATATTTATTGTAGTCATGGAGTTTCCCGATGTGAGCGGTTAGTCAGGCCTCCACAGACAGCGCGCGTCCTGAGCGAGATCTAAATCCACATGAATGGCCCGTTCCGAGCATAAGCAAGAAAAACTTAGTGTTCAGAGAGTCACGCTAGTCTACTTTGCAGCAATAGTCGGTGCTGACGGTGTTACTACTGGTGTTCTTGCCCACCACGGCACCGCCCCCACTGTCATTTTAATTTTTTTATAGTAGTAAAATTCATTTAGTTCAGTTAGTGAACAGACACTAGCTACAATTAAAAACTGAACGCACAGCGTGAGCCGAACGAGAGTCACAGCACAGACCAGCAGCAGGAGTCAGATCACATTCATCACGAGAGTGATGAGCTGAATGACAAGTGGACAAGACGGTGGAAGATTTGGTTTCAACGCAAAATGTAAAAGCGTTTGTCAAAGTTTGTCATTGTACTGTTTTATTGTTGTGTTTTTCATTAAGAATAACAATGAAATGAAAATGAAAAACAATGAAAAAAAAGAAGGTAAATAAACAAGTAGCAAGCAAAATTAAACTAGTTTGCTTAATTTCGGCGAATACTTTGCTGATGCAGGTAGGCCTACAAAAAATAAAATAAATCTTGCCCCCCCTAACTTGAGTCAAATGTCTCGAGAGTTCAAACCGCATTCTGCATTCTGTTTGCTTCAATTCAAATTCAGCAATTGAATAGACTTTAAAAGGCATTCTCAGTTCAATCCAAGCGAATAGTAATCAATTCAAATGCATGACATTTGTAAATAAATTCATTTTAATTCAAATAGAAGAACAAAATGTAGTTGAGTAGATTTGCTGTGTGATGAAAATAGGAATTGAGTGCCTGTCGACTGAATGTGAATCACACTGCATCTTAGAGCAATGCGTCAGGCACTATAAATGTATTCAGATTCACTGTTTATAATGAGGGGTTTGATGTTATTTGGGGTTTTAAGTTATACTGAACTTGGCGAGGACATTATCCTGCTCTCTGCCTTCTGATTAGACCTTTATTTGCTCCTGGTTGAAGACCAGCAAGTTTAAGGGGACCGATGTGGAGCCCTTTTCTAACATAATTTCCTTTGTCCTACCTCTGACTTCCCCTCCCCCTTCTCTCTCTCTCGTTCTCTCATTCACTCTCTTTGACACATCCTGACCCTGTGCTCCATCAGCCGTGAAATCAGCCCCGCAACACACACACCTGCCTAAATCAGCTGCCATATCGCCGACTGTTTTCTGCCATTATTAGAAGGGTCATGCATCCGGATCCAGATGATATTTTCAAGTGTTTGTTTTTGCATCTAGCTGTGCTGTTTTAAATTTGGTCCTTTCTACCTTTTGTGACCATGTGTGAGCGGCTGTTTCTATTGATTTGTTAATTCATTAGACTGGGCAGAAAAGCTGAACAGAATTGCTGAGGGAACATGACGTTAGAGAGGCAGGTGTGCAAACCCATGGGATTGATCGTTGTGTGTGTGTGTGTGTGTGTGTGTGTGCCGACAGACGGTATTACACTGACTGCTCACAGCTGGGACTATGATGACTGTGCTGAGCATGTTCTGTGAATGTGTGCATGATGGGAATAGAGGGATGAAGTGTAGGAGTAAGAGAGCTGCAAGGACAGTGTCTTAGAGAGAAAGACAAAAAATTGGAACAATAGACATTAGGCTGTATCTCAAAACCGAGTGAGCTGCAACCTTAACCCTCTGAACCCTGAGCTGTTTTCTGGGCCCTGGAGGTGTTTTGACATGCCCTGACATTTGTGCTTATTTCTGTTACTTGTAACTTTTTCATGGCTAAAGATTGATTACTCTGTATTCAGCACAAACTCTGCTACAATAATACGTGAGCAGCGTGTGTGTAAAAGCTTGTAGTTTTGAGAAAATTACGTTTATGTGTGGTTTGCGGAAAGAAAAAAAAAAAAGTCCCTGTTATAAGAACAAAGAATGTGAAGAGATTAAAAGAATGGCTTTTTGATTTGTTTGCATTTATTTACAACACAACATAATCCAAAAATACACAACAAAGGACAAAAAGTGGGACAAAAATAAGGGACAATCGTGGTTCTTTATAAGGGACACTCAAAGTGTCTGTGTTATTTCAGTGTCTGCAGTTAAGTGTGTGTATAAAAGGTTCTCAGATATAAACGCATTTGATTTGCTTAACTTATTAATGCACAATTTAATCCAAAAAAGAATTGTAACGTCATAGAAATAAATGTCAATTGTTACACACAAACCATCTAAAGCTTTTGTAGCATTATACACTACCATTCAAAAGTTAATTTTTAAGAAATGAATAGTTTTGTTCAGCAAGAATGCCTTAAACGTGACAAGAGATACAGTAAAGACATTTTAATGTTACAAAAGCTTTCTATTTCAGATTAATGCTGTTTTTTTACTTTCTATTGATCAAAGAGTCCTGAAAAAAAAAAATTAACACAACTGTTTTCAACATGGATCTCCCATTACAGTATCACAGTTGAATGTCATGATTTTTTTGCAATATAATCTACTAGTGGCCTACAATGTGAAGTTGTATGCATCAATAACGCTACTATAAGTGAGAAGAAATGTTTTACCTTAAAAATTCTCATCTTAAAATCGCGTTCTTATTCTGAAGTAAATCCAAGGTAAACTCACAGCGTGTCTTTCAAACTCGATGAAAAGCAGAAGAATGATGAAGATGATTCTTTGTTTGGAGGTGATGGGGTTTACAGGTTCGCGTTCCTTCACGTGGATGATTTGCATGTGAATCGCTTTGCGCGCGCGGGTGTGGTCACATTAAAGATAATGAGGCTCCGCTTGAGGAACTCTGCCTATGAGACAGACGGGAGAATGCGCATCCTGTTTGTTTTCTTTATTTAGCGAAAGTCACAACATTTAGTTTTTATTTTGAGTGTACACAAATTAAAGTATACACTTTAAGCTTTGTAAAGACATGTCTGTGAGGCCAAAAATGACGGAGTATTTTAAGTTGTTTTACGCTGTCATGAGGAAAAATCCAGCAAAAACGTGCGGGCACGTTCTTCGGGTTCAAAGGGTTAAACATCAGTGTTCAGATGTGCCTATGATGCACAAAACATTAAGGCTAGTTGCAAAGTAGGTTTTGAGACAGAACGACAGATGGACAGATTCTGTCTATTAGAATCAGAATCAGATTCAGTAACTTTATTGGTATGGTGAAAAGCTTTACATTGCTAAAGCATTAGTCACTTAGATGCATGTTTACACACATATACGGTTTACACATAATATTTTCAGCATCATTACTCCAGTCTTCAGTTTCACATGATCTTTCAGAAATCATTCTAATATGCTGATTTGCTGCTCAATTTTTTTTATGAATGTTGAAAACAGTTGTGCTGCTTTATTCTCTGATGAATATAAAGTACAAAAGAACAGCATTTATTTGAAATAGGAAACTTTTGTGACATTATGTAGCGAGCGGTCAGGTTAGAAAAGGGTTACGGGTTAAAAGGCAACTGAGAATTCTAGTGTTAACTGATAGTCGACTACACCACCCAGAATACACCGGGAAATAACAGCCCTATGCGAGGCCCCGCAGGTTCGTTGCCAAAGGCAGGGTGAGCATGGAGACATGGACAGAAAGTATAAAGACAAATCACTTTATTTAAACATACAAAAATGAATAAAAACACCCAATCAATATAATTTCACACAAGGTCTCAAATCACATCACAAAACGATAAGCACAATACAAAAACAAAGAAATAAAGAGGGACGGCCAGATTTCAATACCCACAGCACACACTTGTGAAAGCAAGGCAAAAATGTTAAGCACAGCGCTCCATTTGGACAGACCAGTACGTGATAACCACAGCCAAACCCTCCCACTTTAAAGATTTAACTACACACACAAAAAAAATCAACAGTAACACAAAAATCAAAGGTTAACTGGTACAAACTTTAGAAATAATTAATTCATTTAAGAATGCCAACAATAATTCAATTAAGTTAAGCTACACTTTTGTAACTTGACAAATAAAAGCAATTACATAATGGAATACAATAGAAATACAAACAATATACAATAGAAACACCACAAACATACAGAAATATAACAAAACAGATCAAGGTGAGATCAGGCAAAACTGCAAGTTAAAACTAACAAAACAAAAACAAAACAGCAGTGCAGTCACATCACTTTATGTATATTTGGCTCCAGTTAAAAGTACCGGAATCCCCTGGATGTGCTGTTAAACCGAGACAAAGAGAGATTCACCATGCTGAAACGCATGGTCACTCGCCACGCAGGATTACAGCTACTTGCATGCCAATGACTGAAAGCTGCCTAACAGCCAGTGCACAGTGAACGGAAAGATGCTCCAACAGCCACCCCTCGTTTATAATGACGAACGTCAATAAAAGGGGGCAGTCCCAAGGAGGATGCATCCCAAGCAACCAAACACTTCCCTTTTTATACTCCCAACATGGGCACCCATGGGACTTACACGATACTGACCAGTCATAATGTAGTAAAAACACTGATTAGTTCACAGGCTTGGGTGACACCAGCCAATCATACCAGGGTTATACCTCACCTGGCTACATTCACAAATGTCTTTACTGTCTCTTTTGATCAATTTAATGCATCCTTGCTGAATAAAGGCCCGTTCACACCAAGGACGATAACTATAAACATAACGATAAAGATATAGTTCTAAAAATCTTTCTCAATATTAAAGAATAGCAGAGCTATAATGTCAACGGCACAGAGAAACGATATCATTGGACAGCCAATCAGAAAGAGTAAATCCTGCTGTAACAAGGTCGAGCATTTAAAGTGGCAGACGCTTAGAATAAACAGAAAGTTATCATCCTCTGGTGTGGACACTAATATAGTTATCTTTATAGTTATTGTTCTTGGTGTGAACGGGCCTTTAAAGTATAAATTCTACCCCAAGCTTTTGAATGGTACACTCAAACATTTTTAAAAGCCTTTCAAACGCATTTCAATTAATAGTTCCATCAAATAGTTCAGTTAAATTCCATCAAATTGAATTGAATAATCCTTAATCAATTATTTAATTAAAATATGTAAGGATTATTCAATTCAATTCAAATTATTAATAATTTATACTATTAATTGAAATGCGTAAATCTTAAAAAAAGTTTAACTTTTTTTTTGTGTTGTATAGAATTGTAAATTTTTCTTTCTCTCTGTGGTCCATCAAGGCAGACAGCGATCTGTGTTAATGTGTGAGGGAATGTTTGGCTGTATTGACAGGGCTGCAGACAAACTGCCGATCAATCGATCAGTCAGGCGCCTGAAAAGTGAGGCCTGCTGGGAGACCTGTATCACATGATGTGGGAGTGTATGGGAGTGTGGAGGTTAGTCTCTTCCCAGGATACAATGCACTTTAATAGCACATTAACTGTGAGTTCAGATTTGAGGGGTTTAAACAACAGGTAAAAAAGGGGAAGAAAAATGAAAGCTTGTGTGTGTTTGTGTGTTACATCTCTCAGTGCACAGCCATTACTTCAAAAACAACTTAAGGAATGAACCCGTAGTCCAAATGTCAGCTAATTTAATTTGAAAAATATTTGTGTATTTGATATGATGATATTTCAGCAAAAAGGACCTACAGTACCTTCATGTGTGTGTTTGAACCTTCGGCTTTCACCCCGTCAGTGGTTTACTTTAGCAAGTGAAATTGAGTATTTTCTTCCATCTCAGACAGACAGTCACAGTAAGACAGATTTATGTGTCTGTTTAACAGGCTGTTTACATATTAAAGTAAAGAGTACACATTTTCCCGTCCGTATTATTGAAGGAGGCGTGTGTTTTACTGGATGAAGCTCTTTCTCAAGGGTTTTCCAGCTCACTGAATGGAGGATTTCTCTCTCTGTCTCTTTCTATGTGGGTGACTGTCTTGTCAGCATCTCTTTGATTGGAAAGAGAGGCAGAAGTTGTTTTCTGGTCAGTCTGGTTTATTGTTGGTTTGTCTTTAAAGGGATCCCCTGGTGTTAAGACTTGTATGGCTTAATATAACATAAATGATGTCTCTTACTGAAATGTGTAGTAGAAAACCCATGAAAGATCTACGTGTTTGCGTTCTATGTCGATGACTTAGAATGGTTGCACTCAGCAATCAACTGGCGCTACCCGTAGGTATTTTTACCACAACACAACTCGAAAAAGTTAATCAAAACCAATTAATTGCTTTGTAATTGCATTTAAAACACACTCAAACACACGTGCACACAAACTCTCACACACACACCAACAGATCGGTGTGCACACACACACACACACACACACACACACACGCACACATCCATGCACTGTGCGTACACACACACACACACACACACACACATCCTCAACATCCACACACACACACATCCTCAACATCCACATCTAAGCACTGTGCGTGCACACACGCTCAATCAACTGTAATGTTATACATGAGGGCTGACTTGCCTAATTTGTCACCTGGTTCCGATTCGGCAGGCCAGCACTCTCCCTGGCTGAATCCGAAATTAGTCCCTACTTTAGTCCACTAATACAGTTCACTTGAAGGAGTGAATGAAAACGAGTGTGTGAAGTCGGACAGCCATTGAGTGTACATCGGCTGTACACTCGCTATTGCGGTGCAATGGGGGATTGAATGAGTGCACTCGAACATATCCACTATGGTTTTGGACACCAATGGCTGTCCCCTCAAATGATGCCCTATTTAAGGGTATAGGGAACGATTTCGGATTCAGCCCTTGTCGTGGAGACTGATGAGGGCAGTCCATAACACAGTCTGTCAGATGTGTGTGTGTGTGTCCGCGCGCACGCTGATCTGTTGGTGTGTGTGAGAGTTTGTGTGTTTTAAATGCAATTACATAGCAATTAATTGGTTTTGGTTAACTCATTTAAACATTTTTCGAGTTATGTTGTGGTAAAAATAGCTACGGGTAGCACCAGTTGATTGCACAGTTGACCTGCAAACGAGTCGCCTTTGAATCAAAAAAAATTATTTATGTGATTCATGAATTTGTGAAATTGCAAGCACAATAAACTTCACAATAATAATTGGAAATGGGCTAATTTCCCATAGACCGTAGTGAGACCATAGACGTCTCTCGAGCTGTCGCAATCTTTTTTTGGCGCTCAAATAATGTGACATGACAGATCGCTGTAGCGCCTCAGTTCAAGCAAGCGGCACCGCAGAGAGCACATGAACCGATCACCTGTTCCGCTTTACAGCACGTAAATAACATGAATGAACATCAAGGTATGTTGAAAGATACAGTACAACTTACTGAAATCCTATCATATCACATGTAATCGCTCAATCAGTGTTTCAAGCGTGGAAAGACGTCAATAAAACGGCTTTAAACAATGTCATATAACACCACATTTACCTCAGAAACATCATTCAATGTCCTAAAACTCATTAGTCAGCTAGAAACATTAACTTAGAGAGGAGCATTTCGCTAATTTCAAATGGAAACGCAAAGTTCGTTTGCAGTTGCATTTCCAATGTCTTACGACTTATGACCCTGCCATTTTGGAATAGCAATAGAAAATCACCCATTTGCTATTTCACTTCCTCTGCGTCCTGCCACAACCCTCACAAAATTCAACTGGAATTGCCTTTACACTTGCATTTCCGATGCCTAACACAGTCAACTGTCAATCAGTCTTGAGGGTGAGGTTTATTGATATAGTCGGGTTTGAATTTAAATGGGGAAAAAATTGGCCTGTTTTTATTGCAAAAATAGCCAAATTCCCACCACTTGCCACCACTTGAGGGCGTGTCATACGATTCCATTTAAATATTGTGAGGGTTGTGGCTGGATGCGGAGGAAGTGAAATAGCAAATGGGTGATTTTCTATTGCTATTCCAAAATGGCAGGATAATAACTTGTAAGACATTGGAAATGCAATTGACTGTTAGCAAAGACCCGCCTCCTTTAGTTACTGCTGCTATGTCCAACAAGCCGTGCTCTCACACCACACACATGTTCTCACGCAGTGAAAAACACATCGCCGAGCAAAGAGGATACTGACAACGCACTGACAGACAGGACAGAGCAGGTTACTTTTAATATGAAACAAATCTAAAATCTAAAATTTTGTAATTTTTTTTAAAGAAATGTAAACAATAAATACCGTTTTGTGGCTCTTTAATGTGTGGTGACAGGTCGCTGTAGCATCTCAGTTAAAGCTGCTCATGAACCGATCATCTCTTCCTTCTAGTTAATTTATAGTATCAAATAAACATGAATGAACTTCAGAAGAAATGTTGTTTCAACCGTGGAAAGACGTCATCGCCACCGACGTTAATCTACGAAGTCTCTTTACTGCTTTGTCGGACAGACATGTAACATACGGAAATAACACGAATGAACATCAAGAACATCAATGAACATCAAAAGAAAATCCAAACGCAATTGCAAATCACGCATTTGTGTTTCCATTATGTCACAACGTATGCATGCACAAATTGAAAATGCAATTGCAATTGTAAAATAAAACTTGAACTAAAATGAAAACAGAAAATATAAAACTAAATCTAATTCAAATTATTTACAAAAAATATAGTATAATAATGCTGGGTCTTGGTTGTAGCGCTCAGGTACATGCTAGCAGCGTTATCTAATAAGCCTAATTTAATTTGGTATAGACTCCACGAAGGACTACTTATTAATAAACATCTCCATTAGAAAGCCAACCTGTGACGTTCATCTGGTCGAACAGATACTTTCCCAGGTCGTGGAGGTCTCACTCTCAGGCTCAGTGGGAGATGAATTAAGGATGAGGAGCGTTTAATAAGGAGGTGAGACAGCGAAGCCCAGCGTTTAGCTCTCCTCCAGAAAGACGGGAACAGATTTCTCGCCTGTCTGCTGTTGAGCTATCACCCTTCTGTCTTTCTCTCCAGCACTGGAAACTGCTGATGCTGGTTTCTGACTCAGAGACTTTTCATACTGTATGGTCGGACTGCATGTCATCAGTAATTAGTGATGCGTGAAACGAGTTGTCAGCCGGACACCATCAAACGATCCCTAGAAAAAGAGAACGAGAAAGAAGGAATTAAAGTAGTAAGATGGAAAGAAATGGAGGATGAAGGTGCAGAAAAATAAGAAGTAGTGATAGATGATCAGTCATGCACCTCATCCAGTGGGGAGTTTATTATGCTGCTTTAGTACTTTTGTGTGCGCGAGTGTGCTACTTGGAATATGTGCGCAAGAGACAATTTATCTCCTGCTGCGTGCAAATACAGCAGCGCTTTTTCATTAGTAGAAGGAAATAACGGGAGCAAAGATGGCAGAAATCCACTTAGCTGAGATAATGCACTTTCACATGCACAAGCATGGACCAGAATGACGGTGTATGTGTGACAATAGAAATGTGTCAACCCATAGAGCCTTTGTCATGCAATTTATAGCACAATATATTTATTAACTCCGCTATCAGTGGGCATGACTTATTTACATGTGAAAGCAATGAATAAACGTGGAGTAATGACATTAATACATCTTTTTGTAATATATAAAGCATCACATTTTCAGCAAAAATAGCCATATTTTAAAATTACAGCATCTCTGTTTCGTCTCTCTTATTCACTTTCTTGTTTACACAATGCAAATCAACAAATATCTCAGGTTGTAAGTAAACACATTCACAACAGCAAACTCACATGCACAGACAATGACGCTGCATGGAGCAGTCACAAGAGAAACAGACCTGTCTCTCTCTACAGTACATATGTCTAACAGATGCTCAGGTCACCCGTAAGGGTTGTCGCATGTCTCTTACAAAGCTATTGAGTAGTTCAGCTATGACAAAAAAATATGTTTAAGCTGAGTTGTGAGCTTACAGTCTGAATTGAATGAGACTAGAGAAAGAGGCCATATTTCATTTAAAATGAATGAAGAAAAGGAGGAAAGGAAGTACAGTCTCTTAAAAGACATTAAATACACATCATAATTGAATGCATTGTATTGGTTTGCCCTCTCTGCACACAGCAACAAACATTTATGGTGAGTGGTGTCTGATTTATAAATGAATGAGTGCTGTTTAGGGGTGGGAATCTCTAGGCACCTCACGATTCGATTCGATTACGATTCAGAGGGCTGCGATGATAAAACTATTATCGATGCATCTTTTTTTCTATACAGATTTGCTTTTTTCTCACTTGGTACTTTTAAAGCAAAGTATTTGTAATGACCCATAATGAATTTACTTCCAATATCTTTTATTAATAAAACAAATGTAAGTGATTTTACAAAAGTGTCTGTAGCAGCATACTTGTAGTAAATTAATACAGACTTCAGCATATTCTGAATCACTAACATAAAGTAATAACCAAAACCCTCCTGTTATGTGCAATGAGCAGTATAATCCTTCAGACAAAAAAATAAAATAAACATATTGCTGCACCAAAATCGCAGATTTTATACAAAATATAGAATTCTATACCAGCAGCTCTCATACAAAAGTAATGCTTGTGGACTTCAGTATATTCTGAAAAACTAGTAGCTAACATACAGCTGCTGTTATACACAAATAAATAATAGAGTCTAAGGCTTATGACTTAAAACTAAATCCGTTTTTTGCTGTATACCACAATCAAAAACAGCTTTTATGAAATGAACATCTGAACACTAAATTAACAATCTGCAGAGAATACGGATGCAAATCCTTGACCATAAAATTTGCGATAGAGTTTGTACTGGTTGGCAGCAACTACCGGTACAACTGAGCGTTGGAAACGTGTAATATAGTTTCTCATGTTTGTCGTGTTTCGAAAATCTTTTAGTTTAGTTTGACAACTTGCACATAGTGTGGCTCTTGTCTAAGTCATTTTGCCCTTCAGCTTCATAGAAGTGCTTCCATACATGTTTTTATGCAGAAGGTCGGTCGGATTTCTCGCTCAGCCATCATGCGTCTCTGTTATGTGCACACCACAGACGCGCTGCACAGAGTTGCGCCTTTTGCGTTCCGTCAAAATTACGTTATCAACATTTAGAAAATTTATTTTTTTGACATTTGTGAATCGATTCAGAATCGTTCACGTCCGCATCGCGATGCATCTAAGAATCGATTTTTCCCCCACCCCTAGTGCTGTTTGAGAAGATTCACAAATCAAACTTGAGTTTTAAATCATTTTGAAGCGGTGTTACAGATCCAGATACATATACACATTCACATGTACAGGTATTTATATTTTAATTTAAATGTATTTTTAAATATAATATATAATATTATATAATAATTGTAATAATTATAGTTTTAGTTTTTGCTTATTAAAAATATTTATATTAGAGCTGTCAAAATTTGCATGTTTAACGCGTTAAAATATTTTACGCAATTAACGCATCATCCATTTTTTCTGTCATCCTTTGGCTAGCATTACATTTATATGATTACGCTCTTATTCATGCAAATGCTTTTAAACCATTCAAGTGCGACAAGTTAGAAGAGCACGCACACAGAATTATGCCAAAATGCCAAAGTTGTAGGAAAATGAGATGCGCGTCAGATCCGCGTCATGTTCAGCAGCGGCCGATCTTAAAGTGACAGTAGCCACTAATGATGTCTGTCATTAAAGTTAATCACAGAACAAAGGTAACAGAGAAAATTGTAGCTTTAAAAAGGGTTAATCTATATTTAATTTATAAATTATGCAGTTAAGACTGTAAAGACAGGTAGGAAGGCCACAGGTAAATATGACATTTTTTTAATAAAATCTTCACATAAACCCGTTAAGTTCACTTAAATTTAAAAGTAATTTTTTAAAGCCTAATAAATGTTGAAATTTATAGATTTCAATTATACTGTAATGTTGAATGTCTATCATTAATGTAAAAAAAAAAAAAAAAAAAATTCATAGAGACATCTGTAGCAGTATTGGTATCAGTGATACTGGCCTTCATTCATAAAAAGATGCCATTACAACAAATATTTAAAATATACTGTCTTTAAGTTGTTTCTACATTAAATTGGAGAGTAACTGTGAAATTATTACAAAATAAAAATAATACAAACTCGATGGTTTTTAATTGCAATTAATTAACAGAAAAAATGTGCGATTAATTCGTTACTTTTTTTTATCAATATATTTATTATTATTTTTTAAAATTCATATTTACTGTACAATATTTTGGTGCCTTATTTCAGAAATTGAGTCCATGTTGAAATGCTGTGCAGTCGTATGTCTGAAATCTGCATTATTTTCTGCAGTAGAGGCGAAAACCACCAGAGATCTTTGGAAACGGTTGGTGCGTCTTGTGCTTCTAGAAACAGATTTCCAGCTCATTTGTTAATATCATGTGTTATACAGAACAGATGTCAGCATTATGATAACCAATAGAGATGCACACACACAAATATATGCACTGGTGAATTTATGGATGTGCTTGCATGGGATTTATGTGTGTCTGTGTGTGTGTATGATCACATTCAGACCCTGAAATTATGAATTCATTTGTCATAATTTTGTATGCACTCATAAATATAAATTGCAATTCAATGAAGGTCCATCATCTCTCTCTCTTTATGTAGAATCTTTCAGATACTTCAGATGAGTGAGAGTGAAGCATCTATTTTCAAAGTTTATCTGTCTCTCTTTTGTCCTTATCTTTGTCCATTTCTCTTGTTCTTTTACAGGAACTGTTGTAAAGATAAAAACATTGCACAAGGTTGTTTTAAATATCACAGGCTGAATCTCAATCCGTATACTAAGCTATATTTTTTATATTTTCTGAAGAACATGCGAGTGGTGCTTGCCTGTGCACAACTGCCAGGAGTTCAGTAGTCCTGCACTTTCATGTCTGTGTGATCTTCTGGTATGTAGATGTGACTCGGGTCCTTCCTTTAATGTAAGTCTACAGGATTTTTTCATCCAGCAGTGAAAATTGTAAATCTGATCACTTTAGTACAGTAACAGCAATACACTTTCTTTGTATTGTGCAGTAGAAGTATGTGCATTGGCATTCAGGTGCAGGCATCCTTTGTGGTGTCCTGTATGAGGCTTTTTATGATTGACTAATCGTGAATCACAGTTACTCCCAGACAGATCATTCTTTGACCTTAACTGTCAGACTGTTATCTCACATACACACGCAGACACGAAAATTATCATACATGCTGATTGTAGTGTTGATTCTCTGTGGGAGGGGTTTCATGCTGAATGACTGACAGCTCCTCTGGTGAGATTTATTATAGGATGCGAATGCCGGCACTGCCAGACTCCACATTAACAGAATTTAGTGGAATAATAATTAGTTGTTTTTTTTTTTACCACCAAAGGAAAATGAGTACAACTGCACTCTCAAGAAAAAAAGTACAAAAGCTGTCACAAGGGCAGTACTAGGGCTGGGCGATATGGCCAAAAAAATGAATGGCGATATACTTTATATATCAATGTATTTTCAAAATTTTTCTATTTAGATAAAAAAAAAAAAAGAAAGTTATTTCACATTCTGCCCAATGATGTCCTACAAACAATGTTGATACTGAAGGCTATGAAAACAAATATAGTGAATATAATGTAGGCTATGCAATATATTATGTGCAAAAAGGGGGTTAAAATCACATTACATTCTAACATAGTAATATTACAATCTAAAAACAAAAGTACAATTATATTAGCCTACTTTTGACTACCCCATTATAAGGGTCGCTTTCATAAAAATATACTTACTTGTAGTTTTAATATTCCACATATGGCACATTTATGGTCCAACAACAAATATTTTAGAAATATGTATATTTTAGTCAGAATTATTGAGCTCCTATTCTATTGTGCTCCATCTGTTTGGTGTGCATGGGCGCAGCGACGCTCGTTCATGGAAGCCTGAATTTTTAGCAGAGATTCACTTGCAGAAGGCTCGTCCTCTCCTAGTCTCGCGTAGCCAGGCCTTCAGACTGACGGCAGAAGGTCTGGACTATCGCAGCTTTTATTGGACAAGGACTGCGCAAGAGGACGTTTGACTGACATGTAACACAACCAATCACAGTTCGTTTTGTTCCACGTCATGTTTAGGGGCGTGAAAATGTAAAGTTGATGCGATAACAGACTGGCGTGCGTCTATAAATTATTCATTCAAGAACGTTGTGCAAGTTTACTGCAACAAAGGAGCCACGAACGTCACATACTTGTGAAAATCCAGTGAAAATCAACGGTGCGTGGGCGTAATGTCTGAGGCTGAAACTAGTCCTCTCCTGACAGGGAAATGGACATGTTTGCATGACTTTCTAACATTTACAGAGAATATACCTGTGAAATGTAAGTTATGCACTGAGGAAAGCATCTCAAATGCATTAAACAGCGCAAGTCGGTCAGCACAATTATCTGTCAGAGCATTTGATAGGGCAAGCTGCTTTAAACTAAGTTACGTGTTAACTATATCTTACCAATTATTTTGAAGCCCTTAATATAAAGCATGCATTATGTTAAGGACAAATTGGATTATGCACTTTCCCTGCGCAGCTCACTTCCCGTCCCTTATTGATAAAAATTGATATTACGTCATTCATATACCGCCCAGCCCTAGGCAGTACCCTTTGAAAAGGTCCTAATATGTACAATTTAGGAACTGATATGCATTAGGGATGCACCAAAATTTTGGCCGCTGAAAATTATCTGCCGAAAATGCATTTCTGTTTTTTTGGTCGAGAGAGAAAACTGGCCGAAAATATATGCCGCCTGCCCCTCAGCATTCAGCGCGCAGATTTTACTCTCGTTCTAGCCATTATCATGACTCTGCTCAATATTCTGCTCTATGCACATGCGCTCTGCTCAGTTGCTCACGGCCCATGCGAATGTTCCACTCATGTACCACTCATGCTTATCGGAAAAGCAAAGTCCGCTCAAATAACGTGCCAGCATGAAATTTCTATCTAGTAGTAGACTTGTTTCTGTTTGCAATAGCTATAGTGTACTATAAAGTGTTGTAGCCATGCTGTGCAACGCTGGTCTGCTCGGCTCACATGCTCTGATCTTAATATCTTTGTAGGACTATACTGTTTATTCTGTTGCATAGAACTGAATAAAGAATATTGATATTTAATATTCAATAGAAGTGTGGTTACTTTATTTTATTGGCTTGAATTTTTAAATGCAGTATCATTTAAAATGATTGAATTTAATTATAACGTTTAATATTATACAATTATACAAAAAAGGTAATTTGAAATAAGAAATACATCATTTATTTTCAAGTGCATCCAGAATTTCGGCCTAGAATTTTCATTTCGGTGCATCCCTAATATGCAGCTTTAAGATATATGCATAAATAATGTACAAAGGTGTACCTTTTGAAAGGGCACCCGCTCCAGTGATAGCTTTTGTGATTTATTTTTTTCGGAGAATGTTTGCACGTTTCAGTGCATGTCTGAGTGAGCGACCTTTTTGCAAAACATTTTGTCCAATTTGCAGTCTGGGGAAGTCAATGCTTTTTAGGCAGTCAGAGTTGACAGATTTCACAGAAAATCGCTTAGTGCATTATGGGCTAACATTTTTTAGCTCCACGTTTTGATTCAATCCATTCAGTTGATGCATCTCCTAGCAATGTCGGTCTTGCATATATTCCATGTTTGTAGTTTTTTAACACTTGTTTGTAGTTCTGAATCGAATCCTCTTACAAGCACAATGGGTTAGGCATTACAGTGTGCACAGATCTGCTTTTTTAATTTCAATGCTATTTAGGATGGAAAGTATGCTTATTGGAAGTTCTTCTGCAGTGAGAACATTAGGTCTGATCACACAAGAGCCTCGTCTGATATAAGCAGGAAGTCAGTGAGGCTTAACTGCCCGGCAAGGACTGCCAGAGATCAGATGCTCTGCAGACTCTCTCTGTTCAGGGTCTGTCTGTACTGGGGGATTCGACAAGATTTCTGCTTGCTTGTAAATCCTTGTGATTTCTGGATGGGATGTGCAGTGAGACTGGTGCGGTTCTGGGGTGACACAGAGGAATATTTGGTCAACTGGATATAGACTGATTACAGACTGACATTTCAGACTTCATTTGCAGCGTATGCTGAGTTTATGGAAATTAGTCTTTCTGTGCCGAAAGCGTGCCCGGATCACACATATGGGACGTCCACATTACAACAGGGAGAGAGAAGTGTTTGTGATCCTAATAAGACTCTTTGTGGTTTTGGCACTGGTAAAAATGGGACATTGTTTGTTTTTTTCCACTTGGGATACAAGATGAAAAAAGAAAGAAAGAGGACATAAGTTATATAACATAAGCTAGTGCTGTGTACAATATATAGTTATACTATTTTTTACAGTATTGCATCAGTTTATTTATTGTGGGTTTATTTATTTGTTCATTCATATAGTTTTCTATAGTTCAAATAATAAGCAAGTCTACCTAAGTATAATTTCTAAAACTAGGGTTTTTCTGGATTTCTTTAGGAGTTTCATTTACATACCTGCTGAATTATGATGTGTTATACAATGCAAAAGTGAAGTATTTTGTCCACTCTGTTTCACACACTCGTCTCTTGTCTGTTTTGATTTCTTTTTGGCAGGGGTTTTCAAAGTCGAAGACAGTGGGCCTCCCTTCCCCCCCCAATTAAACTGCATAGTATAAACTGCACTGTATGAATTACATATTCACAAATTCTTAATAAAGCTATGAAAGATTTTCAGTAAAGGGCAGTGAATGATTTCTTTATCTTTTGTTGTTTGATTAACGTACAACAGGCCTATATGAGGCTGCTGTCACTTTAAGATCTTATGCATGGATCCAATATAATGATAATTTCGGTCAACTGTTTACTTTAACTTTAGAGATAACTGGTTGTGTTTACATGAATACTCACTAAGACAGGCATTTTAACACATAAATGTGTGTATTTAACAGTTCAAGACTAGTCGGTGCAACCCCTAGCACGCATATATAAATCTCTTAACGACTGACATCGCCATATCGCCAGCCTTATATGCTCTCGTGCCTCCCACATACAGATTTCATTCAGTGTTTTTTGCACATAGGCCTAATATCAGCCCTAGGTATGCTAGCTTCTTCTTTTTTTTTTTGTAAATTTGACCCTTTGGCCGTGTGTCCACCAAAGCGCTTTTTCACGTGGCTGGCTGGCGTATTCAATAGTTTTCAATGGGAGCGCTGTGTTTTTAGAATGCCATGAGCGCAACGAGGCGCTGAGCGAGTATTTCACGGTCAAGCGCTGAGTGCTCGGCGTTTTTTACTGGTCGCAGAGAGTTGAAGAATGTTCAACTTTGAGTAAAATGCAGTGCTCATTGCTGTCACTTTTCACCCAGCCGTCCAATCACAGTGGAGGAGGGGCAGGACAAATACAACACAGACCAACCGCCACATTCTGCTTGTACAACGTCAACAGATGAAAACAACGACGATAATAACGGAACAAAATAATTTAAAACAAGAGCCAGAGCAAATACTTTACATTGTATCAGCATTTTTATATGTTGAACTTCAGGTGTCTATCAGAATTAGACCTCCCTTCATCCTCTCTTTTTCACACTCATTTTCTATTTTGCTGCTTACGCTGCTTGTATGATTCGTCTGTAGTTTTTCAAGCACTTTATAAGAATGCCTTTTGGAGTTTTTACTGCTCATTCGCATTCTTTTCTTTCTGCTTTTATGGCGTCTTTCTCTCTCTCTCTTTCTATAGTGTCTATTACTCTGTGTGGCTGAATTGGTCATTATCTCCGCTGCTCCCTGAGGCCATAGATGCAGACCTGTATGTGTGCACGCTGTTTTCTAGAATCTTTAATAATTCACAAAGTGGGCACTTCTGCTCTCCTACGTGGGGGGGCGCTGGAGGTAATGGCTCTGCAGTGAGTAGCCTCTCAAATTTTTGGATGAATCAATCAAAAGTAGGGCTGTACAATGAATCAGATATCGATACAGACTAGTGACTACTAGGTCCAGTGAAAAAAACGTGATGTACCATGAAACCGCCAGAATCATAAAAAAAAAAAAAAACTTAATACAGATTTTTGGTCAAACCGCCTAACACTACTTTTAAAATGTTTTATGTATTAAGGTAAATATAGCACTTTATTACTATGCGTTGTATTGTTTCTGCATGTCAGTGAAAATGATTACATATTATTCTCACTGTTCATTTAGTTGAACAATGTGGAAAACCATGCTGTGATTTATTTTGCATAGATTTTTACTTTATTCTTAAACAGTTGAAATGATTAAAATTAAAATGACTATTAAAATGACTATTTGGTCAAACTTATGGATACTCTGATTGGGAAGAAACAATACCTCAATACCAGAAATACCTACATTTTAAGCCATTTCAGTAAAAATACATAAATATTGTCAAAATATTTTTTTTTGTAGCTACATATCACCCAGTCTTAGTTAATGCGTGTTATGTGCGTAACATGCTTGCATGTACTTTTACTTGTGGCAGGTGAATGGTCTCATGGGAGCGGCCGCTGTTTGTGGAAACAGCTCCTCTGGGAACAGTAAGGCCTGTTTTAGATATCAAATCCGTGAGGAATATCCTGAGCATGTTTAGCGCAGTTGCTCTTGGATTTCATGTTGTCATAACGCAGCTTTTGAGCCCTGGGTGGCTCTCGGTGGATCGGAACAAACTACAAGGGCATCACTCTTAAGTCACTGTGTGCGTTTAATGGCCTGACATTTGCCCTGTTCTTCACGCAGGACGAGTGAAACCTGCCCAGTGCCTAGGATATCCATGAGATATAGAATGACTATTATTATTATTATTATACAATGACTTATTATGATAATTATTATTATACAATGACTATTATTATTATTATTATACAATGAATTATTATGATGATTATTATTGTTAATATTATTATTATTGTTTTATAGCCATATTGATATATAATCACACATTTTTGGCCAAATTGTGCAGCCCTACAAACAAGCACAGAAAACCTAGAATCCTTTTTTAAATTGCATTTTAAAATCACAGTTTTTATCAGAAAAAAATGTTTTTCCCCAAATCATGCAGCCATTTGACTGCTCTTTTAAAAGGCATGTGTATAGCTAAATTATTACTGTGATTCATATGTACTGTGTTTGAAATAAGCCGTCCTCTACCAGTTGAAAGCAGAGCGTCTGTCTCCTCTGATAGACCTTTATTGTCACGCGCAGCAGGTGTCATGATGGTGGGCTGAAGCCGCTGGTCTAATGACAGCATTCACTGGCGGCTGAGAGTCACTGTTATTGATTACTGTAGGTCTGATCCAGTGCAGATGATGAGCAGGTGGGATGAAAAGAATCTCACTGATTGGATTCCAGTCTGTCCTGTGTGTAACACCCTGACTAGTACATTTACATGGAACCTTATATGTAGGGATGGGTATTGTTAAGGTTTTAACGGTATTACTACTCTTACCGATACTGCTTATTGATCCGGTACTGTAACGGTATTCTTATCGGTTCTTTTTGTTGTACTTTTTAATTAGAAAAACAACAACAAAAAAACTAATTAAGAGCATAATTAAAGGGGATGTCTAATGCTATTTCATGCATTCTGACTCCTGCATAACATGGCCAAAATTAAAAAAAATGAGTTGCCGTATGACAGAGTATTTCTGTGCCAAATACACTCCTTCTGGATTCGAACAAGTTTAAGAAAGGTTTTTTTTTTGAGTATGACATGTATTACGTCAAAATGGGTGAAATTTCTGTATGGGCACTTCTCCAGGAAGAGCGGGTGCGCGCCCATCAACGTGCTTCGTTGGGGTTACGGGAGCTGTCGGCAGAGCTTTGTATTAAGACCACAACATCAACAATGTCACTAAAGAAGTGTGTTTCTGGTTGTGTGGGAAAGATAACCTTGTTCAGCTTCCCAAATAACCCAGCGTTAAGGAAACATTGGATGCAGTTTGTTTTTCCGGAGCAGCAATGGAGTTCTGCAAGTGTTTATTTGTTTGTTCCCGGTCAAGAGTCGTAACTGCATCAAATGTCTGTGTTTTGTTGGCAATCGGCGTGTAAGTGCATAATGTAAACAACACCAGCGTATAGTGAATAGAAAGTTATCCAGGGAGGGATAATGCCATGAATGTATTGTGTGTGTGTGTGCGTGTGTTTGTCATAGGTGTGTGTGTGTGTGTGCTCATGTCTCTTTAGCTCTGCCCACTGCACTCCTCCACGAGTTCGGCTGTTTTCGGAAAGAGTCGGTACAGCTTACCTGTCTTTTATAAATCTGATAAAACTAAAGACTTTTTTGAGATATGAAGGATGCAATACTACTCTGTAGGTACTCAAGATTAACATTTGATTGGCTGAAACTGTGTGTGTTATCCCCCCCCCACCATTAACATTGATTTATAAACTGAAATGTAAAATATCTATAGCAAAAGAAACAGCAATGTTTGAACAAAGCGAATATAAAACATCTACTATCTCTCTATTATCGATACTGCGGTCTTTCATATTTTAGCCCTGGGGCTCATTTAATACCGGGTTTCGGTACCATCCCTACTTATATGATAAAATACGTTTTATTTTTTCCCAAGTTCGGTTTTTCCATTTTTATTTTTTTCAGGATTCAGTGTTAATGGTTAAATTTCAATTTTAGTCAGCAAAAAGCATGTCTGTTTTAAAGTGCCCCTATTATGGCATTTGAAAGGTTATATTTTTGTTTTGTGAGTCCCAGCAACAGGTTTACATGCAGGTAAGGTCAAAAAACACTTTCATTGTCTTATAGTAACAGGGTGTCCACGGGGTCTTAAAAAAGTATTAAAAGTTGATAAATCAATTTAGAGAAAATTAAGTTAAATTAAAAAGTCTTAAATGCCATTTTCCAAGGTATTAAATTTTGTATCATCTTTTCATTATGTATATTTGTCCAAAGAGGTTGTATGCTAAAGTTTGCGTAGGCGAATAGTGGGATTCAATGTAGTTTATTGATGGAATCCCCCTAGATTTGATGTCATCTGTTACCGCGCTCACTGACTGGCTGCACTGCTGCATGGCGCTCCAGACTGCAACCATTTTTCCTGCCTGTGCGAGCACAATTTAGCTTGGTCGTGCCCAACATGGAAAAACATAATGAAAGCGGAATGAAACTGCATTTCTCATTTGTGCTTCACGGACCGTTCATCAGTTCGGACCAATGTCAGTGCAACTGCAGCGATCGCGAGTCGATCTATCGACACTGTTACTACACAGCGCTGGTAGTTCCAGGAAAGAAAGCATTTGAATTCGTCACAGAATTAAGAGCATCGCTTCGAGATCTAGTGAGAAGCATTCAAATACAGCGCAGAGTTCTCCGTTATTAACCATAGATCTCTATCAGATCAAACAGCACTGACGTGGAAACCAGGAGAAACATTGTGCCACGAATTAACAAGTTATAGAGGGCTTTCATTCCACAAATTAACATTTCCCATGGATTTAATGTAGTAACAAAAACTGTAACCATAGAAGTTCAAATTCAAAACGCTAATATTATACGCTATTATCATTTTTATGTTATTTTTAAAGTGACGACCAAAATATAATTTTTTCATCCTTTAAAGATTACCCCCATTTATAAAACTAAAAGTTTCAAGGTGTAGGAAAACTCACACTTACTTAAAAATAAAAAAGACATTACCATTGTAACCAGTAGGTGGCTGCCAATTCCACTTCCTAATATATATTTTCAAACGTTTTGCTTTGTAATTATTATTTAGACATTATGAATGATAATGCTGCCCTCAAATGTTAATCTGGAGCCCTGCAAACTTAAAATAAAACTGCACTTTGTAATTTTTTTTAAGTTAAGTTTAAGTTTGAAGTTAATTCATTTAAGGCATTTGTCAGTAAAACAGTCAAAATGGGGGAAATGTGATGTGCTGCAGGTTGATTTTAGGTGTGCTTCTAAATTTTCTGCTTGTGCTCCTAACATTTTCAGTAAGGGGCTACAGTGCTAATAAAAAAAAGTTAGTCTGGATTAGGGTTGTCATGATACCATAAACAAATGTTACGATACTATACCAGCTGAAGTATCACGATACCAAGTATTATCGCGATACCATGCCATATTGTATTAATTCAAAATTCAGATCTACAAAATGAAGCAAAATGTCAGAAATACAAACTTTTGAATGGTAGTGTAATGTTACAATAGACTTCTATTTCAGATAAATGCTGTTGTTTTGAACTTTCTATTTATCAAAGAATCCTGAAATAAATTGTACACAACTGTTTTCAACATTCATAATAATTAGAAATATTTCAGGAGCAGCAAATCAGCATATTACAATGATTTCTGAAGGATCATGTGAAACTGAAGACCCGGAAAAAAATGCATTATAAAAATATATCCAAATAGAAAACAATTATTTTAAATTATAAAAATACTTCGCAATATTACAGTTTTTGCTGCATTTTGGATCAAATAAATGCAGCCTTGTTAAGCAGAAGAGATTTTTTTGAAAACATTAGAAAATCTAAAACTTTTGAACGGTTGTGTATACTTAGATTTACACATGAAACAACACATAGAGCAGTGGTAAAAAAAAAATACAGTGCAAAAGAGACATTCAGGGCAAAAGTGCAAACAGGGACAGTGCAAGATGAACGAAAACTAATTAGTCTTTCTAATTGAGCGCGCTTGTTGCCCGTCTACATTTAAAATAACGAACTTCAGCGCGCAAAAGACGCAACATATGTGAACGGCCCCTTAGTCAGTGCATGGAATAAATGTTTTACCTTAAAAATTCGTACTTACAGTAGAACCGTAATGACGATACTACCGTTTAAAAAATACAGTGGCACTGCCAGTATTTTGCACCCTTAGTATTGCGATGCTACCGTAGTACCGGTAAACCGTGCAACCCTAGTCTGGAGCCCTGATAGCGCAGGTCCCTTTATGCCCGGTTGTTAAACAACATTGTTGACTAATGGGGAAACGCAAGTTTTCGTGCAAATGAGGATAGGGAGTTATTACTATGGCTGAGGGCAGTCTCTGGGGATAACTGTGAGGTGTACTGCTCTGTGTGTCAGAAAATGATTAGCGTAGCATCAATGAGGATCAACGCTGTCCAGTCCCACATGCTAAGTGCTAGCCACAAAGCCACTATGGGACGCAAAATGCAGGTCTCTATCACGCATTATTGTGCAACACCACCGTCTCTACCAACCAACCATTCTCTTGTGCTTCGTTCCCACCGTTCTGAATTATGTTGAATGCTGAGAGGCTGATCAAGGCATATGTTGAAAGCCTCCTTAATATCAGCCTCACTGTACACCAGATAGTCCATTTCAATGAGGAAGTTGCATGCAAAGTCCCTCACGTCAGCTCCCTGCTGATGGATGTAGAGAGAGTTGACATGCTGGACCAACAGCTGGCAGTTGGAAGGTTCAGTGGTGGGAGATGGAAAAAGGAAGATGCCCATATTCTGCCGAGTCTTCTTTTGGCTGGATCGTACTGTCAGGGTTGAGGTAAGGGATGAGGTGAGGACTCAGAGATGCAGAAGAAATTATAATAACCTTCACCTTCTGAATTGAGACAAACACAATACAGGTGTGTCAGGGCTCTGTCACAAAACCAAGAGGAAGCTAGACCGAAGTGACAGAACCCTGAAAGCTGTGGTATCGTTGTAAAGATGAACTTTAACCCTCTGAAGTCTGAGCTGTTTTGGGGCCCTTTAGAAGTTTTGACATACTCTGACATTTGTGCTTTTTCAGTTGCTTATAAACAAATGAATGGCAAAAGTGTCTGTCATTACACTGTATTCAGCACAAACTGGGCTACCATAATATGTGAGCAACATGTATGTACATGCTTGTATTTTTGAGAGAATAACGTTTATGCGTGGCCGTGGAAAAAATTTAAGTCACTGAATGAAAGGGGTCATGAACTGGCTTTTTAAAAAAAAATGTATACTGTTGTCTGAGGTCAACTTATGACGTTTGCGTGGTTTTTACATTCAAAAACATCATAATGAATAAGTAATAGGCTATTTTCTACCCTGGTTTTGAGGGTCTCTCAAGAAACGCTTGGTTTTTATGGGTGTGCTGCACTGAAGACTTGGATGCAAATGCCCACGGCTAGGATTGGATAAGATTAGCATAATTAATGAGCTTCAGTTCCCCTGTCATTGCATGACTGCATGTGGGAATTGTTTTGAAAGTTTTCACCCGTCGGCAGGCCGGGCTTACGTTTTGGTAGCCCGTCTGGAAAACACATAGCCCTGGGACGTTGGGCTTTGCGAGCCCTGGCCCATAAATGTGAGAGTCTGATCCCAAATCGCAATGAGCCAACAACACCACAAATAAAGGATTCTTCAACCATTGACAGCGTGCTAAGTTATGTTCTGTTAGACATGTACACATCAATAGATATCAAACGATCTGTAACAATGCAATACGATCACATATAAAAAAAAAATTTACTCACCTAAGTGCGTTGCTTCATTCATTAACGTAATCTCATCCTGTCTGCAAATCCAGTCTCTTGTTTACAAACGAATCCGTGGTGAAATGAAGGAACAAACGCGTAATGTCTTCCCCATGTGAGCGGAGCAAATTACGGGCGGAGACTGCGTCTTTTTCAAGATGTCATTCCGCCCGTGCGTTTCTGGATGCGGTCGTTCCCTGACGCCGGCTGACGGTCACGAGCGCCCTGGTTCCTTTCTTCCCGGAGGTGCATGATGAGGTGACACAGGGTTTTCCACGAGGAACCGTGGCTCCTCATCTGCCTTCACCACCCTGATGGCGGGGAGGCCAAGAGGTACACGGGCATCTCGCCAGTTGAGCGTGCCCGTCGCGATGCAACTGTGTCCGGCGGCCGCCAATTGGAGGGGTAGTCGGTAGTCGGTTCCTGGATTCCCTCGTGTCACCAGTGGGCCTATTTAACCGCACAGAAGCAGACGGAGGCGATCCGGCACATCCTGCCCCAGCGGCCTGCTGCTGCCTCAACCCAGCCGCCGGTCGCAGCTCCTCCGCCTGTTCGTCGCCGAGCGGACGTAGCGCCCAGCCCTTTCAGGTCGCAGCCAAGCCAGGTGGCAAGTAGTCATGCAAGCGGCCCTGAGACGGGCGACCCGAAGGATTGGACGTCTGCTCTTCGGGAGACAGTGAAGGCACCGCTCCCTTCATTGAGCAGTTTCCCATTTCTTTGGGTCCCAAGAGGGCGCGGCTGACGGTGTGCGACGCTATGCCTTGCCACCCTCAGCCCCCTCTCATTTCGCCAGCTGGCAGTGCTGCGTGTGTGCAGGCCGGCTAAACACGCTGTCTCACACACCACCTGCCTCATTGTGGAACCAGGGTGCTTCCAGCACGCAGACCCCACTTCGGGCCGCTCCGATTGCAGTCTTACTGGCGAAGGACGCGATCAAGCCGGTCCCTCCAGCCGAGATGAGGTCGGGGTTCTACAGTCCTTACTTCATCGTACCCAAGAAAAGCGGTGGGTTACGGCCAATCTTGGACTTGCGAGTCCACAGACCCTTTCTACGGTACGCGTTCGAGGGGCGGGCATATCAGTACAAAGTCCTACCCTTCGGGCTTGCCCTGTCGCCCCGTGTCTTCACGAAAGTTGCGGAGGCGGCCATTGCTCCCATGAGAGAGAATGGTGTTCGCATCCTCAACTACCTCTACGACTGGCTCATCCTTGCCCAGTCAAGAGAGCAGTTGTGCGAACACAGGGATTTGGTGCTCAGTCATCTCAGCCAGTTGGGTCTTCGGGTCAACTGGGACAAGAGCAAACTCTCCCCTGTGCAGAGGATCTCTTATCTCGGTATGCGATTGGACTCGGTCGACCAGACAGCACGCCTCACGGAGGAGCATGTCCAGTCAGTGTTGAACTGCCTGAGCATGCTCAGCAGCAGGACAGCGGCCCCACTGAAATTATTTCAGAGGCTCCTGGGGCATATGGCATCTGCAGCCGCAGTGACGCCGCTTGGATTGCTTCATATGAGGCAGCTTCAGCACTGGCTTCACGGCCGGATCCCGAGATGGGCGTGGCAATGCGCCACGTTCCGTGTGACCATCACACCAAGCTGCCGTCGTACCCTCACTCTGTGGTCGGACCCTTTGTTGCTGAGGGCGGGTGTCCCCTTGGAACAAGTGTCCAGGCATGCTGTGGTCTCTATGGATGCCTCCACCACCGGATGGGGGGCCACGTACAACAGGCATGCAGTTTGGGGTCTGTGGATGGCGCCTCAACTGCAGTGGCACATCCACTGCCTCGAGTTGTTAGCAGTACGTCTTGCACTGGGCCGCCTCAAAGGGCTGTTACAAGGCAAGCATGTACTGGTCCGTATGGACAACACTGCGACCGTTGCGTACATCAACCATCAGGGCTCCCGTCGCAACTCGCCCGCCATCTCCTCCTATGGAGTCAGAAGCATCTGAGGTTGCTTCGTGCCATTCATATCCCAGCCTCGTCCCCTCTCTAATACCCTCTTAGGACTTACCTCTGGTGCTTACTGCACTGAAGAGGCCACCCTTTGAGCCCTTGCAATCAGCTGAGTTAAAAACTCTGTCTATGAAGACAGTCCTCTTGGTTGCATTGGCCTCTCTCAAGAGAGAATTCGGATATGTTCCCAAGGTTCCCACCACTCCCTTTCGGGACCAGGTGGTGAACCTGCAAGCGCTGCCCTTGGAGGAGGCAGACCCAGCCCTATCTTTGCTCTGTCCCGTCCGCGCTCTGCGGGTATACGTGGACAGAACACAAAGCTTCAGGACCTCAGATCAGCTCTTCGTCTGTTACGGAGGCCAGCAGAAGGGAAAGGCTGTCTCCAAGCAGAGGATGGCCCTCTGGATAGTGGATGCCATCGCTTTGGCTTACCAAGTCTAAGGTGTGCCTTGCCCGCTCGGGTTGACAGCTCACTCCACGAGAGGAGTAGCTTCTTCCTGGGCGCTGGCGCATGGTGCCTCGCTGACAGATATATGTAGAGCTGTGGACTGGGCGACACCAAACATGTTCGCTAGATTTTATAGCCTCCGTGTAGAAACGGTTGCTTCCCGTGTGCTCGCCCCCAGTGGCCAGTAACGCCTGGAGCCCCGTTTCTTGTGTCGGCTTGCTGCGCCATTCCCCTCTTCGGAGTGGATAAGTGTGCTATTTTGCTTCAGTAAGTTCCCCTCTGGCGAACCCTGTTAAGCTCCTCCGCCACCCACTGCGGCTTCAGACATTGCGGAGTGTCTGTCGCTAGGCCAGCACTAATATTGTTGTGTATACAATAGAACCCATAATGAGCTGCATAATGAATGAGCCTTTGAGTCAGGTATGTGACTGAGGGAGCTAAGGAACAAGACAAAAGAAATATATTTTGTTGTAGTTTATTTTGAATATTTATCAGGCCTATTATATTTTAAATTATCAAAAGATTTGACCACTATTTTTAATGTTTTTTTAAAGAAGTCTCATGCTAAAAAAACCAGTAATATTGTGACACTGAACACAATTCATTATTCAGTAAATACAAATAACTGAAAAATTGGTAACTAAGAAATTAAAAGACATTTATTTTAAATGTATAGCGCAGATTTTTTAATGAGGCAGCAACATATTATAGATAGGACAGAACAAGAAAGGCTATTAATAATCTTTCATTGCGCAAAAGTATTATAACACGAAAGGCTCCAATACAGAGCGGCACAAAGTGCGTATGCGCATCCCGTGCACAGGATGATGAGCTTGAAGCAACATGGAGTCACAGCGCAGTGCTCTGTCCGCATTGAAAAGTTCAAAACACAAAGGGAAGAGATATCGACGCATAGTGTATCTATCTATACCATATTTTATTGAGCCGTTTCTTTTAACAGTTTAACATTTCAGTTACCATGTGTGAAGAACAATACAATCTCTAGTCCAGTGTTGTGATCTAACAGACACCCGGTAGAAAGTAACACGATTTACAGCAATAAACTCCAGCAAGATAGTCATTTTATTCGAAACTATAGAGCGTTATCTTCAGATCAAACATAATAACAGGAACATTGAATCATCTTTGAGAGTTTTATCATGTTGACTGTCGTAACCGAACGCGACACGCAGTTTAAAGCTGAATGGAGAATGACTGACAGACGCAGCGGAGAGAAGCATTCAAGTGAACTTGAATGTAATGACTTAAATTTTCATCTGTACCGCACATTAAACACTTATAATATAGTGCACGAAGCGTTGATGATGCTTTATAATGTTTTTGTGCCTTGTGCACTGGGGCTTAACAATAACACAGAATATTATACGCACAATAACGGATTTGGATCGGTCCTGTCTGACAGATACCTGATACCGATACGGACAGTTATTTGAGTCTCTTTGGCACTGATAAGAAAAAAATCGAGGCCATTTTGCTGGCGTGATCTTCGACCTCTAGGGTTAGCCTAGCCTATAACACGCTCTCGCACGCTTATTTTTAAACAATTTGCCAGGAGTGAAATTTATATATGTGGTTTAAACAACCAGATGCATTTACACTTGTCCAGTTTCGTCTGAAATGCATCCCAGCCCACCTTCTGAATTTATTTGAGTGATCGGATTTAAATCCACCTCGAAAGAATTTTGGAAGGCATTTACTCCTGATCTTTTCACAATCGGATAGATATCTGATCAGAGAAAACTAATAAAATGACCAGGTGTAAAGGCATAACTCTTCCAGCTGCACTGAAGGAACACTCGTTGCTACTGGCGGGGACTCTGAACACTGCAAGCCTGTCTTGACAGTAGCGGTAGCATGGTCTTGTGTTGTTTCCACCAGCGCAGCACATCTCATAGTTTCTTTTAATGAATGAATGTCTAAAATATAAAAAGAAGGAGAAGCCTAAAACAGGCCCGAAGCCCGGCCCGCGTGTGAGGTATGACGTGAAAATTGGCCCGAAGCCCGGCCCTAGGGGCGTAAATAAGTCGGGGCCCGTCGGGCTCAGGCTGAAATGCAGGGCTCTATAGGGCCCTACTTGTAGTGTAATTTAAGGCATGAGTTGGAGCTCATGTAAACCGAATACTGGGATTATGCTCATGGATTATGTCTCATAATTAGAGTAACCATAACCACAGGAAAATATGTGGAGGATTGCGGTTTAAATTCAGCTCAGGAAATGTTAAGAGTTTTTGTTGCAGCTTTGCATGACATTAATGAATTGTATTGATGGAATAAAGGCATTGTTTGTTGTGTTCTAGCCATGTTTTACCTTTCCTTGAGCTGGCAGACATTTTGCATTTGCAGAAGGCTGATAGTACCAGCTGCAACAAACAGGCCTATTGCATTTGTATTGATCATGTTGTGCTCTGGGTTGTTGTGTAGCAACGAAGTAGCAGTAAAAGAACCACATTTCTCAGCAAATAATTGATATAAAATGGAAAGTGACTTGTAAAACAGGATTAAAGACGTCTGACTGGCAATTATGAGACTATTGGTGTAAATGTAGTCATTCAAGAGCAGTGAGTGTCATTAATGTTAATCAAACAACAAAAGACAAAGATAAATCAGACAGCATCAGGATTATTAGCTGCTGTGACTGTCACTTTAAGAGCTGCACGGATCTCTGTTCTCAACTGTATCAGGGTGGCCGCGGGACCTTAAAAAGTCTTAATGTCTTAAATAAGGTTTTCCTTAAAAGAGGCCTTAAAAAGTCTTAAAATGTCTTAAATTCAAATTCGATATTCGAAATTCGATTTAAATTCGATGGGTCTTAAATATTTTTGGTCACATTACCGGCAAAAGTTCTCCAGTCTAACGGACACAGTGATTGTTATCAATGGACAAACTGCAGATTCCCTCCCCCAACTGTCATCAGAGAGAATTGCGGTGGCAGAATCCAGTTGAACTACAGCTAGCTGACCAGCTCGGCAGCCTCCTAACTAGTTTAAATGGGTTCATGCAAGTTTACACAAATGGAAGCATCATATCACGAGAATGATTCTTCTGATTTCTGATTCTTCAGCGATAGATAGTGGATAGTGTATTTCTGGTATCAGTGTTGCGCTGTTGTTGACCTGATTATTTTGCACTGAAATGAGTCTGACACAAGAGTCTGTCGGCTCTGACAGCGTTGCATGTGCACCTGCGCAATATCATAGCCTATGATTTCCGAAAATATAGTACTATGTTGTCAACTGGTGATATCATCACAAGAACTTTTGAGGAATATGCAACATAATTTAGAATATGTATTATAATATCTGACAGACACTATCATTTCAGAGACACGAATAGACTATTAACTTAAAGCTTTTACTCTTATACACAAAAGGCACGTCCACTTTAATAAAAAAGGAATATTTATTAAACAAGCCAGATCAAGAGCAGAAACTAAATAAAGTGCTTAACTGAAAAATAAAGCATAGGCTCAAAACTAATACAGTGGGCACACCGCATCGCGCATTAGGCTCCAAATAAAAAATTAAATAATAAAGTGCCCAAATCCAATAAATAATACTAGAAATAAATTCGCAGTTTGCACAATAATAAAAGGGAACCATAAAAGTAGGCTACAACATTACAGCCAAATTTTAAACGAAACAAAATAGTGCATATAAGGTAGGTGCACTCAGAACAAATACAAAAATAAATAAATCAAATGCCCAAATCCAAGTATTTCAAATAAATGTGCAAAATAAAATTTATAAAATTGTATTAATGTCCAAAACGAAATAATGTAAAAACAATGAAATAAACAAATGGCTACTCACTCACAGAGAGTACAATCAGTGTCCACTCCACACTTTTTTGTGTTGTGTGGGAGAAACACAAGCATATCCACGTTCTTTGGAAGGAGACAGCTTCTTGCTTTATTGACAATAAATCTTGCCTTGGAGAAAATGCGTTCAGAAGGCGTGGATGTTGCAGGGATACAGAGCAGTCGCTTTGCAGCTCGGGTATCTGTCTTGGTCTTTTTTCCACCACCCCAATGGTCCGGAGTCAATTTTGGTTCTGTCCTGAAGATAGTTTTTCATTTCTTCTGTCACTGTGCTTCTCCCACCTGATTCTGTAGAAACTCATCTTCGCACAACAGCATAGCAATCTCCTTCTCTTTGTCATTTTTCTGCTTTTTTGACACATGTTGCTCCTCACCTCCAGGTTCACCTGTGCCTATGGCTGCGCTGAGTGTACTTCTGCCAGCTGTGCAACTACTGTATAGGCCTCGTCTCGTTTGGCATCATCCAGAAAATGAATGTATTTCTGGTATCAGTGTTGCGCTGTTGTTGAGGTTCGCGCTGACTGTTTGTGAGAAACTTTCATGGAGAAATAAAATGAGCGTAACGGCAAACGTAAAGTAGGGCTGTAATCAACCAAAGAAAATCTTGGTCGACTGAAGTCCTGAAATTTTCGACAAAAAATCGACTAAAAATGACATTAGGAAATTTTTTTTTTTATTAATTAGCTGCGCACTGTGCGCAGTACTTGGTAGCCTTGTTGTCTGCCTAAATGAATTATAAATAAACATAAAAAACTAGTAGGCTGCTAAAGACGAGGGTCTACTACTGCAGCTGTAATGTATACACTGTTAGTCATCATCATTCGGTTTTTAAACTCCCACCTACTGTCAATTTCTTCGACCAGCTTGCTTTTAATTTTTTTGGTAATGGGGGTGTCATCATCCGTGATGGCCAGGTGACGTTTGCTAGCATGGGTACTGTTGCAGACAGGGACGCGTTGTCCTCTTCAGACATTAGCTGGGTCAGTGTTGTCATCGGTTTCAGCACATTTTTATTGTCCTCTATCGCATTCCAGTGTGCTGTGGTAAGGTCCAGTGTACTGCTATCACTCTTCTTCGTAAAGTTTGGGTCAGATAGCACTGCGGTAATGGGCCAGCGTTGTTCCAGCAGTTGCTCCAACATCGAAAATAGACGTGTTCCAACGTGTAGACACATCCTGAATTAGTTCATGCTGAGGGACATTTTGCTGCTCCTGCTTCTGTTTTAGCCCAGTTTTTGCTTTGTGCCCCTTTTTGAAATGTCCCACCAGATGACGTGATGCAGCCATGGCACGACAAATTGGATCTTGTTTGAGTGCAGCGTTAATGCAGAGCTGCAAAGTGTGCCCGGCACACCTGACGCCCTGCATCTCTGGCCATTCATGCGATTCCTTTAGTGTTTCCACACAGAGTGCCATATTAGCCGCGTTGTCACATACAACAGAAACTCTCTTTGCTTCTTGAATTCCAAAGGTATCAGCAACTTCAGAGAGTCGCGCAGCAATGTTTATTCCCGTGTGTGCCTCTTCTATTTGTTTTGTCTCAAGCACAAGACTCTGTGCTTTCCAGTCTCCATCAATGAAATGGGCAGTCACTGTCATATAGGACTCCATTCTAAGAGATGTCCACATATCTGTGGTCAAGCTCAGTGCCTCGCTGTGTTGTATTAAGTCCCTCATATTTTGTGGTTAGTGCATGCATGATTGTGTGGCGTGCTGGCACTGTATATCCAGGTTCCAAAACTTTTAACAAGTTCTTAAAACCTTGGCCCTCCACAACAACAATGAGCCTCATATCCTGAGCAATAAAGTTAATAATTCCTTCCGTGATATTATTTTTCCGTTTGGATGATAAAGGAGGCTTAAAATCCAGCATGGTCTGGGTGTGTCTGGGGGATGCCTTAATTGTAGATGGTGCGCCTGCAGTTATAAAGAGATTATTACACTAAAACATTGAAATATGGCAATTCTGATATGTTCATATAGCCTACTCAAAACAGACGGGGCAACCTAACGCAGACAAGTTAGCTTACCGTTTTTAGGTGATATGACATGTTTGTCGTAGAGCTGTGATATGCAAACTGTTGCTTGCAAAAGTTGCATTCGACTTTTTCCCCATTTTCTATTTTAAAAAAATGCTGCCACACTGCCGATGTCTTTGTTGACATGGTAGAAGAGGACTGACTAGGAAAACGCTGTCACAATTAAATAAATAATATACAGCAAAGTAGCCTACTTCAATCTGTCTCTCTTCTCCAGTGGGTTTGGCTAATCCAAAAGAAGTGAAAACAAGGGGGGTGTTCTGAAGACAGACTGTTACCTGTGAAACAGGGGTGCTCTGAAAACACCCCCGTTAGCAATTAGTGCTTTCCACCTGATGAAATGAACGCAGCAAAACTGATGAAATGAACGCGGCAAAACTAATGAAATGAACGCGGCAAAAAATCGACCAATCAGAATTTTGGTCGAGCCAGAACGCATCGACTAATAATCGACTAATCGACTGGGAGATTACAGCCCTAACGTAAAGAAATTCACAGAAGAAACATACTAAGGGATAAAAATTCAGCATGTTTGGTTTATTTCTAATATAGGCCTATAGTTAAATAATTTACCATGAAAAGGGAGCTATTTTGCCGAGTATTTTCACGAGTGCACCTTACATTGATTTTAGTTCAACAAACAAGTAGTAAAGTTACTTACATTTTAGACACAATATTGACTGTTTTGTTCAGTTTCACCAACGAAAATAGTTCCAAACAAAGATGACTGCAGAAGTAAGCTATTTCGCGTTCTCCAAGCAACATTCCGCATTTTGTTTTGTTACAGCGCTTTGAACCAGTCTGTTGAAATGAAATGACTTACCGCCACCTACTGGTGGTTTAGTGTTTTTAAAAGTATGTGTTTAAACATTTCTTATTTGTATAGGCCTATTCAAAATTTCATTTAAAACATTAATCTCATAACATTATATTTTGCAGTTGTAATTTTGTACTGTAAATTATTTAATTTGATTGGTAACAGCCCTATAGTAAATTTTTTGATAAATATTTTTTTAAGCTGATAGAGCACTGATGAAAATATCACTTAAGAATAAATTAATACCACCAAAAAGCTTAGTGATATGATACTTTGTGGGGATAAATTGGACTTTTATTGTTACATTACACTGTAGTGGACATCAGTGACCATCTCAACTATGTTATGAAAGATACAACAGAATGATTTGATATACTATTTTACTTTATGCAATGAGTGTAAAATGGCCATAAATAAATGAAAAAAGAAATTGGCAACATTTTCATTAGAATATCTAATATTTCATGGGAATATTGATATATAATTTATTTTCCTGTTCACTTGTTGTGTCTTCCAAAATTCCTGATTTACATGCTTTAAGTGCTTTTAAGTTGCTCTGATGTCCACTACAGTGGATGTATGAAATCGAGGTCCTGTTTAGTAACATAAGTAATTTTAGTAAGTCATATTCTGATTTTGAAACCCCATAACAATTTCCTGAGATATTGATTTACAACAAACTATTTGAAAATTAGTCAGATTTAAATGATAATTGCAAAATATAGTCATATTTCCATAAGAATGTAAAATTTGATCATTCAGTCAGTGCCAGTCATATTTAGAGACCGAAGAGGGAGTGGTCATGGTGAAACCTCCAAAATGGTATCTCTGAAAATCCCTGAATGTGCTCTTTACAGGACACCCAGACTTAAAACTGTGACGCGTATGGTGTCAGAAAATTCTGTGCTTGGGTCTCAGGGGGTCTATTTTGTTTTCTTTTTTAATTAAATGCATTAAATATTACATATATGTATGTAATATAATGTGTATTTCCATCACAGGTTTGGTCTTAAATTTCACAAGGTGGTATTAAAAAGGTCTTAAAAAGTCTTAAATTTAACTTGTTCATATCTGTAGACACCCTGTGTATACGTTCACTTAAGACAAAACCGACTGTTTACGTGTATACTCATCAAGACGGTAATTTTGTTCATACATTTGTTTGTATTTGACCATTTAAGCGCAGTTGTGTGAGGCGGCCTATGCGTGTGCGCTTTGAGTGTTCATGAGCGCGCCGTCTCTCAGTGCACGAGTGCTGAGGGGTTAAATACTGGCAAGACTTAAAAAGAAATCCAAATTATAACTTTAGTGAGAATCCAGCACTGCATTGGTTGTGCAAACATGACTGGAGCAGGACCTTTCTCAATGGTAAGTGTCAATGTAGTTTATGTTTACGTCAGGCCGATTCAACATGCAGAATCGGAGTAAGAATGTCTGAGAAGTGACGTGCTGTAATCGGATTAATCTTGCTGTCTGTCGCCATTTGTTAGTTCAGTGTAACGCGTCACAGACAAATTAATTGCCGAATTTATTTAGGTGCACATGTGGGAACTGTATCAAAATGCCAACGCTGAAAATGTGGGCAATATGCTAATGTTTCGTCTTGACGTCACAACGAAACGGCTTGGGATTCGTTTGAAAAGCAATTTGTTTAATTGACTGACTTTAGAGAGACAATAACTTTCAGATCCACTTTCAGATTTAAAACTTTGCAGGATGTTTTCAAAAATTCATAAAAGGGGCACTTTAAACTTTTGACAAAATCTCTCCACACAAACACTTGGATATGTGAAAACTACGAATAGTGCTTGTTGATCTAAAGTTAGTTTAAGCCACACCAAATAAAGGAAGTTGATGTAATCACTTGAAAATATTAACATAATTAAATAAATAACATTAATTAAATTTATAGTTATCCCAACAAAAGATAATTTTCAAAACTAGCATTTTCAGTTTCAGTTTTCGGCCCGGTGGGTTTTGGTTTTGGAAGGGAGCCATTCTGTGTTTTAGTTGCGTGGGTGATTTATGTGGAGAAATTTAATTGCAATCCTGTTTTCTGTTTCCTCTCTGTGCTTTCAACCCAATATGTGTGTGTGTGTGTGTGTGTGTGTGTTCAGCCTGTTTACCTGAGAGTGTGTAAAGGTGTGTAAAGGTGCGTATACCCCCCCCCCCTACACACACACACACACACAAACGGATACACTTATATAGAGTTAATTTAAGACTACTTTGATCTTACATAATGAAAGTCTCTCACACTTTCTTGTGTGGGAGTATTTCGGCTGTTTGGACAGTTTAAACTAAATTAAACAAAGAACAGATGTGTTTTCTCTTTCTCTCTCTCACACACACCCCACATATTGTGCACTTTGTGTTTTGTAGGAGTGGAGTGAAAATGCACAGAGAGGCAGATATATTATACAGCGTTTCCCCTAGAAATTTTTCCAGCAGTGATGCTGTTACATGCCGGAGGTTGTTACCAAGCCACGTGGGGGGGTCCGGGGGCATACATCTTTTCGGGAAATTAGCTCTCACGCCGGTTTCACACTGCACACGCAAGCAGCTGTGCGTATGGAGAGCGGGAGCAGTGTTCCGTGTTTCACAATCATCATATGACAGTGTGAAAAAAATTAATAAAATACACAAAAACACATCACTGCCAGAAGTTTTTGCCCAAACTTCAAAGGCCCGTTTAAATGATTAAAACTAGAGGCATCTTAACTTTAAGGTTACTTGTATCACGTAAACTACCTATATACAACATGTTATATGCATATGTGTTTGGGACAGAAACGAACACCATCGCATTTGCAGCATATATGCTGCCCATCATAAATCAAAGCATGAGAATGACAGGGGTCGGAGGAGAACACCGGAAAAGGTGACAGAATGGACGATATTTGTCTGTATTTGCACTACATAAGCCGACAAACGCTGCCAGTGTGAAAGCATAATAGGCACGCGCTGCTCCCGCTGTACATACGCACAGCTTCTGCCGTTGTGAAACCGGCAATGTGTAAGTGAATGTCGTGATATTACTGATCATGTGAAGATTTTGCAGCGGCGCCGCTGCTGAATACATGGTAGGGGAAACACTGTTATAGACACCCCTGTGTGTGTGTGTCTGTGATGGGACAAAACCACATTGGCCTTCTTGTGTTTTGAAATGCTCAGTTGAGATTAAATATTTAAAGGGCCAATAGTGCTTTTCTGTCCACAATAACAAGCATGCAAACTCTATGGTTTCATTGACCCATTGGTTGGACTCCAGTTTATTATTTCTGAATGTGTAAGTTCTGCTCTTTGTTATTCCATTCAGGTTTGTTTATACAGGGAAAACAAAGTAGGAGGATTAAAAGGCATTGTAGGGTAATACAATCTGTCCATGGACCAAAAACGGCAAACGCTTTTTTTAAAGTGTCAAGCTCCAATCTGACTGGATTTTTACCCAATTTCAGGGTTCACCTGTTTTTATCATCCTACTGGAAAAAAGTTTTTCTGAGGAAGAACTGGTCACTGGATTTGTTTGTTTGTTTGAAGCTTGTTCAGTTTGTGACATCAGGTCAGTCCATGTAAGGTCTCAAGTCTTAAAAGGTCTACAGTAAGTCAAGTGTTCTGTGTATTTTCGAAATGATTTTTATTCAGTGTAGTTTAAGATTTTAAAATTTTCAGCATCCAGGGTTTTTCCTGGGTCAAAATGGTCTTCGGTGAAGGCTGACAGAGAGGTCATCCACACACAATAAAAAGTACCCTACCCGTGCGATCTGCGAGCCCAATACTGACAACAAATTTTAAATAAATGAAACAGTTTGTGATTTTTGCTTATTTTATTTTGATATCTCATATTATGTATGATCTCTTACATTTGATTTTTGTTTCTTTTGTTCCTCGTTTTTACACTGTTAACATTGTTTACTGATAATTATTTTGGTATACAATCATATCAATATTAAAAAGTAGCATTAAAAATGTATTAACAAATAGTTTAATTTTCTACCATATACAATTTAATAAAATTAGCAGCTAGCTAACAACAACTTGCTTTGTTCTGGTTTCACCTCACTCTAGTCTAAACTAAATGATTTTATAGATAATTTACTACACATTGTCAATATAAATAACCTGAAAATACTGTGGATTATTAAGACTAATTCTTACTAACCTCTCTTGCTAAATGGGGTAAGCACACTTGAGTTCTCATTTCAGAAGTGTTCTGAGTAAATGATTATACACCGATTTGTGAGTTAAGTGTTGGACAGATCAGATATTTTAACCAGTCATTAAAACGAATCGGTTCAAAGGAGTCATTAGGTCACAAATCGATTTTTCAATGCAGGAAAAACCCTGGCATCATTACTCCAGTCTTCTGTGTCATATGGTCCTTCAGAAATCATTCTAATATGCTGATTTGCTGCTCAAGAAACATTACTTATTTTTTACTTATTATTTTTGATTAATATGAAGTTCAAAAGAACAGCATTTATTTGAATTAGAATTTTTTTGTAACATTATAAATGTCTTAATTGTCACTTTTGAACAATTTAATTTATACTTGTTGAATAAAAGTATTATTTTCTTAAAAAAAAAAACACACACACACTGGGCCCTATCATACACCCAGCGCAATGCGGTGCCAGGCGCGACGCAAGTGTTTTTGCTAGTTTCAGCCTGACGCAGTTATCATTTTTCATGTCCAGCACCATGTTGTTTAAATAGCAAATGCACTCGTGCCCATCTGTTCACCCATGGGCGTGCTGGTCTGAAAACAAGGTGTGTTCAGGTGCATTGTTGGTGCGTTGTTATTTTGAGGAACATTTAATATATATAATATAATATATTAATGACATGACATAATCATGAATAAGCTCACAGTTATTTATTAGAGTAATTTTCTCTGAGCTGAGTTCATGTTGACCTCTTAAGTACTTCACACATCCAGCTTTATCGAATCCACAGTCTCTCTTGATTTCTGTGAACTTTTCTCAAATTGCGGCACTGTTGCTGTGATTGAGGATGCTTTGCAAATTCCCTTCATGTACCCAACACACACACACAAACCAACTATGTGGAGCAGGACTCAGGTGACCGTGTGTGTGTGTGATTTCTCTCTGATGCTTTTCCCGGTTGTAAAAAGCTTGTAGAACAAAATAAGCGTTAACTTCATTAGAGACCATAATCACCCACACTCATAAATATTCACATTATCCTCATCCACAACCCATAAATATTCATATTATTACCTTACAACACTCATGATGTATTATGCCATTACAGAAAGTCTTCACTCCATCCATATTTCCATCCATCACCTTTATTCAGCTCTCAGAGTGTATCGTCATCATCATTTTTGAGACTTTTATACAGCATTTTAGTGCTGTAATATATCACACTTACTTGCACGGTTCACACACACAAGCTGAAAGAGCCTTTATTAATCTTCAGATCAAAGTAAATTCCCATCCCACCAAGCGTTCCGTTGCCATGGAAAATGCGGCTGATTGCCGTGGTGATGTGGATGCCTGTTTGCAACAGTACCACTTAACTGTCACTTTTGATCAATTTGATGCATCCTTGCTGAATAAAAGTATTATTTTCAAAATAACAGCATTTCTTATTATTATTCTTAAAAGTTCAAAAGAGCAGCATTTATTTGAATTAGAAATTAGAATTTCATAGAGGCAATGCCGTAAATTCATTTATGTGACTTTTGATGCCGTAAATTCATTTGTGACTTTTCATTATGTGACTTTTAGATTGTATATCAGACATTATTTTGTTAAAAAAGATGTTTGATAAGCTTGCTTACTATTGTGTACAAGCTTACAGCAATGCTAATAGCCATTATAACTGCTACTATAGTGGGAACAGCAGTGTATACGTTACAGTCATTCACGATGTAATGTTAGTCAAGAAATGGACATTGAATGTTGTTGTATTGTTTTATTACAGTTTTCACCGCTACATGTTAATGAAGAAGTGTGACAGCAAATGATCAACATTACTACGACTCTGTCTTCATTGGCGACGGTTTAACTTGGTGTTTAGTCAGTGTTTCAACACACTGCAAGAGAACACTACACTGAATAACTTTTGTAGCTTTAATAAGGATTCATTTAAATTTTTTAGTTAAGAATATGCAGTAGGGATGGCTAAAATCTCATACCGTAGTATCGATATTAAATCAATACCATACAGGGTCAGAATTTTTTGGCGCATAATTTTAATCATTCTCACAGGATTCTCAGCAGGAAATTACTGAAAATGTTTCAGCAATACTGCGTCTCCCCTCTCTTTTTCTCAAAATTAGCTAATTGCTTCCGGCTTCAAAAGACATTGTGTCTGCACTATAAGTTAGCTGCACGCTGCGATAGAAAACTTATTCGCTTGTGTTTTGGTACATCTGACGGAAATCACCTGCCCACGTCCTTTTAAACCAAGCCATTTAATACCATTCAGTAGTACTTGGGATATCTTTGAGAGGTGGTTTTCTTTGCACTCATAACAACAATGTGCACGCAAGCCGTCTGTAAAGAGCTTGTGCATTCCAAATTGAGTTGTTTTTCTTAAACGTCAAATACACACAAAATTATGTCAAAATGTCCATCTTGGTGAGTATTCACAGTCGGTCATGTCTTAACGTGAATGTAAAAAGTGTAATAGTATGCGTCATCACATGTGTAATAGCATATCGGATCTGTGAGAGGAACAGCCTAATACATGCTGCTGTCTGTCACTAAATAACTTTTGTAACTTTACTTGTAAGGATTTACCTCTTAATATATTAACAGTGAAGACTATTTAGTGTTATTTTACATTTGATTACTTTATTCAATTTCTGTAGCATTTCTGTACCTAAATACTAATATCAGATCTAATCATCATTGGTTCTAGTGTGTCAAACGCACGCTGGAGCTTTAGTGTTATTTAAACGTTATTTAAACTGTCGATCTCTTAATGTCTTGTACAAGTCTGGATGGGCAAGTGACAGATGCTTGTTAAAGTTTGATGGTTCTTCATCAGTTTTATAAGCAAAGTAATTCTAAATTTCACTTCTACTGCCATCTTTATTAATTAGTTTTGGCCGTGTTGAGTAAGATTCAACTGCTTCATCCATTTTGTTCCACTATGTTGTTACATTTTCTGGTTTTGCGTCCGTTTGGGTAGCACATTGCCACCTAGCGGTGAAATTCGGAACAGCAGCATAAGTACAGAAATAAGCAAAATCATGATTAGAGCTCAACTGATATGGGTTTTTGGGGGCCGATGATGATATTAGGGAGTAAAAAAGTCAGATATCGATGTATATTTTGTACAGTACCTTCTCCTACCGTTGATGAGATTTCCGGCTTTCTGTGTTTTCACTGTTATACGGTAGGGGGCACTATGACGCATCTCCTGAATGAGTCTAGAATCTCCTGATCAAAACAGAGGAAAAGAAGCAGCAGAAACGAGCAATCTCATATAAGCAGATGCATATGTAAAATAATGTGATCATCAACATTAAACAGCATATAAATCAAAACTATCTAATGTTATTGAATGAAATGTCGACACAGGGCGAGCTATAGGACTGTGAAGCGTTGGGGGTGTTGGACTCAATCTACTCTATCTGTGTTTTGATCATCGTTCTGAATCTGGATGTAGTCTTTGACAAAAACGTGATTCTTTTTTTTTTCCCAGCTTTTTTCTTAAAATGTTGCTTTTTTACATGAAACTTACCCACATTCAAGTGTTGGAAAAAAAAGAAGGCATGAAGCTAGAATAAAGCAGAGGGTGTGTTCTTTCTTTTGATATATTGCATGTTCAGATATTCATACAAGATATTCTGTGGGCCATGAAACTTGTGAAAATGACCAAAAACGCTGGTGGTTACTGGTAAATTTCTTGTTTATGTTCACATAAGACATAACCGACTAGGTTTACGATGATACTCGACAAGACAGGCATTTTTTACATAATTTTGTGTGAATATTCGAGCGTTGTGAGACGCTTGGGCGCACGTTCATATCGGTGGCATATAGGCATATGTTGGCACATATCGGCCAATAAAATCGGCAGACCGATAAACTGGTCTGGCTCTAATCATGATATTGTACTGTTTGAAATAAAAAATTATATATAGAGATCGACCGATATATCGGTTTCCCGATATTTTTCCCGATGTTTAAACATTTTCTCATAATCGGGTATCGGTTTTGTAATATCGGTTTCACCGATAAATGGTGCCATCTTGTGACCGTTTTGAGAATTGCGCACAAGACCGCCATTAAAGCACTGCGTCTGAAGGGAAAAAGGTCAACAACAGTGTTCAAAGGTAAAATAACTTGCCTCTCTTAATTAATAATCTTTATTAACATAACAGCCATTAATGCACAAGTGAGATATGCACAAATAAGATATGTTACATAAATGCTTATTTAGTTTAAACTTGGCACTAAAAAATTGAGACGAACTTGCAGTCACGTAATCCATCAAGTCATGTGCCAATAAAGACGTAACTTTACATGAATTAAATAAAACAGTCATGAATGAGAGCATGTCGGAAATAAAAGCACAGAATTTAATTCTCTGTGTTATCTATCATTAGTCTTGTAAAGTTGCGTTCACTCACTGGACTGACGATTATATGCTCCAGCATGGCCACTGTATGCATCTTTTAACACAATCCACACGTTTAAGACTCCGTAATATAACCTTTATTTCGCTAATAAACATCTAAATAATTACAGCTCTGTGGAAATGAATTATCTCTGTGAGAGGCGTTCTGTGTAAACGCACAGATAAAAACAGCACTCCCTCAGCAGGTATTTTATAATCTAGAGACTGACAAAAACATTATTAATAATTCTTATTACATGCCAGATGAGATGGACTCTGTAACTGTGCTGATGTTTCGCGTATTCCAGCAAATATTCCAGCGAATATTCCAACATGTTCTGTTCTCTTCAGCCTATCAAACAACACAGAAACCTTTTAAAACTGTAGTTTAAAATGAATGCTTATATTTAAGCTTATATTTATGGGGAGTTGATAGAGTCCCCTGTCATTTATTTATGTTCTCCATTTGAAAGCATTAGAAAACTTGCCTGTTTTAATATGCTGTTGTTGTTATAAATAAAAAGATGCAACAGCAGTAATGTTTTTTTTTATTATTATTCAGGCGGTTTAGAATGTTTTATGCTTTTCTAATTTGTTAGAATTATTTTTACATGCTACATGCATTACCTTTTTGTTTACCTTATCAAATATTTTATTCAACAAGACACTTTAGTGACTGCACTGTATTTTTTTTGCAGTCTTTCAGACTATTTATTGATATTTATTGTGTGTTTTATTTTGTATGCATGGAGGAAGTGAAATAGCAAAAATTACAGTATTTGTTCAGTTCAGTGCTATTGTTATAATTGTCAAAAACAGAAATAAAACAATGAATAAATATCGGTTCTATATATCAGTTATCGGGCACATAAACATGCAAAAAATTGGTATCAGATATGAAAAATCAATATCAGTCGATCTCTATATATATTATCCCAGTACCGGCATACCGCACAACCCTACTATGCATTGTTTATTAATTTCTGTATAGTTTTTCTTGCTTGAATACTACTGTTACACTTGCCTGAAAAATGTACAATGTTTATTTCATTACTGACTGTTTACTGGTCTCTTTTGTAAATTAAATTCAAAGTTTAAATCAAGCTTGGGCTTTCTGTAAGCTACTGCAATACCACATTGTAAAAACACAAATACATTGAGTGAGCATGAGATAACTGTAATTTATTTAAAAACAAAATGGTTTAAAAATGGCCCCTCCCCCAATTAATAATAAAAAAAAGCCCCCTATAAGAGTCACCTAAGGGGGGAATTCCTCCAAATTTTCTGAAACAAAATTCAGGCCCTAAACATTGATGTGAACATTCAGATTTTCTGTTAAAATGTTTATAAATGTTTATTAAAAAGTTAATATTTTTATATCCTGTAACTGGTCACTGTTTCTTTTCAGTTTTTCATAATTTGTAATGATGTTTTAGCTACTTTTCAGTTCTTCAGACATTGCGTGGTTTCTATTTGTGCCATGTTGAAATATACTCCACATATCTGTATTGTTTAACTGCTGCTAGCTAGAAGTGGGTCTTTAGTTTGTTTTTTAGTTCACCGAGAGCTGTAGCAGAGTTTCAGTTTCTTGTGTAATTTTTCTTTTTAGTTCTCGTGGATCAAACTGCGCTGCTAATTCAGAGCGCAGCAGTGAATCACAGCGTCTCCTTTATTGAAATATTCTCATACTGGCCTTCTTTTGATTTTTCTCTTCTCTCTGATGAAGTTTGCTTCACAATCACTATGTAAAGTGCTCCGCTGCTGCGTCCGTGGCGCACAAATGTGTTGATCTGACCGAATAAAACATCCTGTAACAGCACCTCCCTTCCAATCCTGCTGAATTTTGTGCATGTAATATGACATTTACTGTATAACTGATCAGATGTTGCCGAATAATTCAGTGACAGTCTTTTTTTTTCAGTTCAGCATGTGTAGCAGAAATGGTGGCATTCAGTTTTTCAGTTCCGCTTGGCCTGTAATTGTTTAGGAAGTGTTTTATGCAGTAGTCGAAACTGCATGCCTAAATCTCCTTTAATTATTTAATAAATCTTAGATGATAAAATGTAATTGACAGCTGTGGTTGACATTACAGTAGTCAACCTGATTTTATTGAAGTAACTGCATCAGCTTAATTATCATGGGCTTCTGCGGCTGAATGTTTTTAGCAAAGCCCTGTAAGTGGTTTTTCAAATTGATTTTTTTCATCTTTGTCACAACTAAAAACATTCAGTCTCACAAAAATATGATTTTAACTATTTTGCATATTTGTTAAGTCTGTAATTTATTTATTTAATGAATGTTATTTTCTTTAATTCAAGGAATGTTGCATGTAAACTAAACAATTTAGTATATACTTGGTCTGATGTGTAATTTTTCATTAAATACATCCTGAGATCTCACCAAAATGGTCAAAAACAGCCCTGGTTTGAGTTTATAATAATATATAATATTGAGTATATAATCTGAAGAGCTTTAAGTGCTTTGAACTGCACAGTCACATAAAGACCGTCGGACATTTATTTATTTATTTATTTAGACTCATTTGATTAGTCATTCTGTTCAGTTGTGTCCTTATATTTAAATCCTTGTGTTTCATTTGTGTTTTGTCTTGTCTATGTATAGCGGTTGTTACTCTGCCTGCCCTTTTCTGAGTAAAGGTAAAATTCTCATCCAAAATTTTTGCACATTAGAAAATAAATAAGACCTGTAGGAATTGATTCGGATTAAATAACTCAAAGGGGTATTGAATTACAGTGAAAAGAACCGAACTACATATTAATGATAAAAATTCATATTTACCACTTTATCTATTCATATAACTATTCATCCACCGATACGTTGAAATGACAGTATTTTATCAATCTTGAATCGTGATATTACCCGTGGCCAACGGCAATAATATCATTAACTTTATGTTCACTGTTTGTGAGCTTGGGTAACAAAATCGATCAGTTTGAGGCAGTAACTTATAAACACAAAGCACAAACACTTAGGTAGATGAAAAATGAATACAAGGCTTTATTTATCTATTCTAATACACACAAGCTAATCTAACAAAACACACACGCGTACACATTCATACAGTTTCAGGGAGATGTGATATTGTTAACGGAAGGAATGAAGTCCCAAATGTCTAGCGTCAGATACTTTTCTCAACCGCCACCTGAGGGAATCAACACACTAGCAATTCAACCTTTACCAGCTCAACCAGAATGAAGCGTTATGTACTTGCGTTCGGGATGCTACTAGAAGTGCGGCCTTTCTCTGGATGAAGTTGCTGCGGTGCTGATTGGTTGGCGGGCAGATGATGTTGCATTCAAGGGGCAACGATCTGGTTCGTTGAATGGATGGATGGCTTCGCCTGATGACACCTCGTGTGCCGCTTCCTGGTCGCTTGAGTCGAGCGTTGGCGTTGCTATGCAACGGGCTTTTCTCTGCGTCTCAGTGAGCATCCGCTGGATGCGTTTCCTTGAGGAGGTTTCCTCGGCGAGGTTCAAAATGGAGTTGAAATTAAGTTTCTGGAAGAGCTCTTGGTTGCTCTGAATGCAGTGATACGTGTAGGCAGACGGATGACAAGGCCAGCACGAATCAAAGCAGCAGCAAGGGTCACTGCAAAGCATGCGGCAAAATAATTAAAACAAGAAGCAGCGAAGTCCCGTTGGTCCTTCGGTTATCAGCGTGCCTTGAGGTCCATCCTTGAAAGTGTTTCAAGCCAATCAGATATTGTTGGGGGTGGGGTTCCCCGCCCACTTCTCCTGTTCATGCATATCATTAGTGTAATATCCACATTATCACGTGCTGGCATTCTTTGCGAGTTTGGTTGAATACTTTTAAGACATCAACTTTCATAGCGCATTTTACACAAATTTACCTTGCATCAAAATGATGGAAATTTATCCACACATGTCAAACAGCATACATTTCCCATGATTGGGGTAGAAGATAATAAAGATTCATATGTGGTAAATGTCTGTCGTACAGAAAAACTACACAGGTTATCTAAAACACGTAATATTCGATATATGTCTTAAGGAATCTTCTGGTGACGACTCCTTGTGCCTAACCTAAAGAAACATGCAGATCGGTGACAATAAATGCTTGATACACCTAGAAAACGCCATAGGTTATACAGACGTACCTAATACATATAATATGCGCCAAGTTCCGGTTGTGGATAAGTTCATATTATTGAATCTGAGGTTTAATTTAGTTCTCGTGTCTGCATTGGTGTGAGGTCTTTATGGGATGTTCAGAGAGTCTCTGGAATGCGCAGATCGAGGAAGGAGGGGAGAGCAGAGGTGTCTGTTTAATGTCCATGTTGATTTTGGGCCGTCGAAAAGCTTTTAGCGACTCTGTGTCCCGATAAGGCTTTAAATTTATACCTGGGGTCACAGAGGTGTTGCTTTCTTCCTGTGGTTCTGCCCGCTGTTACGTTTGGGGAACAAAGGGACATTGAGTCACATGGCCCATCTTGTTCTTGCGCTGGTTTGAGATAAGGCAGATGAAAGGGGAAGAGATGTTGTTCCGGGCCATTTGGGCACCATGGATTCGTTTTATGGCTCGCTAATGGTGGGAGAGGGTGAATCTCCGGATGTCTGGAATGTGATGCCTGTGTTTAATGATTGCCTGTTAGGGGATAATCCTACAGACCTCACGTTGTCTCAATCACGTTTACACACTCTGTCCGAAACTTTCGTCTGATCGGGTTAAATTTTCCGCGTTTTCCGCATCCATAGCAAGCATTTTGAGAGTTGTTTTGACAATTCAGAGCCATCGTACAAGCGAACAGCAAATAGTTTTGTGTGTGCGTGTCCATACCTTAGACATACTGCCAGTCTCTGTTCAGGATCAATTGGTTAATGGAAATTGGTGGTCCTCTTTTTAATCTGTGGCTCCAGTATCGCTAGCAAAGCATGAAACTGAGCCACTGACATCGTGAAGTAAACTTTGAATCACTCGGGGTAATCCCGCAGCTCCTTGATAAAGAGGTGGAACTCTCCTTCCTCTCGACACAATCTCAGGATTGGATGGACCCAATATTTTCTCTTTCTTTATCTCTTTTTAAGAAGAGAGAGGACAACACAATCATCCTCTTTGCCTGAACACTCCATTTTGCTCATTTTTCAGCAACAGATTAATTAATACGCATCGGACTCAGTGTGCAAGGTTTCTGTGCTTGACGAATTTTTACGATGACGTATACGAAAAAACGCATACAAAAATTTCGGACTCAGTGTGCAAGGACCTTTACTCCATGTGGATTATTCATTAAAGACTTTTCATCTTCTTCCTTGTGTATGCTAAACTGATGTGTTTGACACTTTTGAATGGTAGTAGTGAACAATTTGTGATATATTTTTATATAACTAAGTAATATTGTGTTATGGTCATTTGAAATGTTTGTTTGCTGTTCTGCCCACTTGCCTTGGTAAGTTATATTGGTTGTAAATTATAACGCTAATACATTTGTTTGACACTATAGGGCACCAGTAGCAGGATGCAGAGTTGGGTTATATCCTAAAACATGTCATACTAAATCTGCCTATGAAATCCCACAACTCTTTAATCGATTTACAGCAGAGTGTAAGTGGAAGTTTTATAAAGTCTGACAGAAAGAAACTTCACAAATACACTGTAACGAAAGACGTCAAACACTGATGGATTGACTTTAGTCATGAAAAGAAAAGCTCAGATTTAGGACTTGCATTGTCAATGATGTCTAAGCATTAGAGAACTATGTGTTTTTTGTGGGAATGAAAGTAAATGAAAACATGAGTGTGTGGACAGAGGGAAGCTGTTTGGATGTGAAGTGCTGGATTCAGTGTGTATGTTGAGCAAAGCTCCAGAGGACAATCAATGAGGTGAAGGACTTAAGTTCTGCTGAGCCTGTGTGTGTATGTGTGTGTGAAGGCTCAAATAAGGTACAGTGCACAGAGACCTGCACCGCTGTAGATCGTCTGCTGGGTGTATGTTTGTATGTGTCATTTTGAATGACAGGGAACAAATTACAAAAGCAGCAGGAAATAGCGATACTGATTCGAGGACTTCAGGCTGGTAAAGGTTACTGCAGTAACTCATGTTTCCTCAGAGCAGCATATCAGTTCACAGAAACATCACAACAATAACAATTCTGTTTCATTGGATATTTCTTCACAATAAGGTCCCATTAGTTCACGTTAGTTAACTACATTAGGTAACAAACTAACTATGAAAAATACTTCTAAAGCATTTATTAATCATAGTTCATGTTAATTTCAGCATTTACCAATGCATTATTCAAATCTGTTGATATTTTTAATGGACCTGAGCAATGTTCCCTCTAAGCTGCGTGCGTGTGGAGACGCAAAATGTGGGGAGAAATCCATTTGATTGTAGTTTAAACGAGAAATAATTGCAGTGCTCTGTTCAACCGCTATAGAGTTAGTATCAGTGAATGCGTTTTACAGCCAGGTTTCATAGAAAGAGAATGATGGCGCGTAAGCGGCAGTGAGTCATGTTTGTGGTCCAAATAGCTCAATATGAGAGGCAACGTGAAACGCAAAGACATGTGAAATAAAACGTCATCATGTTTTAAAGGAGAGTGGCTTGATGGTGGAAATAACGGATGATGGGCACAGCACGACCACAGACATTTACAGTTACACACCCACCCTCAGTAACACATGTCAGTTTAAATAGATTTGTGTGTGGTTTGGGTTTTAGGGATGTTTAGATAACTATAAAATAGTTCACATGTTCCCTTGAACATATTTAGCTATTAGATCTATTTAATTACTTCAGTTTTTTTTTTAAACAAATTGAAGCATTTAAATTTATATAATATATCAGTTTAAATTAGTGCTGAACGGTATGACCAAAAATTTATATCACAGTATTTTTCTAAATTATAACGGTTTCGCAGTATATGACGGTATTTTTTCCCCCTATGCATGACAGGGTGTTAACCACATTTTCTACTGATTGAGAAAGGAAATACTGCAGTAGATTGACTTAGAATGCCCTATTTTACTGTCATTATGAGTGAATATTGTAGAAAAATTCCACATTAGAGTTAATTCAGGTTTGCAAAGCCCCATAAAATAATGCTGTGGGGAGACAACAACCAATAAAACACAGACCTGTAACACACTCATTACAGACACATGAATATTAAAATATGACCAAGGAGAGAAAAAAAAGGGGCACCTTAAGCATTTAAAAAATCTAAGCCTATATAACAACAAACTGCCAAACGAGGGAGAAACGTGGAGGAACATTAAAAGGACTAAGGATATTTTCAGTACATTTAAGAGCACTACAGTCTCTGAACACACGCTGCTGGTTCATGTTTAGAGCACTAGAGTATATGAAATATGTCCATAAAAAACTTAAATGCGCTCGCTCCGGTCTGTATCTGATCTATATGATCCATGTGGTGAGCATTGTTAATCTCATCGTGGCGCTCTGCGCAAAAAACGCTCTCTTGTGCGCACCACGTGTTGTTTAAATTCTCCGCTGTAATCATAGGCTGTTCTGCGATCTCAGCTGTGTCCTCACTCCAGTGCAACAGTGAAAAGGCACCCCTCTCAAACAGTCGCGCTGCGACGCGTAAAAAAAAAATCGGTCAACCTAAAATGTGCTTAATTTAGTGACTTCTGAATTAACTGCTTAAAAAAAAAAGAAAAGAAAGTAATATATCAAAGTTACATCAAGGGTTAAATAAAATAGAAATTGCACATTTAAAGGTAAAAGTTATAACTGCATGATCTCCACAGGTCTGGTACAAAGAATGTTTTTGCTTAGGTGACCAAAATGTCCGGCCAATAGAGAAACGTTTTGCTCAGCGAGAAAAGAAATTAGAGGGAACATTGGACCTGAGCTAACATAAACAAACAACGTAAATTTGTATTTTTATTAATTAACATTAACAAACATTAAAAAATAGTATCACACATGTTATGCTCATTGTTAGTTAACCATATAATTTGGTATGATGTGGCTGAGTGCAGTGTAAAAAATATTTTTCCAAGTTAAAACTTATTTTTTTAAGATTATTGGAGTATGCTACCTTCTACGGACACACTGAAGCTTGAGTCGCCACTGACTAGTACATTATTTTATTTTACTCACCAGAATTTCTACATGAAATGCAAGAACAATGCAAATGAAAAATTCTACATAAATATAATATTAAATATAAAAATATAATAAGAACAAATAATGAGACTACAAGCAATAGCACAAATAAACACAATAGAACAAAGATGCAAATGAAATAAACAGTGCTTTTCAGGTTTTTCAGGTAGATTTAACGGTACAGATTAGGTATGTAAAAGTTGAATAAAGTAATCAAATGTAAAATAACATTGCATATTCTTCACTGTATAAATGATATATAGACAAATCCGTATTAAAGTTACAAAAGTTATTTAGTCAAGAACAGTGAGTGAGTGAGTGTTTGAGTAACATTAAAAATATCAGCAGTATTATTAGGCTGCTGCCACTTTAAGATATAATGCATGGATCCAATATACTGATATTGTACACATGCATTTTATTTCTCGTCTGTTTACATTCACTTAACACAACCGACTGTGTTCATTAGGATACTCGCCAAGATGGCCCTTTTGACATAGTTTTGTGTGAAATAGTCCGTTCAAGCGCAAGAAGATGTGAAAGAGCTCAATTCAGTATTCGCGCGCGTCAGATGTGGGTCATGGGCCGCGTGCTTCGGGTGTACAGTTTGCGCACACAAAATATCTCACACCGCGCATGCGAGTTATCTTTTATGTCTTGAATGTTTAAATTGGCAAGGCTTAAAAACGCATGCGAATGATAAACTTACATGACGACGCAGCACTGGTCCGATCGGGACAGTGAAAGTTCTGTCAACGAGCCCTGCATGTGCTCTCTCTTCCTCTCTCGGTGAGTGCATGTGTGTGTGTGTGAGAGAAAGCGACAGAGGGCTCTCTCAGCCAAGCGATGGTGTGTAAAGGCAATGAAATTATATCTGTGCTTATTTTTTGCCTCTTAACTCAATTACAGGCGCCTGTAATCGTACAATTTACTAGCCATTGGCTAAAGACATTTTTAATCGTCTCTCGGGAAATTTGGTAGATATGCGAGTGATTTTATCACATTGTAGAGGGTTGGTATGTTTTACCATAAAATACAATTTTTAGTTTTTCTACTTCAAAATGTCATGTTTAATTCAGTGTTACTTGCCATTTCTTTGCAATTGTTTGTGAAATTTACTAGCTGCTTCTGAGTGAAAATTGTTTCTGCAACAAATTTATTTCGACACAATCTTAATTTGTTTATTTGTTTAAACGATCCTAAACTATCCCAAGTTTTCTGAGCAATACATTTGTTCTATTTTAGGAAGAGATGGATGTTATATTGTAAAATGGTTGCAGTGATGTTGATAACGTTTTTAAGTGTCGCAGTGTATTGCCTTTCTGTGAGCCTCGCTCTGTTACTGGGTAAAACACACACACACAACCTATTAACATTTGTACAGCTTTGCTCCCGCTATATAAGAGAAACAGTTTCAGCTGAAAGTGCCTGACATTTAAATGGAGCTTGAGGCCAATAACAGAGAGACAGATAGAGCTGTGTGTGTGTGTGTGTGAGTGTGTTTTTCCCCTTCGGTAATTCTGATTAAAAAGGCCAATCTGTATGTTTGATTCAGAACAAGTTTAGTTTTGTATGTGTGAGTGGCATTTATCAGTACTCTTAATCCTCCGCTGCTTCATGGGTGGCCTTGTGGACTCTGCGGCCATCCATCAACCTGTCCGTCAACCTGGGGTCACTATGACAACAAGCAGGGCGGGACGGCCTGCCTTCACAAACACTACCTGTCAGCTGAGTGATTGATGGATGGCAGTAGCCAATCAGAAATCAGTATCAGTGTGATGGATGTTTAATGTGCACATGATTTATGATTCAGTGAGAGTGTGTGTGCAATCGTTTTCATGGATGACTTGAGACGTTTCTCAAGTAGGTGATAATCACAGAGCTATTTATTATTAGAAACTGTAGAAGTGTTATTTTAGCAACTGTCCTGTGTGTGTTTATCAGGTGATACGTGTTAATTAATTATGAGTTGAGACTGTTTTTGCAAATGCGTGTATGTTTATATTTGAGTGATTCTTCTATTGATAATCTTGAAAAAATAAACTCTTTGAAACAGTTTCATCCAAATGACATAACATTTTAGTTACCAATCAGTTCACATTGGATTAAGTAAATTGCATGGAAACAAGTTAATACTCTCAATTACTAATTGGTTTGAAAACCTACTATTTAAGGGGCCATTTATGGAAAATGTGTTTATGTTTATGTGTTTTGGCTGTTCATTTACACTACAATGGTGTTTTGGGGCCCTAAAACACAAGCTTTTGAAAACAATACTGTTATCTTCTCCGTGTAAACAACAAAAACATGAATTTGTGAAAACGTTGACGTCATGCGCATGCAAATTGTGTTATCAGTCTATAAGCGAGTAGTGTTTCTTTACAAAGTGACATCGCCACCTACTGGCCTGGCAGCAGAATACAGCGTTTTTTTATCGTTTTCACAGATCCGTGTGAACGGGGATCGTTTTGACAACATTGTTGTCTGTACGCGATAAAAGCAAAGGTCCTTTGTGATATATCTGTTTATATATATATATACACTAATCAGGCATAACATTATGACCACTGACAGGTGAAGTGAATAACACTGATTATCTCTTCATCACGGCACCTGTTAGTGGGCGGGATATATTAGGCAGCAAGTGAACATTTTGTCCTCAAAGTTGATGTGTTAGAAGCAGGAAAAATGGGCAAGCGTAAGGATTTGAGCGAGTTTGACAAGGGCCAAATTGTGATGGCTAGACGACTGGGTCAGAGCATCTCCAAAACTGCAACTCTTGTGGGGTGTTCCCGCTCTGCAGTGGTCAGTATCTATCAAAAGTGGTCCAAGGAAGGAACAGTGGTGAACCGGCGACAGGGTCATGGGCGGCCAAGGCTCATTGATGCACGCAGGGAGCGAAGGCTGGCCCGTGAGGTCCGATCAAACGGAGCAATGGAAGAAGGTGGCCTGGTCTGATGAATCATGTGTTCTTTTACATCACGTGGATGGCCGGGTGCGTGTGCGTCGCTTACCTGGGGAACACATGGCACCAGGATGCACTATGGGAAGAAGGCAAGCCGGCAGAGGCAGTGTGATGCTTTGGGCAATGTTCTGCTGGGAAACCTTGGGTCCTGCCATCCATGTGGATGTTACCTTGACACGTACCACCTACCTAAGCATTGTTGCAGACCATGTACACTCTTTCATGGAAACGGTATTCCCTGGTGGCTGTGGCCTCTTTCAGCAGGATAATGCGCCCTGCCACAAAGCAAAAATTGTTCAGGAATGGTTTGAGGAGCACAACAACGAGTTTGAGGTGTTGACTTTCCAAATTCCCCAGATCTCAATCCAATCGAGCATCTGTGGGATGTGCTGAACAAACAAGTCCGATCCATGGATGCCCCACCTCGCAACTTACTGGACTTAAAAGATCTGCTGCTAACATCTTAGTGCCAGATATCACAGCACACCTTCAGGTGGAGTCCATACCTCGACGGGTCAGGGCTGTTTCGGCAGCAAAAGGAGGACCAACAATATTAGGTCATAATGTTATGCCTGATCGGTGTATATAGTACAGTACAGTACAGTACAGTACACACACATACACGTATAGTAAGACAGTATTAGAACATACCACATCATATTACGACTTAATACTATAGACATTTAATGTTTACATCTAGATTATTCACTTTTAGGCTAATACATTCCATATTCAGCCTCACTATTGACTGCTTTTTCTACTATTTAAAAGAAAACCATCACAAACTCCTCATCATCTGTAGCACTAGGTGTTGTGGGTACAGATAACATGCTAATCCTAGTGGCGTCTCATTACAATAACGTTGCTGTTATTATTATTGCTGCGCGTATGTGTTATTCCCTAGTTAGCCTGTTAGCTACTTTGACTTGCTCTTGTTTTCACCCTGTGATGCTCCCATTGGCCTTTTGACCCAGTTCCCATGGCGACTGTTATCTTGCACCTAACGTCAACACAACACGACTCAAACTATTGATCTCTGTGCTTTTCATTCACGCTTCTTCAGCTTAAAGAGAGAGAGAGAGACCTGTGAGAGTGCTGTGCTTTACTAATGCCTTAATGTCATCATTGTATTAAACACACACACACACACTCTCAGCATTAGAGGCTGAAAGCTCCACTGTCCTTTCAACTTTCTGTTCTTCTCTCTCAGAATGACTGACTCATTTGTCAGCCGCTGTTTACTGTGATCTTTTTTTCATAGGGGTTGTTTGTGCTGTTGTTGTCATAATTGCATGCTGTTGTTTGAAGCAGGGTTATTATAGTTAACTAAAACTATAACATTTTTAATAAAATAAACATTAACTGAAATCAGATAAAATATAAAAAACTTAAACTTTTAGTTCATAGTTGCCAAACCAACATTTCTCATTTTCTTTTAGTTTAATCTGATGTATAAAAATAACTAAAACTGAAACTGAAATAAAAAAGAATTAAAAAAAAAAATAGACTTAATATATAGAACTAATAAATATGACAAAAACATAACAAAGTTACAAAAAAGTAACTAGGCTAAATATAACTATAAAAGTATTAATTTATAGCATTTCATAGAATATTTGGATGTTACAAAACGTTTAATGTGCAGAATCAACTAAGTAATCCATTGCAATTCTTAACACAAACTTTGAAACCATTAAGATTTTTAAAGGAAGTCTCAGTAAAGATAGTAATATTGTAAAATGTAATTTATTCCTGTGATCAAAGCTGTATTTTCAGCACCATTACTTCAGTCTTCAGTAGGGGTGTAAATCGGACATTCATCACGATTCGATACGATATCGATTCTCATTGGCAGCGATATGATATTTTCCAATACCTCGAAAAGTTCTGCGATACGATTACGATACGATTCAGGGGTATATCAATCAATATTTCAATATTATGATATTTTGTGCCTATTTTACACAACCAGTTACATTTTTATTAACTCACAACAGCAACCAAAATATATAACATAAATATTTATTTTAAAATTTCACCCTGCACCCTGATTGGGACATAAAAAATCTATTGACAGCTTATGACATGACAACAGTCAAAGTATTTTAGGCTTCTGTGCTAAAATGTACAATGTCAAAAAACTGATAAAAAAAGGGGGAAAAATTAAATATAAATACTATAAAATTAAAAAGACATTTCTTTTAAACATATAGCGCAGATTTTTAATGATGCAACAACATATTATAGGTAGGACAGAACAAGATATGCTATTAATATTCTTTCATTGTGCAAAAGTATTATAACATGAAAGGCTTCAATACAGTGGCACAAAGCACTTATGCGCATCCCGTGTGCAGAATGATGCGCTTGAAGCAACACAGCACGCAGCGCTCCTATGGAGCAGTTTATTGAGCATTTTCTTTTAACTGTTTTAAATTTCAGTTACTGTGTGTGTGAAGAACGATTCATAGTGCTCTCTTCTCCTTGTATGAAAAACCATAGACCTTTATCTACTGAAGCACAAAAATAAGTAAAAGAAGACTCAATTCAGTGGCCTATTTGTGCGTTGTTTGAGATGAGCGCGCGCTGCTTTTACAAGGCTTTAAAAATTAGCAAATTATAAACTTTCGTGAAGATTCAGCACTGACCGGATTGGGTCTTTCACAAGGTCTTTCACAAGCTCTGAAAGGTAATTTAAATGAGAATGCACACGTTGGCAATAGTGCATAGATTGGCATTGTGTGAAGATGTGGAGAGTGTTAAAACAAATGTGCCTCTTAAATAAATAAATAGCCTACAGGTATCGTTTTTTAACATGTTACATCGATGCATCGTATCGTTAGACTTTAGATCGATATATTGATCTATATCGATGTATTGTTACTTCCCTAGTCTTCAGTGTCACATGATCCTTCAGAAATCATTCTAATATGCTGCTTTGCTGCTCAAGAAACATTTCTGATTAATTCCAGTAGTCGGTACCAATACCATTAAAATTTTACGGTTTTTAGTACCAATTTCGGTACCACAGCAAAATCTGTTGGAACTATTTTACTATTTTATTTAACTATTTGATAAAAATATTACATTTAATTATTTATGATGGTGATCATTATAAGTAAATAATTCATAAACATTTGAAGGCTACATGATGATTAAAAGTAAACATTGTTTATAAAAAGATCAAGTGAAAAATAAGCAACCCTCTACGCACACCTAATAATAATTATTATTATTATTATCATTATTATTATTATTAGTGTTAGTATTATTACATTGACACGTAGCTAAATCTACTGTACAACAGTAGCCTAATATATTTCTGTTAATTTAAAACAAACTTTTATTTTGATAGGCCGTGAAGACCTTTGAGTTTCTGTGGGTGTATGACGTATGATATGACGATAGTTTTTTCTCAAATTACATGGTAAAATGCTGATGAAGTGACTATCAGAGCGGCTCTGGAGATGAAGTTCATGCATTCATGTCCTCATACAGTAAGACAGCAGAGGCTGAAAACGCAGCTAGCATCACGCGTGTCTCAGTGTGTGTGTGTGCATTCACTCACACAGACACACAGGATTCATATTTAAATAGTCTTTTTGCGGTTAGTTAGTCTGGAGCCCTGCACTTAGAGAAACACGAATGCGACTGAAAGCAGCTGCCTATCAGTGGGTACCGAATATACCCGGTACTCAGTACTGTCTGCTACAGAAATGCTGGTATCATCACATTTTCAAAGTTTCAGTACCGACTTGGTACCGAAGTACCAGTTTTTTTGACATCCCTAGTTGGGAGTACTTCTTTATCTGACCAATGGCAAAAACAGAGTGTTTGGGAAAAACAATTACTTGTGCAATTGTCTTTGGTACGTCTAGTGGGGCAGAAACTAAATTTTGCTTTAAATGTGTATGTAGAATGTGATGTTGTTTGCTTCATGTTGTGTGTGATTTTAACTCTGATAGTTATTTTCTTCAATTCTCTCTGGGGTTTTGAAGCGTGTAAAGCAGATTTCCAGTCAGGCTGCTCACATTCTGCTACTTGCACAAATACAACAAACTCTTTTTGACAAAAAGAAACATTTGAAATGGAAGTGGACTCCAATTTTACCTAGCTCTCACTGTCAGTCTCTCTTTTATATATTTGAATTGAACTTTTAGTTCATTGTTATTGTTCTGCACATGAAATATATGTGTGTGACAAACTATGTCATATTCTTTTCATAAATATCTACTATGTAAACCACATTTTCCTTGAAATCATCAGGCAAATATAAAAACATCTTAGACATGGCAATAACTGCAAAACTTACATCGAAACTGTTTCTGTTTCTCTTTTTCTCTCGTTCATGCTCTAATGGCTTCACTCTATTCTCATCATCAGGTAAGTGTTTTTACCCTTTAATGCATTGTGTGTGTGTGTGTGTGACACAGAGAGAGATGCAGTAATGCAGCATTTATGTATTTGTAGATTGTGCAGCTTTTTTTGTTTTCAGGACACCAGAGACGCACTTTCACTGTCTCTGATGATTATGATGGTGCTTTTAGACACTGCTGCAGGCAATTCTTAGATTTATTTTACATTCCCTAGAAAGAGTCTAATCAACAGACTAGTAAATTAGTCCATCCAACTAACAAGTCCCACTCATTTGCTCATTGTGTTTGCCAAGCTTTCAAAGCAGAGGTCTACGTTACTGTGGTAATGGCTGGAAATGTCTATTTTCTGGTTTTCAGAGAATACACAGAGATATGGACTTAAAAATATATCACAATATTTATTACTATAATGATATCAATGGCGATATAAATTTAGTACTACCATTCCCCATTTCAGCCTCAGAAAAACAAACAATGATACAAAAGTAAAATGTACCCATCATCAAACAGGCTCCTATAATAAAAAAATTACATAAAAGAAAAACAAAAAACAAAACAAAAAACTGTAAAAATACAAACACCAGCCTTTTCATAAATGGAAAAGTTGCAGATATACTTTTCTTCCGTAAAAGTGCAACTGTGATTAAAAACATCACACAACACAAACAATAATAATTCAAATCAATGACAAGTTTGAAATGTAAACACAGATTCTGTATTTATTCATATTCTCATGGTGCAAACAGTGGCAAAAATAGTGCAAACAGCAAATGTAATAATCCCAACCATGTCTTCAGATTACAAAAAAAAAATGCAAATAATGATTTAATGATAGACCTTAAGTCATTTGAACAAAAACGTATGCGATTGAAAACGTATGAATGCATATTTGTCATTTTAACTGAATTTAGGACTGGTGGTGGTGCTTAAGACATTGGTCATTCAGTGTTTCTGTAAAAAAAAAAAAAACTTGATGATGAGCTTCTGGGTTCATAAATATTAATCACGTTGTCTGCGTTCGCTTGAACTGATTTGATGAAATCAAAACAGAAACGGCAATAGGTGCACGCCAGCCAATGTGATTGCCGTTTGAGCATTCGTTTCTTCTTGTTCGTAAAGGCTGTATAATTCCGAATGAACGGCGTTATTTTTACAGGAAAACGCGACAAAGAATATTGTTTACATGTAGCACTTCAAGACTCTCGATTTCTCTTTGAGTGTGTGATAAACACTGAGCGCTCTCAGTCGGGCGCTTCACACTAGTGTTTACTGTGCGTCAAATACACTGTGCATTCATTGAGATTACCTGAAATAGCGCGCTTTATGAATCGCTTGACAAAGAGCAAATCTCTCAAGCGCTTAATCCAAGTGCTCAGCGAGTGAAAATATACTGTATATGTGTACAGGTTCCAGATTGTAGAGGTAACTCCTCTGCAGCTTCCACCATAGTTGTTTTGGCTCTGCATGTGAGCTGCGAATGGGTCACATCATCAACTAAGCTTTATCGTTATTATTGCGGGAAGACTAATTCTTATCGTAGGGGGAGATTTTTTACCGGTATATTGCAAACGATAAGATATCGCCCATCCCTAACAGAGTTTAATTTTTTTATATAAAATTAATAATCCATATGAAACAGTACTCACTTTCTTGGAAGTTTGCTGAGGCCTCCTATGCTTCCTGGTCAAGAGTTTTTGTTCTATTATGTATAAAGGGACATAACATTGGAGACGGACATTTAAAATTTTTGTATTATTCTATTACTGCGCATTTCATCATCTGGATTGTGTCTGCTTTTACTAGTTTGCATGTTTTGTGGCCTGAAATGTTTCTTGATGAGGCATGAGCATTTTTGAAAGAAAGTAGAATCATAATGTACTGTATTAGGGCTGTCACTATTCTTCAGTTAAATTTGAGTACTCCATTTTGAAGTCCCTGTGAACCAGAAGTTGAAACCGACTTTATTTCAGTGTTGTGATGTATTTCCAAGTAAAACGGATATTGAATAGAGGGTGTGTTTTATTTTTTAGCGCATCTCCTCTCCGTCAAACTGTCAAAGCCGTCAAACTGACGTCATCAGAGAGGAAACGCCATTCCAGGGCAGATCGATTGTTATATCGATCATGAACTTTAATTTTGATTAAAGATTAGCATGACAAATTTTTTTTTTCTGTGTATTAACCACATGACTAGTAATGTGCACTAACAAAATAAATATGGTAAATTTTGATTTCATGACGACTTTAAAAAAAGCTTGATTGCAATTTCCAGTAACTGGCTAAATACCGGAAGTATAGCATAGAGTGGTAGGACAGGAAAGTTTGGAAGTAGAATCAGAATTAAGTAAGAATTATTTTATATTCAAATAATAGAGTGCTGGTTCTGTGTTGGTGTGGAAAGACATGTTTTAGAAGTTCAAAGGTGTGTGAGCAGGTTGTTGTTTATTGTTTGAAAAACAGGTTTATTTTAAGCTGAATGGTGTAATGCGTGTTCTCTGATCTCAGCGAGTTCTTTCCGGTTGAAATTCAACTTTAACAAACATCAAATACAGAAACCAGAGCGTGTAAGAGCAGCGTGTAGTTTTAAATTCGTGTTTGAACACATTGAGACTATGGCCGAGAATTCTCTGAACAATTCTCTGAGATGAACAAGTGTGTTTGAAAGAGAATGGACATTTATTTTAGCACAAATAGCTGTAGTAAAGCAAGTAAAGCTGTATATTGATCAGTCTGAGGCCAGAACAGTCTGCTTTATAATCTAAGATATATACACACACACACACACACACACAGTATATATATATATAATTAAACAGTGCATCCGGAAAGTATTCACAGCGCTTCACTTTTTCCACATTACAACCTTATTCCAAAATGGATTAAATTCATTATTTTCCTCAAAATTCTACAAACAATACCCCATAATGACAATGTGAAAGAAGTTTGTTTGAAATCTTTGCAAATTTATATATATATATATATATTAAAAAAAACGAAAAAATCATATGTACATAAGTATTCACAGCCTTTGCCATGCACCTGTTTCCATTGATCATCCTTGAGATGTTTCTACAACTTGATTGGAGTCCATCTGTGGTAAATTCAGTTGATTGGACATGATTTGGGAAGGCAGACACCTGTCTGTATAAGGTCCCACAGTTAACAGTGCATGTCAGAGCACAAACCAAGCCATAAAGTCCAAGGAATTGTCTGTAGACCTCTGAGACTTGAGGATTGTATCGCGGCACAGATCTAGGGAAGGGTACAGAAAAATTTCTGCAGCATTGAAGGTCCCAATGAGCACAGTGCATCCGTAAATGGAAGAAGTTTGGAACCACCAGGACTCTTCCTAGAGCTGGCCACCTGGGCAAACTGAGCGATCGGGGGAGAAGGGCCTTAGTCAGGCAGGTGACCAAGAACCCGATGGTCACTCTGACAGTGCTCCAGTGTTTCTCTGTGGAGAGAGGAGAACCTTCCAGAAGAACAACCATCTCTGCAGCACTCCACCAATCAGGCCTGTATGGTAGAGTGGCCAGACGGAAGCCACTCCTCAGTAAAAGGCACATGACAACCTGCCTGGAGTTTGCCAAAAGGCACCTAAAGGACTATCAGACCATGAGAACAGTGAAGCATGGTGGTGGCAGCATCATGCTGTGGGGATGTTTTTCAGCTGCAGGAACTAGGAGATTAGTCAGGATTGGGGGAAAGTTGAATGCAGCAAAAAGATCTGAAAATGGCTGTACACTGACGCTCCCCATCCAACCTGATGGAGCTTGAGAGGTCCTGCAAAAAAGAATGGGAGAAACTGCCCAAAAATAGGTGTGCCAAGCTTGTAGCATCATACTCAAAAAGACCTGAGGCTGTAATTGGTGCCAAAGGTGCTTCAACAAAGTTTTGAGCAAAGCCTGTGAATACATGTGATGTTTTTTTTGTTTTTTTTTCCGTTTTACTTTATTTATTTTTTTGAGATTTCAAAAAGAGAATGCAAAGAATCCAAACAAACTTATTTTATATTGTCATTATTGGGCATTGTTTGTAGAATTTTGAGGAAAATAATGAATTTAATCTATTTTGGAATAAGGCTGTCACAACAAAATGTGGAAAAAGTGAAGCTTTCCGGATGCACTGTATATATATGCACACATGCAAAGTGTAAGGTAAAACAAGCAAAACACTTTTTAAAAAAGCTATAAAAAAAAAAAAATATATATATATTTTTGTCTGATCATTTCTCAAAAACGCTTGTCTCTCTCTACTCTCCGTCGGTCTGTTACTCTAGCGGTTGAACTAATTAATGCCGTTAGCTGAGACAAGTATCACTATTACTATGACTCATAGTTGAGGTTAGAGGTTTGTTTAAAACACTAATGCCTTGTAGTAGACTTCAGTATATGTGCATTGTTCTTGCAGCGTTTATGAATTATTCCTTGAATCAGGTTGAGTCTTGTTGAGAAGATGTTGTTACTTTAACTGATCAGATCAGGGTCGGAAATTAACGGGAGCTTTGGGCAACTATGCAACCAATATGAACAAAAATGCCCTCAAATTCAAGATGTGTGTGCAAAATGCCCCTGCACAATTAAACTAAATGTAATATGTTGCAATTTATGTGATATGTGAAATTGCCAGACTATAAAACAGGTGAAAAAAATCCCACAGATGCACATTGAAGGAGAAACCCGAGCCACATACAGACCAAAAGATCACTGAGACTTGAGATGGTGCAGAATGACCCGGAACACCCTAACAACCCACACACTGACTTAAAACTACTCAAAACTTCTTATCAAACGCACGGCAATGTCCTGGCAGCCACCCACAGCACTCTAGCATCAGAGCCGGGAGTTTTACACTGGTAGACCGGTTGAATTAATCTAGTTGAATTAAATCGAAATGAATTATGTCACCCAGGCATTGGGCAATAATAACGGTCATGTAAATATACATTTATACAATTGTATATACAGTACTTAATATGTACATCTGCCTTCTATCTAAATGTATATTTCTTTATATAAATTCCTATTTATTTTTTTTAGATGTATATGACGTAGTTTTTTTCTTTAATTCCATGTATTTAACTCTTTTTTTCTATTTTATTGTGTTATATATGTATGCAAGTACCTAGAGCTCCTGGAAATCATAGGAGCATTACTTGTGTGATTCTTTCATCTTATATAAACTAGATATAATAACTGTCCGTTTGCTTTAGTCCAACAGTAAAGCTCAAACACACACATCCTGTTTTGTTTTTTTTACTGAAAAATTACAGGAAATGTCCCATTAGATTTATTACAGTTTTTCACTGTATATAGTAAGGGAGCTTAATGTTAACTAATTAACAGGTTTTTATCATATATTTTGACAGTCTTTTGCTGTTAAAATTATGATATTTTTTTACAGCATATATGTGATTATATTTTATTTGCTTTATCCATAGATTTGTGTCAATACTATATATTAAATACTATATATTAGTATTTACCTCAAGCTGAGGAGGTGTGCTGTTTCATCTGAGAACATTAGTCTCAGGACTAATCCAGAGTTTTGGCATGAATTCATTCTCCACCTGCCCTTGAGCTGTGTGTGTGTGTGTGTGTGTGTGTAATCCTTTTTGATTGTATTAACATGCGTAAAGCCATTCGTTATCAGACGACTGCTCCTGTTCCATTGAACACCAGATCTAAACAGCTTAAACATGCACACACACACACAAAATACTGTGTTTGCCTGCTTGTTTGTGTGTGCATTTTCCTAATGAGATGTTTAGCTCCAAATGCATGATCGTTGTGAGGTTCGTTTGTGTTTGATGTTCTGTGGGAGGAGAGGCAGGTGTGGATGTTTATGCATGCAGATGCAGAATGAAACTGTATTGCTTCAGGTTGGTCTTTTTATAGCTCAGGAGACTTAATGGAGTTAATGGCATTTCAATTATGTTTCATTTTGAAGTGCTGATATCATGAGGAATTACATTTTCTTGATCTTTTGAGATAAAAGAGCTCGTTTTCATGTCAGCATGCTCTAACTCTCAGGATTTCCTCCACAGGCCAAAAAGAGCATTTATTGTACCTGGATCAGTCCATCTCAAGTTTGGTGCTTGGCTATTTTTAAAGTGCCCCTTGTTAGGCTTTTTCGAATATTACCTTTCATGCAGTGTGTAATACAGCTGAATGTTAATGTGAATGTGAATGTGAATGTAAACGGTCTACAAAGTTGTAAAGTCGAAAGTGCACAATAATAAAGTTATTGTCTCCCAAAAGAAAGAATCAACTTTAAAATCATCAGGAATTCCAGTCTCACTTCTGTGACCTGCATACGTTACGCAGTAACACATTTGCATAATGCCCACCTATTAGGGCTGTGAATCTTTGGGTAGGCAGCAAATCGATTCAATTCACGATTTATAGGTTTTCGATTCGATTCAAGAACGATTTTTGCGAATTCAGAACGATTCGAGACAATTCACATTGAAATTCGATGTGATTTCTGATTTTTTTTAATATGCATTCATAGGATTATTAAACTGCTTCCCCCAATGTGTCTAAGTCAGGTATGAATTACACAGTGGCCTTCAGGGGTCAGAGAGTGGGCAAACAAAAATTTTTGTCCATTGTTAATGTTAGTTCATTCTTTGTTTTATTATTATTACACACTTTATTTTAATAGCCTATACAAACTGTGCGCTCTTATTTCAATGTTGTTAATGTTGTAGTTATTTCAGCAGTTTCCTTCGCACATTCATTTAAATGACATTAAGTTTAATTTATTTTATCTTTCATTAGAACATTTCCATTTCCGAACAACGTCTACTTTGATCCGCCCTCAAACACTGTAGCTGGTTCATGTTGTGCACATGTCGAGAAGACGCTGTTTTCTGCTCTTCAAATGCAAATTCTCTTTGTAAACTCTTCCAAAGGTTGAGGATGTGAAGAGTGAGTGGTTAAAATTACCACAGCAATACAACAGCAGTATAACCTTTTGACGATTGCTTATCAAATCTCTGTCTAAATGGGATTAACAAAATGCTTATCCATTAAAGATGGGTCAGTACTGTATACTAGTACTACGTTTATTTCGACCAACTTGCACCTTAGAATCACAACCTGTGAGTATGATTAATTATTGATGTATATTTTTTTGTACCGGGCGTTCAAAATGCGTAACGAGTTAGCCGTGTTATTACTGTCTTACTGAAATAGCTCTGCTAATCAGCTGTGGGCCACTATTATCTAAAACTGTCTATTAATGTAGCTTGTCTATTGTTCTTACTGCTTGAGTAATGATAAAGGATGGAGCAAGATTTGTTTTACAAACTTTAATGTTACATCAGTCATTCACGTTAGTGTTCGGCTGACATATGCACTGTAATTGATACAGTTAATGATACAGTTGTGTAACATTTGTGTAATGTGCAATAAATTAGAAATATGAATGGGTTTGTTGATGGACATAGACTTGTTAATGCTGATGGTGAGGAATTACAGTTGCAGCATTTCATGATAAACGTCAGAACATCAATGAGAAATGTCCTGCTCAAGTCCTTGTGATGAAGGTTCGGGTTGAATATGTAGTTCTTCCAATGTTTCATCATCGGACTCAAGCTCAGATTGATAATCAACACCATCGTTACTGTCTTTACAGTGTGTACAATCGCTGAGCTTTAGGAAGCCTCCGGAGTTCAGTTATGGTAATTGCCGTTTGGTTCCCGACACACTGTAAGCAGTAGACCAATCACAACAGACTGGGCAATCTGGCCAATCAGAGCAGAATAGGCTCACGGAAAGAGGGATTTAGAGAGACTGAATCTTCGGCCGAGTCGTTTGAAAATCATTGAAAAATGTGGTGATGTGCAATGTGATGGTCTGTCACGATTCCTCTACTAAATTCGAGTACCTATATTTACCTAAATAAACCTATATTGCAATTTGCCCGTGTCAAGTAACTGGCAAAATACCGGAAGTGGCGCATTCGACTGACAAGAATCCATGAATCGCATTATTAAAAACCATAGCATAATGCTACTGTGAATTCACAAAGGCATATATGCCCCTTGGGTTTAATATGCGCTTCATTTACATGCGTGTAGGCTACTTGCATCTGTCTCAGAGCGGCTCCGTTCCAAACTCCATCTCTGAATATGCTGTGAGTTTGGGTTGCTTATAACGTTCATCTGTTGTTCATCGCAATGTGCGCCATTTCACCAGATTTGTAAGGTAAATCATTTATAAACCTACACCAACATCAATATTGTAATGCCCCTGCTGTCAGCGCTAGCAACCATGTGTATTATGGGTATTTGTTTGTTTGGAGTTTATTAATGCATTATTTAAGCAATATGGTTGAGTTTTTGCGTGAACAAAGTTATGTGTGTCTATGTTCAAGTTTGTTGGGTGGGTTTAGTTCATTTACTGCCTTATGTAAAAAAGTGTGGCTCTCACCGTCAATGAGAGAGATGTGTAGGGGAGGGACATGATGATATGGCCCTACCTGTGTAGTTCTTATTCTATGTTCAGAATAAAAGGAGAAAGAAGATGATACTGCCTCCTGCTGGTCTGTTCTGGCTGTGCTCTTATTCTCAGAGACACTCATGGTCGTGCGGTGTATGGGGCATGAGTGCTCATATTTTCCGCTAGCAATTAGCTTAATATGAGTTTAATAGCTTAGCTTAACTCCGGTCAGCCGCACGTTCTTCAGAATAACTGCCAGTTATTACAATATGTTTCTAAATATGCAACTGTTCATCGCGATTTCAAAATAAAAGTTTAAACCTTCGCTCTGAGTTTGCCTGCTTTGATGTCCACATATTCTTGTTAAAAAAATTACAGTGTCTGTGGCATTTCTATTGTAAAGAAGTGGACAAATATTAAAGATTAAATAAACATTTGAATTAAATGTTGTTTTGCCAAAATTAAACAAGAATTTGATCTGCTGTAAAGTGTAACAACACCAGGCCACTGGCATAATGCACACGCAATGATTGTTTATATTTTGAATATTATGTATTTTAACAGTGTTGTTCTATGAAACCACATGATTACTTGTTTTTGATACTTTATTTGAACCTAATATTATTGCCTTATTGTTATTATACATGTATTTCAAGTAATTTTAAAGGCTTAGGTCTTTGCTTAGATCTATTTTTATTACCACAAAAAAAATATCTGATTACTCGATTAATCGAGCGATTACTGGATTACCAAAATAATTGTTAGTGGCAGCCCTAGTGCAATGTATATTATGAGAAAAGGAAAGTGTTTTTTTACCTTTGATGCATGTAAACCTGTTGTAGGAGTAGTGCTGGGCGGTATGACCAAAAATTTATATTATGGTATTTTTCTAAATTATACCGGTTTTGCGGTATATAACGGTATTTTTTCCCCTATGCACGACAGGGTGTTAACCACATTTTCTACTGATTGAAAGAGGAAATACTGCAGTAGATTCCACATTAGAGTTAATACAGGTTTGCAAAGCCCCATAAAATAATGCTGTGGGGAGACAACAACCAATAAAACACAGACCTGCAACACACTCATTACAGACACATGAATATTAAAATATGACCACGGAGAGAAAAAAAAAACTGAGTTGAGGACACCTTAAGCATTTAAAAAATCTAAGCCTATATAACAACAAACTAAAAGTCAAACTTAAACAAACTTAAAAGGTCTAAGGATATTTTCAGTACATTTAAGAGCACTACAGTCTCTGAACAAACGACACATGCAAGTTTAACAGAAAGAATAAAGCAGTTACTTTTTTGCCCATTCTTCTTTGTTTTGTCAGTCTATTAACTTACATCATTGTCTTCGGTGTAGCAGAATAATCCATCGTGTCATCGTGGTCGTGATCAGACGTACAGCTGTATCAGTGTCCTTGTTTGCACATATATTTTTTCATTTGAAGAAGACGTGATGAAATATGTACGCATTCACGCTGCTGGTTCATGTTTAGAGCACTAGAGTATATGAAATATGTCCATAAAAAACTTAAATGCGCTCGCTTCGGTCTGTATCTGATCTATATGATCCATGTGGTGAGCGTTGTTAATCTCATCGCGGCGCTCCGCGCAGAAACAGCTCTCATGCGTGCGCCCCGTGTTGTTTGAAATCTCCACTGTAATCATAGGCTAAATCCGAAATCGACCCCCATACCCTCAAATAGGGCATTATTTGAGGGGACAGCCAATTGTAGTGGTGTCCGAAATCATAGTGGACGTTATTAAGTGCACTCATTCAATCCCATATTGCACCACAACAACGAGTGTGCAGCCTATGTACACACAACGGCTGCCCGAATTCACTCACTTGTTTTCATTCACTCCTTCAAGTGAACTGTATTAGTGGACTAATGTAGGGAATAGTAAATGAGGGTTTAGGGGGCGATTTCGGATTCAGCCATAGGCTGTTCTATGATCTCAGCTGTGTCCTCACTACAGTGCAACTGTGTTGCGCTGCGCTGCGTTCCGAACGTTGTTTAAGCGACATATACCGGTATTGCGGTATAATCAAAATTCATATCATAACAAAAATAAACACCGGTATTCAGTATGAATTGGTATACCACCCAGCACTATGTAGAAGACTTCCAAAGCAAAATTAGGAAACCTTTAAAATAGCATAATAGGGGCACTTTAAGTTTCCTAATTTATTTGACCTCTACCTAATTACCTCTATGTATTGGTATTGCAAATGTAATTGCAACTTTTTATCTCACAATTGCAACTTTAATTGCAAGTTTACAATTCAAAATTCTTATTGTGAGATAAAAAGTCGCAATAATTTTTGTATTTTTTTATTCCATGGTGGAAACAAGTTTCCACACAAATGTATTGGTATTGGTAAATAAAACCCCTTCTGGACTGACCCATCTAAGCTGAAAAATGACTCCTTCAGAAACCCCATATGTGTTTGTTTACATTTTTTATATTTTGCTACAAATACGATTGTATTACTTGGATGATTGTACATTTTTTCGCAGAATTCCTTTCTAAAAACCGCACAAATTGCAGAATGCGTTTTTTTTCGGATTCCATCTAGGCCTGCTCATGTGTAAATATCAGTGTGTGGGTATGCGTGTGTGTGTGTGCAGATGTGGAAGCCCTCAGGCTCTGTGTCTGTAGATTTCAGGGGTGTTTCTCTGTCGTTTTTCAGGGTTTGTCACTGATTGATCTTGGCTTTCGTCTCAGGTTTCGTTCTCTGCTCTCTTCTGTTCTCACTTAGACAGGCGAGCGCAGTCTACTGCTTTCCCTTTTCGTTTTTTATTTGCTTTTTCAGGCACCTCCATCACTTGCTTTTCTCATCTTATAAAAAACCATTACAGTAACCGCACAAACACACAGTCATTCATCATGAATTTGATCTTCCTGCAGACAGAAAAATAAAGGTCTAATTCTCCTTAACAATTATTACGTTCATCATTTTTCTATCTGCAATTATTTGCACTTAGTAATTAATACAGCCAAATGAGTCATGAATCACATTAGCTGCAATGCATTATGGGCATTTTGATGGTGTTTGCCTAATTGAGTGATTAGCTGAAATAAAAACTGAGTTAAACCTGTCTTAAAAGAAATTGCACCCGTTAGTTTGCCCTAAAATTATTTTTAACCCTTAGAGGACTTCACAGTTTTGGGGCCCTTTAGAAGTTTTGACATGCTCTGACATTTGTGCTTTTTTCAGTTGCTTATAAACATATTAATGGCAAAAGAATAACGTTTATGCGTGGTTTTTGAAAAAACAAAAAATTTAAGTCACTGAATTAGGGCCTCAAAACACACAATATATATGTGTCCACATATTTTGACTAATGGGTGTTGTTGCCTAGAGTTTTTGCTTCAAACTGATGTGAGAATCATTGTGTCTGCTCATTCACATAAAACAATATATTGATTTAAATTTTGTAAGACACTTTTTCTTTACAAAGGCCATATGCGAAGGGGTGTGAATGATCATGAATAATGCTATGATTTACACCTGAGGAGACAATAGAACCCATAATGAGCAGCATAATGAATGAGCCTTTGAGTCAGGTATGTGACTGAGAGGGAAACTCTTTACAAAATAAATATGTTTTGTTGTATTTATTTAGAATATAGTTAACAATATAAAGTGAGAGCCAAAGGCACATTACAAAGGCCTATTATATTTTAAATGAATATATTTTAAATTGAAACAATTAAAACAAACTGGCAAAATAAAAGGGTTAAAAATGTATCATTCATATATTTCTACATCACTATAGAATATCTATACATCTGTGTTTGTGTAACTAATGGTCACTCTTATTTGTTAAACACAAATTACACACTACTTCATTATCGAATAAACAATAAATGAATACAAATATATAATCATAAGCTATGACAAAAATATATATTAAACTAGGTGAGTGGATAGTTACAAAAATTGCAATTACAAATTACTAAAAAGTAATTCTTGAAAAAAATCTTTGGACTAATTTTATAAAATGTTAATAAAAAGGTACAAATTTCTTTGTGTTCTTATAAAAAACAATTTATATTATTAGATTTATATTTATATATGAATGTAAATAATTATATGCCTACACAAATAGTATATAAAATTACAAGATGTTTATTGTAAACGTATTGTGCAGCTTTTTAATAGGGCAACAAAGATGATAGATATGACAGAACAAGACAGGCTTTTAATAATCTTTCAGTGCACAAAACTATGATAATATGAAACGCTTCAAAACAGAGCGGCACAAACCTGCGCAAGTTCCATTGAAAAGTTCACGGCACAAAGAGAAGAGATGTTGAGCGCACAAATCCTAGTTTATAATGTATATCTGTCCAACAGTTTACTGATCATTTGTTTCTTCACAGTTTTAAATTCCATGTATTGTGTGCGTGATGCTAATTATTAGTCCTTGTCACCCGGTACACAGCTAGATAAACAGCTAGATAGTTTCATTTTATGCAAATCCACAGCCCTTTATGTACAGATCAAGTATTATAATGGGAATATATGATACGGTAGAGAGTTTTACCGCGCTGCCTATCGTAACCGAACGCGGCGCTCTGTTTGAATGCTGAACGGAGAATGATTGATAGCTGCAGCGGAGGGAAGACAAGTTTCCGTGAAATTTAATTTAATGATGTAAATATTCTTCTGTCCATCACATCCAGCTATGGAATGACTTTAGATGGCTTTGTACCAGCAAATCATAATATAAAAATGATTGCTGAAGGATCATGTGATGATATATATTTCTGATGATTATTTGATTAACACCACAGGCCTAATCTGAGCATGTGACTGCCTGTCTGAGTTTTGTCGACAGACTGAGGCGGCACGAAATTTGACGGAGGCGGCCGCCTCGTAATTCTCTATGCAGGAAAAACCCTGGTAATATCGTTACAGTAATAACATTGAACACAATTCAGTATTGAGTAAATACAATAAATATTTGGGATTTAATTATGATTTCAAAGAGTATAGGGTGAATTCAGGTTGATTGGGACACTTTTTTCCCAATCATTTCAATGGCAAAAGATTTCTGAATCATTCGATTTTGTAAACTATCCAATACACACAATACTCAAATATCATTTTGAGCTTAGGTTCATTTATGACGCGCCGTGCAATGCATGATCGCACCGGCACCTATTATAGGCTATTGTCTGCTATATTTGCTTCTTATTTATTAAATCCAGGCAATTGGCTGATGAAACATTGATTAAAATTAAGATACAATTTATTTAAAATGAAATTCACTTTAAAGAAAGGCTTTCTACAAAACAAAACTCAATGAAGTGGTCAAAATCATGTCTGACAAACTCTATGTCTTCCGACATATTGCACATCTTATAATGTGTCCTTTATTACTCGTGCGCTGTTCACTTTTCATAATCAGCGTAGATGAAATAAAAAAATAACATTAGGATATAATACTTAAACATCAATATGAAGTAAAATAATTTTTTTATGGCTACAACAAGTAGTCTATTGTACACAAAACGTTTGACTGGTAGGCTACTGTATTCATTGCATCTGAGCAGAAATTTGTGAACAAAAGCTTTATTGATGTGACACTAGGCTATTTTACAGTAACCATAATCTGTCCAAAACAGGCCAAAAAATCTTGTCTAAACAGTCTTACGTCTATGACATTTTATGTTGCAGCAGGATTCATATTTAAATTTTGCGCTTTAATATTCACAGACACTAACAGAATAAACTTACCTCACAATCCTCGTTGCTCTTAGAAATAAACAGCTTTTCTGGTGTGGTTGTTGCTATGCTGTTGATAGGGTGTTTTTATGGGATTAGATTTGTTCCTTTATTTCGAATAAATAGATTATGATCTACAAATAAATGGATTTTGGTAGTTTTGATTTTTGGATTCTCATCCACAGCATGGCAAAACGGTTCATATGCTCATTGTCTCCAAATTATGACCAGAAATTGATAAATATTAAGTCTGCTGTTTAAAACAAATAAAGAACAATGTAGGAGAATAGTTATTATGTGCAAACAGCGGAAACTGTATATTTGTGCAAGTGTGTGCATGTCCAAAAAAAAATTCCGTTTGAAGCTTGTGACATTAAAAGCGCAACCCGATAACTTTGTTTAGCATTCATGTAAACACTACATTCAGATTCATCAGTCGGAATGAATTCAGTCCGATTGAAACAAAAGTTATGTAAACATAGCCATTGTGATTTTAGTCTTGTGCTTTCTTGTGATTATTCCTCACCGCGTCTCAAAACGATGTAAAGTACATGCTCTAAACTTGATGTGTTTATTCGAGATGATGTGGCCAGGGATACTCTCATGGATCGCGTCAGTATTTGACTTTCAAAAGAATGCGCTCCGTGGGCGTGGCCGCATTTACACTAATGAAGAGGCTTGCGAACGACTGACATCTCTCTCTTTTCAAACAGATTACGTAAACACAGAATATTTGTTTTCGATTTGATTTACATGATTTAAAACCTGATATTTCAATGTCACTTACCTGAATGACCAAAATCGACTGAGTATTTTGAGTCTCTTTCAAAAAAGGAGGTGTGGTTGCCGGCGAATTTGCCAACCTCAGAAGGTTAAAGGATTCGAGCTGTTTTGGAGGGAGTAGTGAGATACAAACACACAATGATTTGAACAGCTTTTAACAGACACACACATACACACACAGTGACACTTTCATTCATCATCACTGTGATGTGTGCCATTACACCTGCTGAAAGGAACTGACTCAGAAAATTAATGATCCACACATATGGTTGCTAGTAAGGATGGTTATGTAATCAGATAAATCAGCCAAATACATTTCCCCTGGTTTTACAGACAAGGCTTAAGCTAGTCCTAGACTAAAATGCATGTTTGAGCTGTTTTAACTGAAAGCAACTTGCACTGAGATATCTCAAAATATGTCAGTGCCATTGTTTTGGCTCAAGATGCACACCAGTAACGTTTATAAAAGCTACTGAAATGCTACTGAAATTTGCTCTCATTCATTGTTTCTAGAGTGGTGCTAGGGCATTCTGGTGTGGTTGTTGCTATGCTGTTGATAGGGTGTTTTTATGGGATTAGATTTGTTTCTTTATTTCGAATAAATAGATTATGATCTACAAATAAATGTAAAGATCCCAAAAAATAAATTCGCAAATAAATAAAAACATATACAAATATGTTTTTCATGTCACAAACACAATTCTGCCTGGCATTCATTTATGAATTGCTTCCTGTACATTTGTGGATCGCTGGACGGATTTGTGGATCACAGCACGCATTTGTGGATTTTGAAACATTTCTAGCGTCAAGATGTGCAGACAAAATCACTAATAGGTCGACTCAACCCACCGTCTACTCAGGCCAATCAGATAATCACATTGCGCTGACCAATTGTAGCGTGTTCTCGCTACAACCAATTATGTTTATCTTTACACTCGGGGTGGGTACAGATTCATTTTACACTCCTGAAAGGAACTGCATTCTATGAGACCTTCGTTCAAATTGAGCTGAATGCTGAAAAATTTTTTTGGTTTAATGCTTCTTTATATTTCCACCAGGATCAGTGAACCAGGATAAATTCAGGAATATAAACAAGCGAACGGCCTCTCTACCTGAAGTGAACAGTGCGACAAGTCAGAAGCAAATAGAACGCATTATAATCAGTGCTACTGTCTACACTTGACCCAGCGAAGTGCAGCATGATGAGCCATTATCCGTTCTTCTTCTGAAATACTCTACGTTTGCGTTATTTCAGGGCGAGACCGCCAGTGATTGTAAAGCAAAATGTGATTGGTTGTAGCAAGAATGTACAATGATTGGTTGTAGCGAGAACGTGCTTCGATTAGTCATTGGCTACATTTACATGCAACCAAATAATTCATTAGTAATCGGATTGATGGCTCAATTGGACTGAAAAGCCTTCATGTAAACACCTTAATCGATCCGATTGAGCTCGAGCCGAATGAAATTTCGATCCGATTGAAAGAGGTTGTTTATTCCTTTTCTAATCCAGTCGAGAGAACATGTAAACACTTGATCAGATTGAAAACTGAAACTGAAAGGACTGCGCATGTGCAATGACGTAGAAATAGCGTAATGACGTATAACGCGCAGAACGAGCTGTTCTTCCTGTTGAATAAAGTGTCATAAATGAATGTCCTGTCATTCTAAAATTCTCCTTTCACTCAGCCTCTGTGAAGTGGAGCAGGACAACCTCCTACCAGTCCTTGTTTCGGATTCTCATCCACAGACTACAGCATGGCAAAACGGTTCATATGCTCATTGTCTCCAAATTATGACCAGAAATTGATAAATATTAAGTCTGCTGTTTAAAACAAATAAAGAACAATGTAGGAGAATAGTTATTGTGTGCAAACAGCGGAAACTGTATATTTGTGCAAGTGTGTGCATGTCAAAAAAAAAAAATTCCGTTTGAAGCTTGTGACATTAAAAGCGCAACCCGATAACTTTGTTTAGCATTCATGTAAACACTACATTCAGATTCATCAGTCGGAATGAATTCAGTCCGATTGAAACAAAAGTTATGTAAACATAGCCATTGTGATTTTAGTCTTGTGCTTTTAGTCATTTTTAAGATTTCAAAATACCCTGCATTCAGCTGCATTGTGTATGCAAACTGCTGATCAAAGGTTACAGCTAAAAAAACTAAAACATGATCACTCATGTACATATAGTTTGCATTTGAATATGTTGCCATATTTGTTACTGAAATTTGATTAGTATGATTTAAAAAAATATATATAATTCTTCCATCCCTAGTCACTAGGTCATTGCACTAAAGTCTGAAGGCCGATGGAGTGTGTGTGATCTAAATGAGTTTGTAAGATTAACATTTAAAACATGGCATCTTCACACTTATGAATTGACTTGAGCACCATATGTTGAATAATTGCAGCCAGAGAGAGATGATGGGATAAAAAGCAGCAAGACAGGTAAAGGTGGATATTTGTGTAAATAGATGAATTCTCTCTTGTAGTCCTGCCGACCAACACTGTTTTCATGTCATTAGTATAATGTTATAATATCTGCTCCACCTCAACAACATGAACAGCATTTGACATTTGCCTCACAATTGCAACACATTTAATGAGCTTTGTTTACAAGCACTTGACAACATATGACAGAACTGTGTAAATGCCAAATGACCGAGCTGAATTCAATTAAGTGTTGTTGTTTTTTTCAAAGGCAATACAAATTTAAATCTAGCTAATCAAAGTCTGCAAAAATGTGCTTTATGTTATAAAAAAAAATAGGTAGCCAGAACTTTACCATAAAAAAAAAAACCTTTAGAGCAAGATTTAAACTTTTAGGGTGTACTCACACTAGGCGCTCTGAATGTGTCCGAACGCATTTGGCCGGCCTGGCCCGCTTGGAAGTGGTGGGCCAGAGCGCAGTTCGGTTGGGCTCAAGCGGGGTTTGCATGCAGTGTGAGCGCTAATCGTGCCAGAGCACGGAACATCTGTGCGCTACTGTCATCATTATGACAGCAAACACCAAACTATTACTACTTGGATACACTTTTCGATTAAATCAAGTATATTTAGGTTTATAACGGTCCTGGTTCTCACCTTATTGATGAACATGAATTGTAGTTTGTGAGTAAAGCTGCAAATTCCTCCATCAAAGTCAGCTGCCTCTGTAATAATCTTCTGATACGTGCAGTGCAGTCAAGTGAAAATCGCTGCACGGCATAAATGATAAATCTATTAGGCAGTCTATTAGCCAAAGCGCTTTTCTTCCTGTCTTTTTCAAAACAAAAAGTTGCATCATGAATGACGTAAGCGTGCTCCGGCCCAGTACGTCAAGTGCAATGTGAGTGCAGGCCAGCGGGGGAGTGGGGAGGGGCACGGTACAAGGCAACCGTGCCTAGTGTGAGTATACCCTTAAGGTTGAACCTAAATTTACAGTAAAATGAGGATTCTGGGAATGGTTAACTGTAAATTATAAGATGCTTTATACTTTTTCACTTCAAAAAATGGTTTAATAGTATTTACATTGCATTAACATTAACAGCATTAACATTTAAAAATATTTTACAGCTAATTTATTTGAAATGTCCCTTTAAATGTTACCAACTGCCCAGTTAAGTGAACTTACCACTTTCCACCGTTTAACGAATTGAACAGGTTTTTACCATAGCATTTGTACAGTCTTTTACCATAAATATTACGTTAATTTTAATAGTGTGAGAGTGAAAATTAACATTGATAGTTTAAATTTCACTGTGCTATATTGTAGGGCTGCAACTAACGATTATTTTGATAATTGATTAATTGGCCGATTATTTTTTCGATGAATCGATGAATCAGATAAAAACCTATTTTTTATTTTATTGACAAAACACACTTCCACATCCTGCCCAATGCTGTCCTTCAAACAAACATGTCAGCCGAGTGCTATGAAAACATATATAGTGAATATATCTACCCTTACAAAAATTAACCATGGTTTTACAATGAATAAAACAAGCAAACAAAGAAAAAAATAAAAAAAATAAATAACAAGGTTATTGTAGTTATTCCATGGTAACCACAGATTAACCATGGTTTTGCTTCAAATCCATAGTTTAACTATGGTATTTGTGTGGTTATACAAATGGTAATCAATACGGCAAAAAACATGGTTTTTACTATAATAAAAACATGGTTAATATTGGGTATGTCTGTGCTATACATTATGTGCAAAAAAATTACCAAGCAATAGGACAGTTTAAATCCTTTATCCTGTAAAAAGGCTATAAGAAACATCTTACATTTATATTCAATTACATGCTGTTATCTCTTTAGTTACTACTCTCATAAAATACTTGAACTATATGACTTTTAAACCTAAATTTAGCGTCCAACAGCAGATATTTCAGCTAAATTAATGTTTTTGCGCTGAAGATGAATTGTCTCCCTCTCGACTGCGTTCTGTCTGTTTGCGTGCACAGAGGACAGACCCGACTAATCGATAAGGAGAATCGTTGTCGATGATTTTTATTATCGATTTTATCAACTAGTTGTTGCAGCCCTACTATATTGACAATCCGACTGTCAAGCTGAGCAGCTCCTTGATTTTTAATCGAAATGATCTTCTGTTATTAATTTTTACTGCAATTATTTTCTGTAGGACTGACAGCCATCTCTGAAGGATTTTGAACTTTCATATACACTTGGATTTTAGCTGAGATCATGTAAATTTGTTTCTCCTGAAGGACAGTTTCAATTAGTCTCCCGTGGCGCTTCCATTGTTGTCAGCCATCTCATTGTTGAAGGTTTGTTGTTGAGGATGCGGCTGCGCGAATGTGGCAGCTGTCACAACAACGCCGGCAGGAAAAATTCCTCCGATCTGAGTCTTTCCCAGATGAAAGAATGTGTTTCTCTCATCTGTGCATGTAAGGTTTTTAAGGTTTACATGAGGATGTCAGCTTTTTTGACGGCCCGGTGAACCTCTGTGATATTTTCAGTGTATGACCGTCATTGTGTCGTGAAGAATTAAAGAGCGAAGAATGAAGACGTGAAGGTGTAAATTATTAATTATACACTATGAGCCATGTGTTTTCCAAAGATACAGTCGCTAACACACACTTTGGGTTTTGCAATTACAGCTCAGTGATTGGTGGCTCTCATGTTGATTAAGAGCATTTGGTTCATTTAGGGTAATTATGTCCTGCGCTCTCTAAAGTCACACAACCTCTCATAGCCAATCAAAACCTGAGAGCCCAGATCTTGACACTACGTGTTTCCAGGTACTTATCCTTCAGTAAAACTGATCACTTATTTGTCTGAGGCCTTACAGCTGAAGTATGTTGTTTTGGCACAATGTCTGTGTGTGCCCATTTTAAGGCCTTTTTTGTTATTTGTATAGCGCTTTTCAAAAAAAAAAATTTCACAGCAGGTAATGTTTAATATCTTCAAAGCTTATAGTTTATATTTTGCAATGATATAAAAAGACAGTGATATTAAACGACGAAATTCAGTGTACACCTTATTGATTAAGCATAATATATGCAGGTGGACAAATACGCCCAGAATATGAGCGCAACATAGCTTGTGTTACTGCGTCACGTGAGAACCAAACTGAGAGACACCGGCACTTTCTCGTCTATGTGCGCTTGAATATTTATTTAGGCAAAGCTTACAAATGCGAATTATCACTGAAGATGCAGCACTGGCCCGAGCGGGCAGGTGACCGTTACGTCAACTGGCCCGAGTGTCTTTGACGCTGGCCCCGGCCATCGGGCAGTCCTTATTGTCGTCGAGCCCTGTTTAAGTTTGATCCAAGTCTTCTAAGGAGACATGATCACTTTATATGATGAACAGATGTAATATAGGCTTTTATTCACATGTAAACATTGATCAGCAAACATAAACCGAAACTCAACCGTACTTGCTTGTCGCATGAGAACAAACCTCATTGGTTCTTGCAGAAGCTCAGACATGCTGGTGTGACACGCAAGAATGAACCTCATACTAGAAATCGTATTTTCTTGTAAAACATACTCCAATAATCTCTGTTTTATTTACAACTTTTTGCAGTGCATAAACTAAAAATGCTTTTAGTGCACTTTGTACACTCATTGACAATTTTAGATGCTGTGTTTAGTTTTAGTTTGTGAGGGGAAAGTTAAAATGTCAAATGCATTAACTGAAGTGAAGTTGTGTGTTTCAGAATACTACAGACAACTAGTGTGTTTTTTAGTGGCCAAGTGGAGAGTCCTGCTGCCGTCCACCATTTAATCTACAGCTAGATTACACAGACACACACACACACACACACACACACACACACACACACACACACACACACACACACACACACAGAGACAGACAGGGGTTGTGGGTCTCAGCTGTGTCTGAACTTGTGAGTTTGTTTTGGAGTGGAAGGCAGAGACAGGTCATCACTCTCAGTTTATAGAGGATGAGAAAGAGCTCGTCTCTGCTTCTGCGGCTCTCCGGCACTCAGAATTACTTCCATCTCTCAAGTGGCACAGAGTGAGTGTAAAGAGTGTGTGTCTGTGTGGTAATAGAGTTCTCACACTTGTGCACTTAAAAAAAACCTATCAGGCTTTTACAGCTGACAGTGTGACACACACATTTGATCAGTAGTGTATTGTATTGTCATGCTCACAAACACACACATGCATATTCATATGCATGCATGTGATAATACACAATATAACGGAAAATAAAATCGATATTGTGATATCTCTTAATGCAACAGTCAAACTGTTAAGGCTGCCATTAAATTAAATAAATGCACTTTCTGGGTTTTATTTATATGGCAAGTTGCCAAAATAAAAGCTTGATGGTTTAACATTTGAAATTTTAGAAATTAACAATTTAAGAATTAAATATTAGTATTGTAATTTTACAGTGTACTATAAAATATATTTTTTATTGATTTCTCTTTTTTTATTGTTTTTTATTTTCCAGTACAATATTATTATTGCAATAAATGTCTTATTTTGTTTGTTTTTTATTTAATAAAATCACAATATATTATTTTATTGTTAATTATAGTCATATTGAATTGGTCAAAAGAAAAAATGGAAAGATTTTTTTTTAAAACTCTGTTCACTTTATGGTTACTAAATGAAGTTTGAGTTTTGAGTAAACCCAAATATGAAAAGTTTCCCCCAAATCGTTTAACCCTAAAAGAATGTAAAATGTTTTTATTTTCTATACAGATGGACTCTCCTTCTAGAATAATTAGTTATTTCCAAATATAGATGGATGGATGGATGGATGGATGGATAGAAATGTATGTGATGTGAGAATGTGGTTGTGGCGAGCAGTGAGGCGAGGGACCGTGAGAGCGGGCCGGTGACGAGCGATAATGAGCTCCAGCTGCGCGCCACACCGGTCTCGTCTCACGGAGGAGTGACGGGAGCATTAAAGGAGGAGCGACGACAGTGCAAGACGAGAGAGGACCAGGCCTGGACTTATGTTGCGTTTTTGTTTACGTTTTATTTTGTGTGTGTGCGCGGCAGTCGTCCGTGAGGGGCTGCCGCGGTGATTTTTCATTTTGTTTATTTGTTTGATTAAAAAAATAAATAAATAAAACGTAAACAAAAACACAACATAAGTCCAGGCCTGGTCCTCTCTCGTCTTGCACTGTCGTCGCTCCTCCTTTTATGCTCCCGTCACTCCTCCGTGAGACGAGACCGGTGTGGCGCGCAGCTGGAGCTCATTATCGCTCGTCACCGGCCCGCTCTCACGGTCCCTCGCCTCACTGCTCGCCACAGTGGTATTCACCCAAAAATAGTCATTATTTACACCAAATTTTACAATACAAATTGTTTCAAACCAGCTTCACATAAAATCATGTTAATGTTTTTAATATCTTAAAATTTTCATGCCTTATAATCACATTTTGCAGATTAGAGCTGAGTGATAATATAGTTACAGTTTGTGATGATACAAGCAGTAAAGCAGTTAATATTTTCTATATTGTATATATCACTTTATGTATATACAACTTTAAATAAAGAGTTGACCGATGATATAGTTACATTTTTGCAACGATATATAAACAATAATGCAGCTGAAATTTGCTATATTGTGTATATATAGCTTTATGTGGGTATACTGTATTACGCAGGTAAAGTAGGTTGTATTATACATACAAAATTTAACATATTGCTGGCCGATAATATAGTTTACATTTTTCAATGATATAAAGCAGATACTAATACCATAGTATTTTAAATTAAAGCTTGGATAAACATTTTGAGAATGACTTTATTTCTTTAGCAGAACACAGAAGATATATTTCACTTTTATTGCATCTATTCCATTCAATGAATGTGTATTATGAGTAGACGATGACAGATTTTAAATTTTTAGTTGAACTATTGCTTTGACTTTGTTGTAAACACTGTAACGCGTGGCCCAGAGTGGCTTATTGCTGTATTAAACACAGATACAACATCTTTGCTAGAGCTCTTATATCAAGATAACAATTGCATCTCATTACAGCAGAGGGGCAAAGGTCACACATTTACAAATACACACACACACACACACACACACACACTCCAGCATGACTCTTGACCTGACTCATTAAAAATCTCCAGTCTCACACATCCCTGCTGCACAGCCTCCTCACAAATCGTGCATTAAATAAAGCATCAAACACACACCTGCCCAATTACAACCTTAGATGACTGGATGCCATCAAACCCCATTAGGCTGTGAAACTAGTTAATTAAACACTAACAGGGATGACATCACTCAGGATGGCACTGGACCTAATTAAAACTGAAACATCTAGTTTTGCAAATTATTCAAGAAATTACACAAGCCTGTAGTTAAATTTTAATTTAAGCTCAGTTTTAATTTTATATACATTACAAATGATGTGTAATTGCAAAAACAAACAGTTGTAGGCCTACTGCTAAATATTTTTGTGAAAACTGTGAGGATTTTTTGTTTAATAGAAAGTTCAATCAAACACATAGGCGGAGTTTCACTTTTGTGCTTGGGGGGGCACCTTGGGTATAATTTATACCCAAGGTGCAAGGTGTTCCCTTACAACATCGCCAAGTAAAACGCTGCAACATGACAATACAAACAAATCAGAAATGGACTTTAACTGTTAGCGTCCCCGCTTAGAGACCACGTCTCCTGTTTAATGCGCCTCAATCCATGCTGAGCTTATCAGAAAGTCAACCGCATCTATTTCAGATTGCCAGTATGAGATTAATACAATGTTTCTGCTCAAAACTCACTCTGTTGTGACCTTATGGATATATTAGGCTACATATAATAACGGACGCATAAATTAATAATAAGACAGAACGCAGAAGTTTGCTGACATCGTAAGATAAGAAATATTATCACGCAATATTGACTAATGGATTGGCAGAGAATCGTCTTTCTATGAGTCATTAAGAAATTATGGTATTCTATCGAAAGAAATATAAGGTAAACATGTGAATACACATTTCTCCAAATGTGGACTAAAAGTTTGTAGTGTTGTGTTGGCTACTGAAGCACTGATCAAAAATAAATGGGAGCAAACACAACTGAATATGTACAGGTTTGTGTCTCGATATTCAATTCAAAATATTAACTACAGATTTTTTTTGCATTTCCTATCAGAAATTAAAAATTATTAGTGTCGTAAGTAGTGGTCAAATATCTAATCTATTTAATACTTCAAAGCTCAAAGTTAAATCAGAATATTTATTGTAAAAAATATTTTTTTTTTATAATAAAAATAATAATAAAGGAATTGAATAATTAAAGCATTAAAAGGGTTCACTCTTATTTGTATGTCTAATATGTAGGAAATGCAAACGTTTTATGCCTCGTCGTCACATTCATTTATGAATTACATGAATCATGATTGCATTTTTTCAATTCAAAACGGCGAAATTTCACTAAAAGTCGAGTAGTTTGCAGTCTGTCAGTAGTAGTTTACTGTCAGTAGCTGAACATTTCTATCATAAAACTTGTTGTCTAAGACTTGAATCTACTTACATCTTTCCATGAACTCTTGTTGCGTTGTGACAGTATAACAGTAAGCCCCGCCTTCTTTGATTTGATTGGCCATTTCGTTGCCATTTTGACATTGACGAGTGCTGTTAGACCATTGAGGTAGAGCAGCCTAAAAAATGTATCAGCCTAAAAATGTAACTTTTAAATTTTTTTCTCATCTTAAAAACAACCAGCTTTACTCATTCTACACTAAAAGGATAAGATATGACAAATAAAATGTGAAAATATTAATTGTATTATTTAAAAAAGAAAAAAAATTATTCATAGATCAGACAAAATCATTGGCTCTGGTTAATATATATATATATATATTCTTAATTCTACGTGGCATTGATTCAACAAGGTGCTGAAAGCATTCTTTAGAAATGTTGGCCCATATTGATAGGATAGCATCTTGAAGTTGATGGACATTTGTGGGATGCACATCCAGGGCACGAAGCTCCCGTTCCACCACATCCCAAAGATGCTCTATTGGGTTGAGATCTGGTGACTGTGGGGGGCATTTTAGTACAGTGAACTCATTGTCATGTTCAAGAAACCAATTTGAAATGATTCGAGCTTTGTGACATGGTGCATTATCCTGCTGGAAGTAGCCATCAGAGGATGGGTACATGGTGGTCATAAAGGGATGGACATGGTCAGAAACAATGCTCAGGTAGGCCGTGGCATATAAACGATGACCAATTGGCACTAAGGGGCCTAAAGTGTGCCAAGAAAACATCCCCCACACCATTACACCACCACCACCAGCCTGCACAGTGGTAACAAGGCATGATGGATCCATGTTCTCATTCTGTTTACGCCAAATTCTGACTCTGAATGTCTCAACAGATATCGAGACTCATCAGACCAGGCAACATTTTTCCAGTCTTCAACTGTCCAATTTTGGTGAGCTTGTGCAAATTGTAGCCTCTTTTTCCTATTTGTAGTGGAGATGAGTGGTACCCGGTGGGGTCTTCTGCTGTTGTAGCCCATCCGCCTCAAGGTTGTGCGTGTTGTGGCTTCACAAATGCTTTGCTGCATACCTCGGTTGTAACGAGTGGTTATTTCAGTCAAAGTTGCTCTTCTGTCAGCTTGAATCAGTCGGCCCATTCTCCTCTGACCTCTAGCATTAACAAGGCATTTTCGCCCACAGGGCTGCCGCATACTGGATGTTTTTCCCTTTTCACACCATTCTTTGTAAACTCTAGAAATGGTTGTGCGTGAAAATCCCAGTAACTGAGCAGATTGTGAAATACTCAGACCGGCCCGTCTGGCACCAACAACCATGCCACGCTCAAAATTGCTTAAATCACCTTTCTTTCCCATTCTGACATTCAGTTTGGAGTTCAGGAGATTGTCTTGACCAGGACCACACCCCTAAATGCATTGAAGCAACTGCCATGTGATTGGTTGATTAGATAATTGCATTAATGAGAAATTGAACAGGTGTTCCTAATAATCCTTTAGGTGAGTGTGTGTGTATATATATATATATATATATATATATATATATATATATATATATATATATATATATATAAACAAATTAATCACATTTTTTATGTCAAAAACAAGTTTTTATTACAAGTTTTATACATTTTTAATATATTTTATAATGTAATAATTTTGAGCTCTTTTAGCTCAGGAGCATTCTAAATTCTCTTGCAGATGTTACTACACTTCGAGTGGAGTTAACCTGTGCAAATTCAATTGAATGGGTATGATTTGGAAAGGCACATGCCTCTCAATTAAAGGTCTAACAACTGAAAATGCATATCAGAGCAAAAACTGAGCCATGAGGTCAAAAGAACTGCCTTTAGTGCTCAGAGACAGGATTGTGTCAAGAAACAGATCTGGGAAAGACTACAAAAAAATTCTGCTGTATTGAAGATTCACAGAAGCATGTAGCCTCTATAATCCTTAATGGAAGATGTTTAGACAACCCAGGACTTTTCCTAGAGCTGGTCTCCTGGCCAAATTGAGCAATCAATGGAGAAGGGCCTTGGTTAGAGTGGTGACAGAAGCTGATGGTCACTCTATTTGAGCTCCATGATCATATATGGAGATGGGAGAAACTTATAAAAGGACAAAAATCACTACAACACTCCACTGATCTTGGCTTTATGGCAGAGTAGCCAGACTCAAGCCTTTCCTCAGTGAAGACACATGAAAACCCACTTGGAATTAGCAAAAAAGCACCTCAAGGACTCTCTCAGACTATGAGAAACAACTCTCATCTGATGAACCTCCAAGCGTCATGTATAGAGCAAACCAGGCACAGCTCATCACCTGCACAATACCATCCCAACAGTAAAGTGTGGTGGTAGCAGCATCATGCTGTGGGGGTATTTTTCAGCAGCAGAGACTGGGGGAGTAGAAGGAAAGCTCAATGCAACAAAATATAGAGTTAGCCTTAATGAAAACCCAGTCAAAAGCATTCAGAACCTCGGACTGGGCAGAAGGTTCTCCTTCCAACAGGACAATGACCCTAAGCACACAGAACCTAAGACAATTCAAAAGTGGCTTATGGACAACTCTGTGAATGTTCTTGAGTGGCCCAGCCAGAGCCTGGGCTTGAACCCAATAGAACATCTCTGAAGAAACCTGTCCACTGACAGTCCCCATCCAATCCCCCCTGACAGAGCTGTAGAGCATCTGAGGAGAAGAATGGCAGCAAATCGGCAAATGCAGGATGTGCAAAAGCTTGTCACATCATACCCAAAAAGACTTGAGGCTGTAAAGGTGCTTTCACTAAGCACTGATTTAAGGTTTTGAATACTTATTCAAAGTACTTATTTCAGTTTTTCCTTTTTAATAAATTTGTAAAGTCACAGATCTGTTTTTTTTTTTCATCATGGTTTATGGAGTGTAGATTGATGTGAAAATAAACAGTAATTTAAAGTAGTTTAACATAAGGCAGCAACAACAAAATGTGAAAAAAAATTAAGGGGTTTGAATAATTTATTAGTGTTGCTTTTCTCTCCAGTATCTCCTTCATATGAGCCTGTAATAGTTAAAAAAGAAACCATATGAGGTGCTCAGTCTCATTTGCTCGTGTACAGATGAATGTTAGTCTGTGGAAAGACGAACAGACTTAGAAGTTGGTAAGAGAGTTAATAATGCAGAAAACAGAAACTGTCTCTGTCTCAACAACAAACAGTAGCAGTATTGTATATAATGAGTGCTCTGGGGGAAACCCCGCCCACCAGTTTCTGTGCACTGATTAGTTGACACATGGTGCAGGGAGGTCATGTTGACAGGGCAATGTCAGTACTTTAGTACGAAATATAGTATTACCATAGTGCAGATTTAGTAATGAGTGAGCCATCCCTACTTTGTTCCCGGATTTTTTTTCTGGCCTGATCTGAAAAAAGGATCCTGACACATATAGGGAGATGCACACAACTATTTAGCTAATGATATACTATTTGTGTGTAAAATGTCTTAACTTTTGGCTGTCCTAAAAAATAAAAGTCAAGACAGGGTTATTATCATTAATTAGAACTTAAATAAAAAATAAAAAAAAACATTTCTTGAAATAAAAATAAAAAATAACTGAAATAAAATATGTATAAAATAATTCTAATATGCTGAATTGCTGCTTAATAAACATTTCTGATTATTATCATAGTTGAGAACAGTTGTGCTGATTATTATTTTTGAGGGAATTGTTCTACCATTTAAAAGTTTTGGTTCAGTAAGATTAAAAAAAATAAAATCAGCAATGATGCATTATATTAATCAAAAGTGACATCAAATACATTCATAACATTACAAAAGATTTCTGTCAAATAAATGCTATTCTTTTGAACTTTGTTTTCATCAAAGAATCCTGAAAAAATATGTACCATGATTTCCACAAAAATATTAAGAAAAACTGTTTTCAACATTGATAATAAGAAATGTTTCTTGAGCAGTGAATGAAAGGCAAATTTAATTTGAATCAATTTTAAATAGCAAAATTTAAATGAATTAGCAATTTTTATCAGAAAATTTAGATTTTTTTCCTTGTCGTGCAGCCCTAATACACACACACGTTTTCATGTTTTATGGGGACTTTCCATAGACATAATGATTTTTATACTGTACAAACTTCATATTCTATCGCCTAACCCTAAAACTACCCATCACAGAAAACTTTCAGCATTTTTACATTTGCAAAAAACATCACTTAGTATGTTTTATAAGCTGTTTTCCTCATGGGGACCAAAAAAAATTATATTTTGGATATTGCCATCTTTGTAGGGACATTTTGTCCCCATAACTTAGGGTTTACCTGAAACACACACAAAACACACACACACACACACACACACACACACACACACACACACACACACACACACACACACGCAGTCTCGTATATAGGACAGTAAATTAATGAGATTCTGTCAGGGCTACAATAGGAACCTCTTCCACACCTTTTTCTCTCCAACACACACAAAAACATATTGATAGAGTCAGATCGACAAAAAATCTTTCTTGTGTGTGTGTGTGTGTGTGATGTGAAATTGAAGTGTGTGCTCACTGGAGGAGCAGATAAGAGTTCTTCTGTCTGATTGGCTCTGTGCAGATATGGAGACCAAAGACTTCAGCCTGAGACGTCTAGCTCTGATCCAGCTTCTCTAGCTTTGTTCTGTTAAAGGGGTTGTTCATTCAAAAATGAATGTTCTAACCCTCATGTCGTTCCAAACCTGTATGACTTTCTTTCTTCTGGGGAACAAAAGCAGAGCTGAGGCGAAATGTCCAGAGTGCTCTATTGTATGAAAGCATATGGTGACTGTCAAGCTCCAACAATGACAAAAAAGCACCATTAATGCAACATAACAGCATTCCATATGACACATGTGCAGTAGTCCAAGTCTTCAGAAGTCATACAATAGCTTTGTAGTCATGAGAACTACTTTTTATGGTGCTTTCTTGTCATTTCTGGAGCTTGACAGCATCCATCCCATTCACTGTCATTGCAATGTGCATATGCAGCTAAACAACTTATTTTGTGTTTCACTGAAGAATGAAACATCTGCGGTTTTGGAACAACATGAAGGTGAGTTAATAATGACAGGGCTTACCTGTTAACTCTAGCACTGAAGTCAAACTCTCACTGGGAGTTTGTTGCACAGCCTTTTAAACAGCTAAATCAGTTCAATCATCTGTGTCAGGAGTCTGGAGGACAGGTGGCACATGCTCCAGCACTGATGAATTTGGGTAATTTCAGTATCATCTGGTCATTAAAGAGCTCTAATGAATAGAAAGTGGAGCATGTTACAGGTCAAACTGACCACTCATCTGGACATATCAAGACTCGAGTGACTGAATTAACACTCGCACAGTGGCAGATGTAAGTAAAAGTGGCTCTGGCTACTGCTGGTCATGAAGTGCAACAACCAGTTTAACTAGTTTAATCACAATCAAAATATTTTGTAGAAATTTCATTGCATAATGAAAAATAAAAAAAATAAAAAAAACACACCTGTCACGATTCCTTGATTAAATTAGAGTACTCGTTTTTTAAAAAAAAACCTTGATTGCAATTTACCCATGTCGAATAACCGGCAAAATTCTAGGACGTGGCGCATTCCAAGGATGAGAATCCATGAACCGCATTATTACACCATTTTCTTAGGCTGTGCGATGTATTAAAACCATTTAAAAACTATAGCATAGTGCTATTGTGAATTCACAAAGGCTGCGATTCAATTAAATATATGCCCTGTGGGTTTAATATATGCACTTTAATTATTTGCGTGCGTGTACGTTATGTGTGTCTCAGAGTGTCACAGTAAATGCTGCTCCACATGAACTGTTAGCATTTACGTGCATGGAGTGTCTCAAACTCCATCTCTGCTGTTTGGGTTGCTTATAACGTTCACCTGGGAACACAATGTGCGCCATTTTATCAGATTTGTAACGTAAACCATTTATAAATCTTCGCAAACACTAAATATGCAGAGTTTGCATGTTTTGATGTCCACATATTCTTGTTCAAAACAGTACAGTGGCTGTAGCATTTCTATCGTAAAGAAATGACCAAATATTAAAGATCAAGTAAACATTTGAATTAAATGTCGTTTGGCCAATATTAAACAAGGATTTGATTGACTGTAAAGTGCAACAACACCAGGCCATTGGCGCCCTATGCAGGCATTTGTTATAATACGTAATGTACATAAGTTGATTGTTTATATTATGTACACTGATCAAGCATAACATTATGACCACTGAGGTGAAGTGAATAACACTGATTATCTCTTCATCACGGCACTTGTTAGTGGGCGGGATATATTAGGCAGCAAGTGAACATTTTGTCCTCAAAGTTGATGTGTTAGAAGCAGGAAAAATGAGCAAACGTAAGGATTTGATCGAGTTTGACAAGGGCCAAATTGTAATGGCTAGACGATGGGGGTGGATCGGCCGGGGGATGGCAACAGGTGCACTATGGGAAGAAGGCAAGCTGGCAGAGCAGTGTGATGCTTTGGGCAATGTTCTGCTGGGAAACAATTGGGCCAGTACATGTGGATGTTACTTTGACACGTACCACCTACCTAAGCATTGTTGCAGACCATGTATACCCTTTCATGGAAACGGTATTCCCTTGTGGCTGTGGCCTCTTTCAGCAGGATAATGCACCCTGCCACAAAGCAAAAATGGTTCAGGAATGGTTTGAGGAGCACAACAACGAGTTTGAGGTGTTGACTCGGCCTCCAAATTCCCCAGATCTCAATCCAATCAAGCATCTGTGGAATGTGCTAAACAAACAAGTCCGATCCATGGAGGCCCCACCTCGCAACTTACAGGACTTAAAGGATCTGCTGCTAACATCTTGGTGCCAGATACCACAGCACACCTTCAGGGTCTAGTGGAGTCCATGCCTCGGCGGGTCAGGGCTGTTTTGGCAGCAAAAGGAGGACCAACACAATATTAGGTCATAATGTTATGCCTGATCGGTGTATATTATGTATTTTAACAGTGTTGTTCTATAAAACCATATGAATACTTGCTTTTGATACTTTATTTGAACCAAAAATGATTGCCTCATTGTTATTATATATGTATTTTAAGTCATTTTAAAGGCTTAGGTCTTTGCTTAGATCTATTTTTATTACCACAAAAATATCTGATTACTCGATTAATCGTTAAAACAATCGAATGATTACTCGATTACCAAAATAATCGTTAGTGACGTGTGCATATATATATATATACACTCACCTAAAGGATTATTAGGAACACCATACTAATACTGTGTTTGACCCCCTTTCGCCTTCAGAACTGCCTTAATTCTACGTGGCATTGATTCAACAAGGTGCTGAAAGCATTCTTTAGAAATGTTGGCCCATATTGATAGGATAGCATCTTGCAGTTGATAGAGATTTGTGGGATGCACATCCAGGGCACGAAGCTCCCGTTCCACCACATCCCAAAGATGCTCTATTGTATTGAGATCTGGTGACTGTGGGGGCCATTTTAGTACAGCGAACTCATTGTCATGTTCAAGAAACCAATTTGAAATGATTCGAGCTTTGTGACATGGTGCATTATCCTGCTGGAAGTAGCCATCAGAGGATGGGTACATGGTGGTCATAAAGGGATGGACATGGTCAGAAACAATGCTCAGGTAGGCCGTGGCATTTAAACGATGCCCAATTGGCACTAAGGGGCCTAAAGTTTGCCAAGAAAACATCCCCCACACCATTACACCACCACCACCACCAGTCTGCACAGTGGTAACAAGGCATGATGGATCCATGTTCTCATTCTGTTTACGCCAAATTCTGACTCTAACATCTGAATGTCTTAACAGGAATCGAGACTCATCAGACCAGGCAACATTTTTCCAGTCTTCAACTGTCCAATTTTGGTGAGCTCGTGCAAATTGTAGCCTCTTTTTCCTATTTGTAGTGGAGATGAGTGGTACCCGGTGGGGTCTTCTGCTGTTGTAGCCCATCCGCCTCAAGGTTGTGCGTGTTGTGGCTTCACAAATGCTTTGCTGCATACCTTGGTTGTAACGAGTGGTTATTTCAGTCAAAGTTGCTCTTCTATCAGCTTGAATCAGTCGGCCCATTCTCCTCTGACCTCTAGCATCAACAAGGCATTTTCGCCCACAGGACTGCCGCATACTGGATGTTTTTCCCTTTTCACACCATTCTTTCGTCTGGCACCAACAACCATGCCACGCTCAAAATTGCTTAAATCACCTTTCTTTCCCATTCTGACATTCAGTTTGTAGTTCAGGAGATTGTCTTGACCAGGACCACACCCCTAAATGCATTGAAGCAACTGCCATGTGATTGGTTGATTAGATATTGCATTAATGAGAAATTGAACAGGTGTTCCTAATAATCCTTTAGGTGAGTGTATATACTTCAGTGGTTAACGACAGGACATGTTGAACTTTTTGACATTCCTGTCGTTAATCCACTGAATCTAAAATATAACAAAATCCCAACATGTTTGTGTAAGTATCACAAAAAGACGTGACTAATCAGACCCAGATGAAATTTGCACACTTTTTTTTTTTTGCTCTGGTTTTGGATGAAAATCCTTTGAATTGCAGTGCAGCGAGTGCTTTCTGCAGGTGCAGAATCCCTGTGTAAACGATGCTGTGTGAGACAGACACCTACTGCAAATACACAAAATGTATATTTAAATTAAATATTAAAAAATATGCTACACTGCCAGTAAAAAAAAAAATAATTAAAAACTTTTCGCAAGTCACCCACCCTTGGCAGGTGAGGTAGAAATGTAATTTTGCACCCAGCACTTGCACACACACATACACACACATCTCTTCTCTGTAGGATTTGAGCTAAACGCTGCCCATCAGACACCAGAAGAATTCTGAGTGCCGAACTCTCTGCCTCGTGTCCATGGCAACGTCAGAGTTTTTCCCATCTCAGTAGAGACCTGCGGGAAAATTACAGATTCTGAGCAGAATGAGAAAAAGAATGACAGAGACACAAAACTGATGAATCAGTGTCAGATATCTATCTGTTGATTGTTCACAATACTGACTCTGAGCAGAATAAACTAATAAATAGCTCAGGTGTGTGAAATTTTCATGCTCACCTGTACAGTAGTTTGAATTTGTTTTGCTCTGAGGTGGTCCATTTCATTTCAAAAGTTATTTTTAATATTTTTAACATTGATCTCCTGCAGGCAAGCTTAAAGAGAGGTTTGTTTTTGAAACTTAATCCAGCCTCAGTTTTGAGCATCATATTGATTATGAAAGCAGACAGAGCAGTTCAAGCGCTTAAAATCAGACATGAGTAGTTTAAAGTTTGAATACAGAATAAACTGAATGGAATATATATATTTTTTTATATTTTTACTTATTAAATATTAGCTTGTTTAAATTGGTCTGCAATATTTGAAAAAGTGGTTTGCAAGTGTTTTGGATTAAAAAACGTCATATTTGAGGTTACTGTGGTGTTTCTGTGTCGGGAGCTAGCAGCATGATTTATCTAAACTACTGGAGATTATCATATTAATCAAAATCTTTGTATTTTGTGTATGTTATGTTGGTGTAGCCATTAAGTTTAAGTTTAAAGAGACTTGGTGATTAGGTGTTCAGATTTGATCAAAGGTGGTACTTTGCCTGAAATGTTTGAGAACCACCACGATAATGAACGCCTCAGACAGTGCGCGATCCTGATATACACATAAACACAGAATTACAGTATTTCAAAATATCTGTCTTGGCGAGTATTCATGCAAACATTATCTGTTATCACTTATGTGAGTGTTTAGTTAACTGTTGGGGAAACGCTCCCTGTGCAAGCAGGTTGTCAGGTTGGTTATGTTGACAGAAGTTAGCGTATTTTCAGGCGCTGCGTAATATCAGTGCTGCTGCTGCACCACGCGAAGTTCCTTGATTATTATGCAGGAATGAGAGTATAGTTCCTAGCCATATCGGTCTAGAAAATCACAACTTTTCATTTTCTGTCGGTGGATGGATTCGAAAACGGTAAAACTCAACTGTTTAACTCTTGGAGAGTTGGAAAATGAGCCTATTTTCAAAAAAAGTGGAGTGTTCCTTTAAACTTTTGAATAGTAGTTGATTTGGGATTAGTTTAATGAATATGTGTATCGTGTAATTAACTGATTATGCAACATTGACAAAGTGATCATTGCTTCCTCTCTCTCTCTCTCTCTCTCTCTCTCTCTCTCTCTCTCTCTATCTCTCTCTCTCTTTGTAATATAGTAAAAATGCAATGCTTCCCGCCTCTCGTCTATGTTAATGTGCCGACTCCATTAGTGTTTTATCGGACGTCTCTCTTTGTCCCAGTGTCCCAACTCACCAGCTGATTAGACGCTCTCAGAGCAGCCAATAAAAACATCCCTGGAGATAAGACACATTCAAGCCATTATTCCAGCTTTCATTTTTACCTGTATTCATGTCCGGGCTCATCTCCAAGAGAGCAGAGATGAGAACGCTATTATGAGCCGCTGCTTATCACTCTCTCCGCCCCAGAGAAAGGACACAAGAATTACCTTTAGTATCACCACAACACAGTTTAACGTTTCAGTACTCTGTTGTGAGAGTGAGTGACACATCAACTGCAAGCATGTGAAGTCAGAGAGCAGATTAAAAGAGCGTGGCATCGTTCGGCCTCTGCTTCAGTGTTTATCGGGACTGTTCTAGTTGTGTTGCATTGCTTAGATGATTATAAAGTGAGTGTACTAATTCTGTCATGTTAAACATTAAATGGTAATTTTCCAGCTGTGGTTCTCTCACTTTAATAGGGAATTTAGAGTCGTTGTTGAGTAGATGCAGTAGATATCGTGTGCCAGTTAGTGCTGAGATGGCACCAACTACAGGTGATAACTTTACCCAAAAGGTTTCTGGGCAGTCCCACATAGTGTGTGTAAATGTCCCCAGTGTCCCGTGAGAACCAGTACTGCAGAAAGGGCTGATTTTAAAGGTGGCGCTCTAGTTTTTGGCATTGTGTTGCTCACTCTCACCTTCAGTGATGATAACATGAGCGCTCTAGTTTAGTCGGGTTACGTCACCTGCTCTCAGCTCCAGTGATTTATAATGGAAGTGCTCTAGTTTTGTTGAGTCACATCTAGCGTCCTATGAAATACGCTTTATCTTTTCCCAAATTCCACTTTATTTTTTGCCAAATACCATGTTTTTTTAATTTTTTAATTTGGTTTTATTATATATTTTAATAATCAAAAAAGCATGTCTAATCAATTGAATTCCAAAAACTTTTATAATATAATATAAAACAATATAATAATTTCTTACATTTTTAACAAAAATAGTGCACATAAAACTTTGGAACAATGGAACAATTCCTTTTATTTTTTGGGCATAAAACTTTGGAAGTACTTTTTACTGTACAATAGTAATATATTTCTGTCACAATTTCTTTTTTTTGTAGTTTTGTTTGGTTGGTTGTAGTAAAGACTGAGATTATGTGTGTATTGACAACAGTTTTATCAAATGAAATGGTAGAAAGCTTTTGAATTGAACTCATGAACGTCGATGTAGATGCTGAAAACACAGCGAGAATGTAGACTTCAGTATTTCAGTAGCAGTCTTTTTGAGCTATAATATTCACATACTAGTCTATATCACCATTTGATTGTGTACAGTGATATTTTTGCTTTATTTATTTATGGATTATTTACTGGATTCCATGATTCATTCTGCGTTTTCCTGCCCTACACATTACGCCACTCATTTGTGGTGTTGTAAATGAGCGCGAGTGTGAAAACAGAAAAACACTTCAGTGCTGTAACAGATCTTTGTCACTTCTGAGAAACACACATGCGCAGGCAGACAGACAGACAGGTGCGTTCGGGAGTGTTGGAGTCGAGCAGTATGAATAATAGATGGCTGTGTATCAAACTCCATTAGCTTCAGTGAGCTAGATGAGCCACACATTCATGTCTCTGATGGTTTGAATGGTAACAGAGCTGTCTGCGTCTCACATGACCTCGCTCCTTATCCCTTTATCTCTTTATCCGTTTCTCTCTCTCCTGCTGTCTGTCTGTCTGAGTGTTTGTTAAAGTCACACATATGGGTCTCTAACCGACTGTGTAATATTATGAGGTATTATGGGACTGAAATGTCCTCGACTGTCTCCTTCATTTCTCTCTCTGCTACATTTAATTTTCTTTCTGTCTTTTTCAATCACACTTTCCTTCTCTCTCTGTGTTGGAGCTTTGCAATGATTCAGAGTGTGTAGATGGCTTCACATTCGCTCCTTTTACGTCCTCTAATTTTTTTCAACAGACGTTGTTTTCATTTGCATCATTGCTCTCTTTCTCTTTCACTCTCTCTCAGAACAACACCTCTATGTGCATGAGATTATGAACTGATAATTAGCCATCTGGATTCCATGCTGCGTGCAGTGTGTGTGTGTGTGTGTGTGTGATTGTAGGATGTGATGCTCTGAATAATTCCATATTTAGATGAAATCACTGGCATTCAGCGATATGACATTAATAAAGGCAGACAAACACTCAGACACCGATACCAGAGACAATTCACATCAGAGATGACAACACACATTCACACCAGTGATATATGTGGAATATTTACTCAGTCAGTATTATTTTATTTGGAATTCAAACAACAAAGCGACTATCATAATGGTTTTAATGCTCTTTTTATTTGGCCATCAAGATTCTCGAGACTGGAGTGTGAGTATGAAATCATTAACAATGATATTTTAATGACACCTCTGATTAAAATTAAAATTGCAATGTACTTGGGATGTTCAGTTTATGTTTGTTAATCAGTTCTTTAATGACTCATTTGTTGAGGATTGTGAATAATTTATTTTATAAATCATTAGTGGCGAATTGTTAATCAGTTCTTTTAATGTCATGAATCGATAATTTTAATGAATCGTTTGTCGTGAATCGATTCTTTAATGTATCATTTGTTGTGGATTGATTCTTTTAATGAATCGTTTGTCATAAATCATGGCTGCATCTGAAATAGCATACTTCCTAGTATGTCCAAATTCACATAAAAGAGTAGGCATAAAGTACCCGGATGACTTACTACTTCCGGCGAGATTCTGAAATGTGCATACAACGGACACTTTACAGTCCCATTAGGCCACAGGGGAGGATTTGTGAATGGCAGTGAAGCGACGCAACTGACGCTGGTAGATCACAATAATGGCAAAATGGCGGATGTAGTACTTCTGGATTACATTCATACTACACTAGGGATGGGATGGTATGAAAATTTTATATCACGATTATAGTGACCAAAATTATCACGATTATCAATATTATCACGGTTTTGATCAAATAAGATGAAAGTGTTCAAAAAGAACAGATGCACACACTGAAAACATTTCAGCAAGTTTTATATTTGAAAATCAACAAACAACAAATAAAACAAGCAGATCTATGCACTTTTTTAAGCAAGATTATATTCTGTGGCATTTCCTTCCTTATAATGACCGTCGTCAATAGCAACGCATTATAACAGTGCACATCCACGCATCACAACAGACGTGCTCTCGCGTTTCATTCAAGTGCAACTTGCCGTCTTGCGTCTCTGTTTTTGATTGTATTGAAAATGAAATCAGAGGACTTCACTATTAATACTACTATAATATTGTTGTGATCATCTTGTCTGGACGATTGTTTTGTACGCTGTACAAAATAGATTTATAAACGCGTAAGATTTAAAACATTAATCTCAATTCAATATGTCCCTGTAATTATTTATGTTAGAAAAAAAAAATCTGTGTAATAAGTGTACAATGAATATACATTATTATCCCTTAAATGTCACCCTAGTCGTGTCTGAACTTGTTTGTTCGTCTTTGGCTCAAAACCACTTGCTGCAAACTTTTCCTCGCGGAAGCTTCACGCTAATTTTTAAGTGAGTGAGATAAAATATTTCAACTCAAAACAACATTTTGTGTCTAATTATTTCCCAGCTGTAGTTTTGGTATTGAGGTCAAAGTTAACTTGCCTTGCGTTCGCTATACAACAGTGGGTGATGGTCACGAAGATGACTCGGCAGATTTGAAGTGTTTCCCTCTATTGCAGCGACTTTCTTTTTGCATGTTCTGCAGACAGGGTGACCATACTCGATTAAGTTTTCCTCAGGACGATTGTAAAAGGCCAAATATGACCACACCTCAGATTTGGTCCTTTTAGAAGGCTGAAAAATCTCCCGGCGCTGTCACTGCCTTCTGGCATTTCTTCTCGTTCAAAAAACAACGTTGCACGCTGCGCCTGCGTCAGACTGATGCTGGCTCGTTTTCAAAATCGCGATAATCAAACACGGTTTTAATGATAATTCAGTTGTAAACGATAATACTAACCGTCAGTATATTTTATCGTGGTTTATCGTGAAACCGGTAATTGTCCTATCCCTATACTACACTCATTCATACTATATAGAACATACTTTTTTACCGGTTGAAAAGTGAGTACTTGTTCAAAATAAGTCCGTACCCAAGAGAGTATGTGATTTCAGTCACAACCCTTTTCTTTTAATTAATCATTGGTTGTGATTTGTGAATCAGTTGTTTTAAAATGAATTATTTGTTGTGAATTGTGAATCCATTCATTTAATAAATCGTGTATTCACATCATCACTTAAAAATGTGCACACAAATCTCCATGTGGCATTTTACATGCTGCTGTGTGCCTGTATTGGTGCATATAAATCAACATTACTAACATTATTGTTCTGCCTTGTGTTTTAATGTAGTGGAAAACCAAACTATTTAGTGTGTAAATGCTTGATTTTGATTTTTAATACCCATAGGGGTAAAAGGCAATTTCAGAGCTTTTGAGACATGTATTGAACATTGTTTAAAACATTGTAATATTATTTAAGCTATAACGCACACATGCACGTTTATTTTTCTGTAAACTGTATTTGTCCATTATTTCACTCATGGGTAATTTTCTGTATCGCTCGCTCTCCCAATCTCTCTCTGTCTTTCTATGTCTGTCTCTCTCTTTCCTTTTCTTGAATAATTTACACACTGCTGCATTTCCATTTCAGTCAGACTTTGTCAGCTGCATGTCACCAAGATGCCATAGACAGAGAGAGACACAGAGGGAGAGAGAGAGAGAGAGAGATTATGATGTCTTGTTTTTTATTTATTTTTATTTTTTTTAATATTTTTTGATTGCTTATTAGTAGCAATTATATTAAAGTAGTGGTAAAGTATTAAAGTTCAGAAATCCTAGCAAGCACCTAAATACTGCCAAAATGTTATACTTGTTTCACATTATTGTTTTTGTCATGTCAGTAGAGAAACTAAATTGAACTGAATTGCAGAGAGCGAGAGGCGAGCTGGAATAATTAAAGAGAACAGTGAAACAGAAAGTGCAAGTCAGTGAAAGGTGTTGCTTTGTTGTCAGAAGATTTTTTTAAAACAAAAGAAAAAAGTGAGAGAATAGAGGAAAATATCCCATTATTTCCCCACAAAACTCATCTGAAGTTTTTAGGAGTCCCACAGGTCTTTATTATATCGGTGTTAGAGCAGAGATACAGCAGAGCAAACCTGTATGTGTGTGTGTGGGGGGGGGGGGGGGTGGGTTACTAGATATCAAATGATTATTTCAAGCACGTTTTTAGTTTATCTGATGCAATTGGAATCTGCAGTAAGGTGTGTGTGTGTGTGTGTGGCATTACCATCTCGAGAGCAGATGCATTTCTTGTTGGGTCTTTCTGTGTCTTTAATTTATAGGCCTATGCTGTCAGCACTTATGCTCAACATATTCAGTGTTGTTGAAGCCGATTTCAAACTCTAGTTTAAGTTACAAGCTATTCATAGTTTACTCAGGTAGTTAAATTGCAGTATTAAGTTTAACGATCAGATTAGGATCTCAGTGAGGGTGACGGCACCCAGCACAGAATTTACATTTAAAAGTAATAAAACTAAAATCGCTCTAATTTGTATAATTTAATTATATTTAACATTATCATAAAGAGCAAAAAATGCTGACTAAAGTTATTTAGTGAATTGTTTGTCATAAATCATTTATTTTAAGGAATCATTGCTTGTGAATTGTTTATCAGTTCTTTTAAAGAATCCTTTCTTTGAGAATTTATAAAATGTTATGTTAATGTTAATTTATGCGTTATGGTTTTGTTAATTTATCCAATGAATTAATAAAATGTAATGCAATTTAATAAAATTATGCATTTTTAAAATATTAATATTTGTATTGTATAATATTTTTTTGATTAAACCCACAAATACTAATGGATAAAGACCTTTGATTGTCTTTGTCTATCTTTTGTATACTTATCACATTTATCTCAAATACTTTTGATGAGATCAAATAACCAAGATCAAATGATCAATCAATTAACGAGTTTGTTTGCCCATATAATCTTCAAATATTTAGGTTAAGCTTATTTGGCTTGCTGTCTGATGAGGGGCTCGATGAAGCAGCTTCAACTCGAGCTGTGATATACCACCACAGTGACTAAATGATTATGTAGGGCAAGGTACCTAAGATAAAGGTGGAGTTTGGGGAGGTGGTGGGATGCTGGAACATCTGAGACTGAGGAGTGGTAAGCAGCTGTTTATTCTGGCTGTTGGCTGTTGACTGGAAGATTAGATGGGCTCGCTCCTCCCTAAATTACGTTTAAAACTTCACTAATCCTGACAGAGCTACTTGTCAAAAACCCCAAAGCTTTTGTAAAATTCCTTAATTACTCCCCAAGACTGTATACATTTATTATGCATCCATTCAGACTGCAGCTCTATCTTTTATATTTATTTAAAACAAGAGCTGTAGACTTAGAGAGAGAGACGAGAGAGCAAAATGTGCTGAGACAGACTTCTCTTATCAAACTCCCCAGAGATAGATGAATGTGTGTGTGTGTGTGTGTGTGTGTGTTGTGTGTCTTTGTAATTGCTTGCTGTGCTGTTTTCCTGTGTCCTTTTGTAGTGGGTTTGTATAGAGGGGCTATTTCTGTCCTGCCAATTTATGGCTCTGACACACATTTACTCATACGCACACAGTTATCCGTGTGGATGTCCTGTCCTCAGAGCTGCGGGGACAAATGATTTAGCTCATTCGTCGATCAAAGCAGGAGAAAAGAGAGTGAGCGCTGCAGCGTTGCTCTTCGGACAGACATTCATCACTATAAATTATGCGCACGGCCTTGAAACGCCCAGGTGACTAACTTTGCACCCATGCACAGGTGAAACCATTCGATAAAGAGCGCAAGGGCCAGAGGATATCTGTAGCTCCATATGAATATTAAATACGTCAGAGAGAAAGTAGACGGGGAGAGATGGATATTGGAGAAAGAGTGATGACCGTTGTGGGGTTTATAGTGGATTTTGCCAAAATGTGTCGCTATTTTGCAGATATATAAATAATGCAGTTTTATAATGGTGAAAGACATGTACACAAATTATCTTATAGGGTTAGTTCATCTAAAAATGTATATTCTGTCGTTCTTTACTCACTCACTTGTCACTGTCTGCTTGCATTTGTATCTTGTATTCCTGAGTAGAAAGTCAATGTGTTTGGAATGACATGAGGGTCACTTGCCCCTTTAAAAAATCCACTTGTCCCAGACAAGCGTTAATGTCAAGCCCTGAGATCATAAACTTAATTTCCCATAACTCATTGCCTGGACTCAATATGTTGTGATTACATTCAGCTGTGTCTTGTTATCTTGTTAAACTCTGCCTATATAAGCCCTGTATTTACACTCATGCTTTGCAAAGTCTTGTAAGAGTTACACTGCATCTCTGAGCGCACTCCCGCTGGTTAACCAGGTTTTGGTTTCCCCTGTTTGCTTGTGCTTTTTTGCCCTGTTGTCTTTTTGGGTTATTTACCTTGTGTTATGACCTATTGCCTGTTTTATGGATGATGATTATAGATTGCCCTAATAAATCTGCTTTTGGATTTTCATCACTCGGAGCAGTTCGGGTCTTTATTTTGGGGACAGAAAATCCGAAATCATGAAATCATGGCTTAATGTGTTCGGTAAGATTTTTTTAATGTTTTTAAAAGAAGTCTCTTCTGCTCACCATGGCTGCATTTATTTGATCATATATACAGTAAAACAGCAATATTGCTTGCTTGCTGAATAAAAATAATAAATTACATTTTAAAATATATTATAATAGAAAACGGTTATTTTAAATTGTAATAATTTACAATATTACTGTTTTTACTGCATTTTTGATCCAATAAATGTAGTCTTGGTGAACATAAGAGATCTTTCAAAAACATAAAAAAAATTGTAATACTAATTGTGTACTAATAAATTTTAGTTTGAAAACATCTTTTTCTCTCCGTTTTGGCTTTCCTTCCACACTGAGAAACCATGTTTGTCCTGCGAAAATGGAGCAAAGTGGATAATTTTGAAAACGCCATTTTCGCGTTGTAGTGTGTACTGTGAAAATGGAGATATTTAAAAACGATGAAGCATGTTTAGTCATGTGACGTATATTGAACTGATAGATATGAACTGTTTATACCGTTATTGTGCATGTTATGTGCTATTCACTTTCACACTGTCCTATAGCGGTCTTTGATCACAAAATTAGCTGATAATAAATACAATGCAGTTCATATCTGCTGCTTTCATTGACGTGAAGTGAACTGTTTAATTTGCATATAGTCCAAAAGGCGAAGATCAGTGAACTGAAGACACATTTATGTGGCCAAGTGTAAATGGAATAGTTTTAAAAAATTGGATAGCTATCTGATCAGTAAAAAGGCCCTGAGAGATGAGCACGGTCAGACTGCTCTGGTTTCTGCTCTTGCTTTAATCTCACAGTAATTAAGTCATTATTTAACAAGATCCATCCTAAAAAGCATATATAAATATGGATTAATATCTCCTTCGCTCAGTCTGAGTTTGACCTTGAGTTCACAGAGGAAGATTTACACAGGTTTGACACGTTCACTCGTTTGAAGAAAGTGAAGGTTTAACACTGAATATCTGATGATGTATTGGGTTCGTCATGACACTTCATCTATTCCACACTGCTTTACTTTCTTTTTATTCTCTGCTTCCTTTCATGTTGTCAATTACCACAGACAATATTTGAACTTGTCTCTCTCGTGATGGAGAATGAGAAACATGTTTGCGGTAAATACTCTTGTAATGGACGAGAGGGCCGGAGGGCTTAAGAGAAATGTTTTCGTTAAAGCATATGAAATCCTCAGGAACAATGTGTTATTTGATTTGGAAAGTGTTTTTATCGTCTTTGTGAAGCTAGGCTGTTTTTTTTTTCTAGGTGGAACAGTTTCTAGTTCTGCATTACTGATGTAATTCTCCTGGTTGTAGTTTAGTTGTAGTGATTTATGGACAGACATTGTACAATAAACTGGCTGAAATTGTAGGTTTGTTGCTCTTGTCTAGTTTTCTTGTTTCATTTTTATAGCCATTTCTTTGGATATATTAGTTTGTCTTTTATTTTGATCTATTCTCATGTTCTTGTCTGTGTTCATTGATTGTCTCCGGTTGTTTCTAGTTGAGCTCATTAGTTTTGAGTATAAATATCCCTTGTGTTTCTCTTGATTATTATCGATAGCTTTCATGTTGTGTTCATGTCAGGCTTTCTGTTTCTTGTTAATGTAGTTTTATGTTTCTTACTTTTGCAATTTAATTTTCACATGAAATATGACCTATGACACAGAAGTGAGCAAGTGACAATTTCTGTTTATATTGGGGATGTGATGTGAGGAAATTTTCCCACCGGTTAATCGACGTGTGACGGGGTGGGTGGGGGGGCACCTTCATGTGCGCTTAAAGGTGTGTGTGTAAATTAGAAGTGTTACCTCTGGATTATGCCACCTTCATCAGACAAAGTTTACAGATTGCCTCATTAATGTCTGCATGTTCCTTATTAGCATTGGGTTTAAATCCAAAATATTGCTAAGTAGGTGCTTTTACATTGCGCTTTAAAACCAAATCTTCCGCTATCGTCTTGTCATTCAGCTCGCAGTCAGCTCGCCTCACTCTCATTACGTGATAAATGAAATCGGACTCCTGCTGCTGAGGGGTACAAGGGATATAATCGGTGTGTGGCTGAACACTGTGTAACACCGGTAACACTGACTATCGCAGCAAGCCTAGTTTATATATCAAGCGAATGGGAAACAAAGTTACAGATGGCTTCAATGACATTTCTGAGAAAAACTATTCATTGAAATTGTAAATTTCTTGCAAATCTTTGACACATTGACCGGTTTAATTGAGACAGTAGCATGTAAATGGGATATTCTTGATCACAATTGTAACTGTCACATTGTTGCATTAAATGTCAGGTTAAGCAACTGATAAAAAAAAGCAACAAAATGATCTGTATTTGTAGATTGTCAATAATCTGTATTGTCTGTAACAGTTTACAATAAGGTTGCAATTGGAAACATTAGTTAACTACATTGAACTAACTGTAAAACATTTATTATTCTTAGTTCATTTATATTTCACCATTTATATACACTGATGACCCAAAACATTATGACCAGTCACAGGTGATGTGAATATTGTTGATCATCTCCTAACAAGGCCACATATTAAAATCTGGGTAGATTAGATGGTAAGAAAACAATCAGTTCTCTTGTTGGATGCAGGAGAAATGGGCAGGACAAAGATCTGAGTGACTTTGAAAGGGCCAAAAGGTTATGGCACAGTGATTGTGTCAGAGTATCTCTGAAACTGCAAGGCTTGTGGGTTGCTCCCGGTCAGAAGTGGTGAGGAGGGACAAACCACAAACCGGTGACGGGGTGTTGGGCTCCCTAAGCTCATCAATGCTCGAGAGCAATAAAGGCTATCCTGCAGCCGCAGACCAATCAGAGTGCCTACACTGTCAAAAAAAAAAAGATACAGCGCTGTCACTGGGGCAGTACCCTAAGGCAGTGGTTTTCAAACCCTGGGTCGCGACCCTTAAAAAATGGGTCGCAAGGATGATTTAAGGAAAATGGAGTTACATTAAAAATAAAAAAAATAACATTTGTTTTCATAAAATCAGTCTATAGGCCTATATAAAAGGAATAAATACGCAAAATATATTTGACTTAAATAATTAACAGATTAACAAAAAGAAAGAAAAAAACTGTGCGATATAGCTATTTGTAGTGTTTATAATGTTTATAATGTGTATTAAAACATTTCGCTTTATTTACCGGTAGGCGTATTATTTCTGGATGCAATCAAATGCGACGTATACGTGACTTACCTGTTTTTTTTCTCTCCCAAAAGCATAACAAAAATATATATTTGTAGTGTATTTTGAAGCATGCAGCAAACGATTAATTGGTTGAAATTCTTGCTGGTTAACGGTTAACCGGTTAATTAGCGTCCCATAGGCCTAGCTGGGGCGGCAGTGGCTCAGTGGTTCATGTGGGTTGTCTACAAACCATGGTTTCTATCCCCGGTTCCACCTGACCAAGTGTCAGCTGCTCCCGACGAGCTGGATGGCACCTTGCATGGCTGACACCGTCGTCGGTGAATGAATGGGTGAATGTGAGGCAATATGTAAAGCGCTTCGGTGGCCATGGGTCTTGTTGAAAGTGCTATATAAATGCAGTCTATTTTTATTTACCATTTAGCTATCAAATAAGTGCAGAATCAACTTTGCGTTGCGAACGAGTCAAGGATCAAAACCGGTTATGTGGAAAAGTACTGAGCTGAATTATGCCATCTAGTGGTTTAATGGAGAATACAGTCAAATGGTCCATTGTATATAAAGAATTCTTATGCTTGGCTTGACTTGTTTGAATGTAAATGGTTGTAGGCCTATATATGGGTCACGACAACAATAAAAAAAGAGGGTCGTTCTTAAAAAAGTTTGAAAACCACTGCCCTAAGGTACAAAAGTGAAAAGGTACATCTTTGTACCTTACTTACCCCTAAATGCAACGTATTAATACCTTTTTGCTTTTGTACCTTAGGGTACTGCCCCAGTGACAGCGCTGTACCTTTTTTTCTGACAGTGTATGATGACCCCTGTCCACCATTAAAAGCGCAGCCTACAATGGGCATGTGAGCATTAGAACTGGATCTTGGAGCAGTGAAAGGTCACCTGGTCTGATGAGTCCCATTTTCGTTTACATCACGTTGGATGGCCGTGCACATGTGCGCTGTTTACTTGGGGAAGTGATGGCACCAGGATGTTTTGTGTCATCGGTGTATATATATATATATATGAAACATTTCATTTAATGTGTTAGCTGACATTAAATAATGGGAGCTTATTGTAAAGTGTTACTGTATTCAGAATTTCTTTTTTTTGATTTTGACATTTCACAAAGTAAATTTCACAAAAAATTGCAAAGAAAGGGCAAGTAACAAGTTAAAGCGAAAAGTAGAAAGACTGAAATCTCTAATCTTTTATATTTCTTGAACACCAATCAGAAAAACCTTCCTCTCATAAACACAGGAATCTCATCAGACACTTTCCACTGTTTATGGAGTTTATGTGGTTTCAAGTACATCTCAGAGTGAGGATGAATCTGTCTCTCACAGATGGGGGGATGAAACGCAATCCTGCGAGTCCTCAGACATGAGGAAACACGGCACAAGTCTCTCTCTTCCGGAGTGCACCATGGATAAACCCTCTCCGGCTTTTCCAGTCCCATAGGAGTCTGAGGGAAATAGTCGGCCCGTGTTAAAACTAAATGAACACATTGATTTATTTCCACTCTGAAGTGGGACTGGGCCTCATGGGAATGACGTGTCAGATAACACGCACACGCACATGCACATGCACGCTTGTTCACAGTGTGGAGGAGCTGGAAACACGTCTCATGTTGTTGAGGACAGGCTCCGTATCTGTGATGGAATCAGGTAGTCATCTGTACAGAGGGTGAACTCACCTCGTGTTATCGGCGCACACCCTATCACGCTGTGTTTGGATGTGAGAAATCGAGTCTGCTGCAGGTGCAGAGTGTGTCATCAGCTGTGTGTTACTGTGGTTGCAAACTTCTGCTCTCCCTGTTTCAGTTTTATGTGCTTTATTGGGCTGAAGAGTTGGGATCGTAAGCCGTATTTGGGCTGGATTCGCAATTATGTAATTATGCATTGCTAAGGACTTCATTTGGACAACTAAGGCTATTTTCTCAATATTTAGATTTTTTATTAGCTTATTTATTCAGCTTTCAAATGATGTATACATCTCAATTTAACATTTAGAAAACCCTGTGGTCCAGGGTCACGTATTTGAATATGAAATATGAAAAATGAGTTATGCATATGAAAAACGCAGTCGATACCCTTTTGTTTGAAATATGAGCGTCAGCCACATTCATTGAGAAAAAAAACTCCTGTATGTTCATCATGAAAATGCAAAACAACATCCCTCAGGGCTTTTAGTTCAAAAAACCTACTCTTTAAGTTTTCTACTCTAAAAGTTACTCTTTTGGCGTAAGTCGACCTGCGTACCACTGACCACCGGAAGCTAGTTATTTTAGTCTATAAAGTTTTTAAATATGGATACTTTTCTTACACAAACACGTTACTTCGCTTCAGAAGGCCTTTATTAACCCCCCGGAGCCGTGTGGAGCAGTTATATGATGGATAGATGCACATTTATGGACTTCAACAATTCACTGCCATTATAAAGCTTGGATTAGCCAGGACATTTTTTAATATAACTCAGATTGTATTCGTCTGAAAGAAGAATGTCATATACACCTAGGATGACTTGAGGGTGAGTAAATCATGGGCTAATTTTAATTTTTTGGGTGAACTATCCCTTTAAGTTAAATAAAGTTGAAACAAAATAGAATGTAAATATTAGATTAAACTTACATTGGGGGAAAAAAAAATTAAAATGAGAAATGTTGCCTTGGCAAATAAATTAAATAAACATGTTTTAAGTTGAAGAACTAAAATTAGCAAAATGGAAATACAAATAAATTAAAGCTGAATAGAATTAATACAAATGAATAAAATGACAAAACCCCGTAACAAAATTATGGAAATTACAAATGGAAATTAAAATGAAAATTGAATTTTTTTTTAAAATAATCATAAATACTTTAATAGTACTAATAATACTAAAATAACGCTGGACGGCAATATGATAAAGATTACAGATGTTATCTAGAAAAATAAGCAGTTGTTGAGCTGATCTTTGTAATTATGGAGGAGAAATGATTACTTGTTTTGTTTATTTATAAACAGATAAAGTGAGTTTACAGTATGTTGATGATGTTTGTAGAGACATGGATGATTTCCTCTGCTTAATGAACCTCTTGGGTTTTTAGATGTGCATCTACCGTATCTGGTTAATGTAGAAACCACACACATTCATGTCACCCTCTCGTGTGTTTGTTTAATAAGTTATTTTGGTGTTGGGATCATTTAGTGGTTTATTGATTGAATTAAGGTGCTGGTCACAGCTCTTTTATTTGTTGCACTTGCACACAAAAGCTAGTTTCTGTTTTCATAGTTTCAGATTTTCCATATCATTTGTCGCAAACACAAAAGCAACAAATCGTTTAATCGCACTCTCTTTGGCTGTATTATTTTGCAGGCACAGGGACCCACTTTATATTAGGTGGCCTTAACTATTATGTACTAACATTTAAATTAATAGTTTGATACAATGCACTTATTGTGTACATACATGTTTTTACATTGTACTTACATTTTTAAAATTACCTGCATGTAATTACAGCTGTAATTAATTTCTGTAGTTATATTTATAATTACACTGTTGACACTTCCCTTACACCTAACCCTACCCTTAAACTTACCCATACCACCACAGCTGTCCCTGACTTTACCCGTATCCCACCTCAATATCATCAGCAAAAGTGTTTTGCAATACAATACGAACACAATAAGTACATAGTAGTTAAGGCCACCTAATATAAAGTGGGACCGAAGACAGTGTATTGGCCAGACAAATAAAGAAACAAGCTTGATACACAAACAAACACTTTGATTCTCTCTCAGTAAACATGTCTTTCTCTGAAACACACACAAACACACAGCAGTGATTGATCATGAAAACAGACGTCTTGATAGTGTTCAAATTCAACACACAGATGCACCAAAGTTAGACCTCACTTATAATAATCTGATTTATTACAGTTGTAATAAATACAACTAATAAATACAGTTGCATAATATAATTGTGCCTGCTGCACCCATGGTACGGCAGCAAAGTTCCTGGATTATTACGCAGGAATGAGAGTATAGTCCCTAGCCATATCGGTCTAGAAAATTGCAACTTTTAATTTTCCGTCGTTCTTAGTACACGATGTAACTATACACATCACAACATGTAAATAGGAAAATGTTGGCGTTATTTTGTCATTTATTGAGCAGTAGGCTAGATGGAGCCGTTTACCTCCAATCTTTGTGCTGTGCTAGGCTAGCGGTGGGTGCGTCAGATATGGCACGCACGGAGATAAAAACGGTATGTATGGACTTATCTAACTGGGCGATACGGTGAATAAGCTAAAGTCCCAAAAGGTCGGCATGTTTCTTTAAAGTTAAGTGGAAATCTTCCTGCGATTATGGAGGGCTGCGCTACAAATAACTTGAAGTTCAGGCAGTAACAGAAAACAGCAAAGATTAAAATATATTGAGAATAAGAATCCATATCAGTATCAATTAAAAAGGAGAATTGGTACCAATTAGTTTGCTTCCCCACAGCTGACATGTTTATCTGTTATCTGAAATAGACACTTGCCTTCCTGCACTTTTACAGTACTTGGATGTTCGTCCATTGACACGTCTCTGTCGTTTCTATCTCTCTCATGCTGGCACAGTCGTCAGCGTTGTTGCTCGATAGAGATGAGGGCTTTGAAAAGCCTGATATTTTCCGTTTTGACATCCGTTTCTGATTCAAATTAATATTTTTGGTCTGTTCTGAACCGTTTTAGTCGCAGTCTGGAGCCCTGTTAAGGGTTTTTTCTGTCCATATTCAGACATTGAAGACCCTATCATATATGAGCCTTAAAAGAATGGTGTATCAAAAAACACATGCAGACTGTCTAAAGGTTCAATAAACTGTTCCAATAAAAAAAAGAAAGATATTATTTCATACCTTGAGTTAAACAGGGTTAAAAGCTGTTAAATTCAGTGCAGCGCAGCATGTCTGCATAGACCAACAATTAAAAAAAACGCACAGATGGATCTTGCTCTGTCCTCCCAAAACCCCTGAGTACTCGCTTTATTTATCTGTCATGTACTTGAGTAGTCAAAATGACAAAACTGCACATCCATTATAAACAGGTCCCGTTGGTGGCATTAAGCACGTTTCAGGACTCTCTCCTCCTGGTTTTTGTGCTCCGGCGGGACTTGTAAACTTTACACAGGCCGTTATGTTCTCTCTGATGATGCTGTAAAGTTTACGCATCAGATGGTGCCGCTGGCAGCTGCTTGTACAGTTTGAACCTCTCTGAGTCTTTCTGGGTTTTTTTTATATGCTTCAACAGGAGAGAGCCTTGGGCTTTGTTCTGAGCTATCAGACAACACCAGAGGAGAAATCAAGGGAAACAGAGAGAGAGACTGTGTGTACGCTTTGAGAAAATCTCATGTGTCTGAGTTGTTAACCTCTAGACCCCTCATTACTGCATTTCCCACAATCCTTTGGCTTTCACTCCTGCCCGTAAGAGTGTTTGAGGTGTTTCACCTTGAGTATTGTTATACCTGGAGAAAGCAATCCGTTAGCAATTCCGTACAGCTCATGCTGTCAGCTTTGCTCACAGGCTTTCAGTTCTGGATGTTCAGCTATTAAGGCATTTACGGCATTAAGGCACCACACTGATTTGTAATTTTAATGGTAAAAAAGCTATGTAAAAATATTATTTTAGTGTCATGATACTGTTAATATTGTTTAATTTGTTTGGGTTTTTATTTTAAAGTTTTCATTTTTTAGAGTTTTACTAAATTTGTTGTTTTTGACATTTTTAGTAGTTATTTTTAAATATATATTCATTTTTATTTCAGATTTAGTTTGTTATTTTAGTACATCAAATTAAACTACATGAAAATTAGAACATAAAACTACAGGAAAAAACATATTTTCAATACTTCAAATGAACTGAAATAAAATAAAAAATATTTTATTTCAGTTCATTTTAAGTATTGAAAATGTTTTTTTATGATTTCATTTTACTATTAACGGTAAGTTCACTTACTATATACGGTGAAAACTGTTAAATGTACAGTTCTTGGAAGTGAAAAATATCAAATTATTTTTATCATTTATGTATTATAAAAAAAATGTATTGCTGTATTGGTGTATTAATATTATTTCATTAATTATTTTTTTTTACTGTAAATTTAAGTTCAATCTGTAAAACTTAAATTGTTGCTTCTGTATTTTTTTTTGTTGAAATTCTGACAACCACAGCTGCCTGTTTTAGCATATATTTCACTGATTTATTTTTACAATGAGGTGCTAACCAGCCAATCCTCTACCCCTTTGGTATGGAGAAGTGAGAGGAAACAATGAGAAAAGAAAGGAAAAATCAGAGCACATGAGCGGAGCTGGACTGATGGGTTGTGATGTTTGTGATAGATTAGTATATCAAACACAGTCAAGTGTGACTCTGAGTTTGACAGTATTTAGATGGATTTTCAAAGAATTAATAGAGTTAGTTAAACCACGAGCAATTAACATTCAAATGACCAAAACAGTGTTGTTACAGAGAAATTAAGAATTAATCGAATTGCAAAATTGCCTCTTCAAATCGATGCATATGGTTTGAATGCAAATGCATGTCGTTTTAATTTCTTTACTTATGTTTTTTCCCCCTCTTCTTCATTCTGTTTGCGCTCACTCTCCAGAATTGAAATGAAAGTGTGAACAAGTGCTTTAGTGTAATTAGGGCAGGATTTGAGAGACTGATTTTCTCAAATGAACGATGTTGGGTTTGGTTTAAAGAGGCGAATGCTGTCTGAATGAAGGACAGGTTTAAATTTTTATAATGAAATAATTTGGTAACCATGCTCAGATCCATCAAAATAACATGTTGATGCATGTTAATGCTCTCATAAACCATTGATAACATTAAACACCAAAGTATTCGTTTGTATGGTAAAGTGTAAAACTAATGTCATGTTAATGTGAAATCGAACAATCTACTTCTGACTTGTGATTGCAAGTAGCAAATAATAGTTCAGTACTATGACGTAAACTAAAGGCTATTGTCTAAAGAGCTAAACTAGTCCATATAACCCATCTTACGTTTGTTTGAACAGAAAATACATCAATATGTATAAGAAAACAGAGCTTATCTCTTTTATTATAAATTATAAATACAGTAAAGGCAAGAGTTGAGAATATTTTCTGATTTATGGAGTGATAAAAAGAGAAATCCAAAATCCCTTCTGTAAAATATTCTCTAATATGTCAACAAAATGAAATAAGAATTCTGAACCTGGCTTTATCCAATGTTCAGATTTCTGGAAATCTGGAAATGTATGCAAATCAGTGCACATTTAAATAGACAATTCCTCATTTGCATATGTAAACAACATTTTCAGACTAAAATAATACAAAACAATTGTCTGAATTTACTGTGTATAATAAACTGGGGAAAGTATGGTGATATTACTAAGTTTATATTTGTACCCTATTCACCTATAGTGCCTTGCCTCAAATCTATGAATTGCATGAATTCAGTTTTCTGTGAACCTAAACGCAGGGTTTTGTAGTGTTTTGTGCATCAAAAGTAAATAACTGTACGTGTGATAGAAATACAGATAAACACATGCACACGCAGAGAAACTCAATAGTGTTATGCGCGTTTGTCCAAGTGTTTGCCGTTGTAAGCACCTCCTCTATGTTTAAGATCTTAATAATGATTTATTGTGTTTATTCCAAACATTTTATCAGCCGCTGGTACAAAAGCTGTTTGGTAAAAGACCTCAGAGCTGAAGTATTTATTAATAATGATCATATCTTTATCTCTAAGAGATATGTGTGTGTGTGTGTGTTGTTGTTATTGTTTTCTTCCTCTGTTGCGCGCGGCGGCTGTAATGCCTTCAGAATTATATGTCTTCTCTCATAATATCCTGTATCGCTTCACACATGAAATAACCCACAGGGTGTGTGTTTTATGTGGACGAATGTTTGTGTTTGTGTGTGTTTTTGTCCCAGCAGGATCCAGTATTGAAATCTCAGTAAATGTGTGATGTTTCATTAGCTTTAATTAATCAAGTTTGATTGAGTTAAAAACCAGCTAATGAATTATGCGTATGTGTTCATTTCATGCTTCATATGTTGGTGTATTTACCATGGTTTACAATATTTTAGATGTATTGTAATACACATTTCAGCAATATCACACTCACGTTTATGCTGTTGTGTTGAATGTCGTCACATCTGTGATTCTGCCGTAATCATGAGACCAACAGCACGATTGTGGTTATTATATTGCTTTAATGCAACAATAAAAATAATAAAAAAATAGACGTTAATATTGAGTATCTCGCATTTGGTTCTTGATAATTTGGTCATTGGTAACCTGATCATCTTTTTTTCTTTCTCTCTCTTTCTGCTGTCTTGTTAAGGAGGTTGAGGTAAGTTGAACAGTTTAGCATTTTTGTAAGATTTCTCGTTTAGTAACATGCACAGTCCTCTCTTCTCTCTCTCTATATATATATATATGTGTGTGTGTGTGTGTGTGTGTGTGTGTGTGTGTGAACTTTTAAATGGTACTGTGTATATACACCGATCAGGCACAACATTATGACAGGTGAAGTGAATAACACTGATTATCTCTTCATCACAGCACCTGTTAGTGGGTGTGATATATTAGGCAGCAAGTGAACATTTTGTCCTCAAAGTTGATGTGTTAGAAGCAGGAAAAATGGGCAAGCGTAAGGATTTGAGCGAGTTTGACAAGTGCCAAATTGTGATGGTCAGAGCATCTCCAAAACTGCAGCTTTTGTGGGGTGTTCCCGGTCTGCAGTGGTCAGTATCTATCAAAAGTGGTCCAAGGAAGGAACAGTGGTGAACCGGCGACAGTCATGGGCGGCCAAGGCTCATTGATGCACGTGGGGAGCGAAGGCTGGCCCGTGTGGTCCGATCAAACAGACGAGCGGCTGTAGCTCAAATTGCTCAAAGAGTTAATACTGGTTCTGATAGAAAGTTGTCAGAATACACAGTGCATCAAAGTTTGTTGCGTATGAGGCTGCATAGCCGCAGACCAATCAGGGTGCCCATGCTGACCCCTGTCCACCGCCAAAAGTGCCAACAGTGGGGATGTGAGCCTCAGAACTGGACCACGGAGCAATGGAAGAAGGTGGCCTGGTCTGATGAATCACGTTTTCTTTTACATCACGTGGATGGCCGGGTGCGTGTGCGTCGATTACCTGGGGAACACATGGCACCAGGTGCACTATGGCAAGAAGGCAAGCCGGCAGAGGCAGTGTGATGCTTTGGGCAATGTTCTGCTGGGAAACCTTGGGTCCTGCCATCCATGTGGATGTTACTTTGACATGTACCACCTACCTAAGCATTGCTGCAGACCATGTACACCCTTTCATGGAAACGATATTCCCTGGTGGCTGTGGCCTCTTTCAGCAGGATAATGCACCCTGCCACAAAACAAAAACAGGGCTGTTTTGGCAGCAAAAGGGGGACCAACAGAATATTAGGTCATAATGTTATACCTGATCAGTGTATACTCATCAAAAAAAAAAGAAAAGTTCCTTTTTCAGTATACTGTATTTAAAAGATAACTATGTAAAATCCAAATAAGCTTTACATATCTTTATTGGAAATGGTTTAAGCTATGTCATAAACAAGTATTTTACATGCACCTGTGGAACCGTTTATAGGCAGTAGACAATTATGGTCATGGTTCCAATAACTTAGGCCATTAAAGAGACTTTTCTACTGACTCTGAAAAACACCAAGAGAAAGATGGCCAGGGTCCCTGATAACCTGCGTGAACATGTCATATTCCTGCTTCAGGAGGCATGAGGACTGCAGATGTGAACAGAGCGATAAATCACAATGTCCGTAATGTAAGACGGTGCTACAGGGAGACAGGAAGGACAGCTGATCGACCTTGCAGTGGCAAACCAAGTGTAACCATGCCCCCCCCCAGATGTGTTCAAGAACTTGCAAGTGCAGCAGACGACAGGATAATTTAGAACCAACAAATACTAGTAAATTCTAAAAGTGCATGAAACTGTCAAGTAGTGTACTAAGTTACAATAACGCTCACACACTCGCACACACGCATGCAGCCTCGCATACACACATGCAGCCTCGCGCACGCACGCACACACTCGCACGCACACACATGCAGCCACGCACGCACGCAGCCTCGCACACACGCGCACACATGCAGCCTCGCATGCACACGCTTGCAGCCTCACACACACAAGCACGTACACGCATGCAGCCTCACACACACAAGCACGTACACGCATGCAGCCTCACACACACACTCGCACCCACGCAGCCTTGCACACGCACACATGCAGCCTCGCACACACACACTCGCACGCACGCGCTTGCAGCCTGACACACACATACACACATGCGCACAATCACACGCTCACGCTGTAAATATCGGTGCAATTTTTATTACTCTCTTTTGTTGCGCCTCCCTCCGCCATTTTACGCTAGCGCGAGAAGTGCATATATGACAAATGATGTCAGAGAAACGTCGGTAGATGCAGAAACGTCCACGTCCACATCACAATGCATTGATGCAACTATTAATTTCAATACCCCTAATAAAAAGGTGTTATTTATATGCTGAATTATGTTAAAACATACGCGCAGAGTGTGACGTCATATTGTGAGTCCACCTTCGGTATTGTGCAAGTTAGGTAGGTTTTTTGTGTTTATTTTCATTTCCTGTTGCTGTGCAGGCTCTTTTATTGTGTAGGACAGATTAAACAGCTCAATAACCTTTTATTTAATGGCTGAATTTATTTTCCGTAGACTGGTCCGTTGCATTGCGATTGCAAGCAGCCCTTTAAGAGTGGAGTAACATCTCACAGCAAGAGCTGGCAAATCTGCACTGTAGTACTTAAAGCAGCTGGTGGACACACCACATACTGACTGCTACTTTTGTTATAGGGTCTCATTATTCCTTTTCTGTTTGTCAAATGTCTATGAAATTTGTTCAGTTTATGTCTCATTTGTTGAATCTTTTTATGTTTATAAAAATATTTACACGTTAAGAAATTAGCTGAAAAAAAAGCAAATTTCTCTCTCTTTAAATGCTAATTAAGACTATTATCTGCTCAGTGGCTGTGAGGAAATCCTGCATTCAAAGCATGTGATGTGTGTGTTTGTGTCATTGGGACTTTATCTGTCAGCTTTACTGTGTTCGTCTGCTCTGTCCTGCTGATGCCCTCACTCGACATGACACACACACACACACTCACACACAATTGTCTGAGTGTATGGCTGACCTGTCATGCCCGCGGGCTCTAAACTGTCACCGCAGAATCAAAGAGTGAGAGCGTGAGCGAGAGAGTGAAAGGACGAGTGAGCAAACAGGAAGTGAAAGGAAAGCAGAGGAACAAACACACAGCCAGAGTCAGTTAGTCTCCCGTGAACTGTGAGACAGTTTCTGACTTTCTCAAACACACTCCAGCCGCGCTGTCTATCTGCGGGGCAAACATGAGACGGATAATCCGACAGCAGATAACCACCAGCCTGCCCACAACACTCATTTACCTAAACCACAGAGAGACAGACAGTGAGATGAAATTAATTTGTGGACTGAATTCCTGTCTGTGATAGTTATTTGTGCTGCAGGTGGTGTTGTGATGTACGTGTGTTTGATAAACGTTCTCTCTCTCATCTATGCACCATAGTTAAAAAAAATATATAAATGCCAGACAACAAAACATCAAAGCAAGTGTCTGTATCTGCAGGATCTTTTCTCTTCACAAATGTTCACTTTTCTTCATGTTTCAAGAGTCAGCAGGTGCATTCTTATCCATTTTTTGTACTTATTCACATACTTATCCGTTCCAGATACCCGGATGATGCACTTAAAGTGCCCATATTATGCTTTTTTGTGCTGTTTGGGAATGTAAAAGGTCTGCAGTTTTAAAGATCAAAGTGCACAACAAATAAAGTTATTGTCTCCTAAAAGAACGAATCTATACTAGGGCTGCACGATATAGCGTTTTAGCATCGATATCGCGATGTGCGACGTCAAGTATAGGGATCATAGTTGATCCATGATTTGTACGGGCCAGCTGCTGAAAGTTTATCTTTCGTCAGCCATCAAGCGCAAGAGGATTGTAACTCTAGTGCTGTTTTCTGTGCGCACTCACAGAGCCACACAGAGCAGGCTTGCCAGGTTTTCACAACAAAACCCAATCACGTTTCAGGGGGGGCCCCGTTCCGGGTCTCCCCTGCTAAAATTCGCATTCCTGGGGCTAAATATAACATTATTGGGGTCGTGAAAAAAAAACGCAGACTTGGCAACACTGACACGTAGGGCTGAACGATTAATCAAAAAGTAATCGAAACCGAAATTCAGAACCTCTAACCGATGTAATATTCCCATGTCGTTTATTTCGGTTTCTAGTCACGTGACTCCCTCCGTCAGTCACATCAAATGCAGTTTGCAGGCACACGGAAAGATTCAGAAGCAGTTATCTTTGTTTATACAATCTGGATGCTCAGAATTATTATGGTAATTGCATGTTTTACACAGTTTATACAGGTTATACAAGTTAATATGTACTGCTACACGCACACACAGACGGCGCGCGCAAGCCCCGTAGCCAGATCACTTTCACTTGCGTCCTCATGAAGCTTGTCAATTAAATGCGTTTAAAGGCTTGCCAGTTTGAACATTCAAGCGATTTTACACTTTTCAAGAACAACAATATGGCAAACATCTCCGTTCAGTGCTCATGAGCTTTTTTCTGTGACACAGAGGGCCGAGTTGTGTTGTGTCTCTGACAACACGCGTGCCCTGAAGCCAGATCACTTTCACTTGCGTCCTCACAAAACTTTGTCAATTGTATGCGTTTTAAGGCCTGCCCGTTTGAACATTTGAAGCGATTTTAGACCATCGGATGTGTATTATGTTGAACTAATGCCTGATATACTGTGACACACGAACACTCATACAGACAATAGCTCACACATCACGTGAAGATTGAGTGCAGAGAGGAGCGCTCATTGTCAACGCTGTCCTGTGATTTATCACTAAAGTAGCTTAGAAACTCAACCGTTATAGCATAGATTTGTCTACCTTTGAAGTAACTACAAACCACAGCTTCATAATTAACGGTAAGACTAATTCACACACACAATCACGCTCTCATTAATGCATTCAAATAAATGTAATGTAGGCCTACTGTGCTAATTTATGTATCTGATGTACAACAAGAAATGTTACGGCTCATAGACAATACCTGCTGAAAGTGAGCTGTTTCCTTCAAGTATTTTAAAATCACAAAGAAATGCACTTTTTCATTATAAAAAATTTAATAGTTGAACATATTTACAGTACAAACCTTATCAGAAAACTATGAGGGCAAAAAAAGGAAAGCAAAAAAAAGAGCAAAATAATTGTTCATTAATCGTAATCGAGGTAAAATGTTCAATTAATCGAGATTTTGATTTTAGGTCAAATTGTTCCAGCCCTACTGACACGGACAGCACGTGAACGCTGAATTCACCCTTCGCCGCGAGTTTGATTGACAGGCGATCTGATCAATCAAAACGCCGAATCCGCCGTTTTGTCCGACAAAGCAGTCAGGAGAGTTAACGTCAGTGGACTTGAACTTGAAAAACAGTGTGTAGGTCTACTACTGTCTTTCCGTGGTTGAAACAACATTTCTTCTGGTGTTTATTTAATGCTAATTAACTAGAAGGAAGAGATGATCAGGTGACAAGCAGCTTTAACTGAGCGATCTGTCAAGACACATTAAAGAGCCACAGATGGTATTTATTGTTTAAAATTTGTCATAAAAAATGACAAAATTTGAAAGTTAAGACTTTGTGTCCTCTTTGCTGTGCAATGTATTTGCTTGAGAACAGTATGAGAGTGAGAGCACCATGGCTTGTCAGACACAGCAACAGCAATTAAAGGGGGCGGGTCTTTGCGAAGGGTCTTTTGAGCTTAAACGGACATATGCACACAAAATAAAGTCAAAATGCCCGTCTCTGTGAGTATCCTCGTAAACACAGTCAGTAGAAAGAAAACGGATGCGTGTCATTTATATTAGGTCTGTGCATTCGTCTTAAAGGGACAGCAGTCTAATGTACCCGCAGCTGTTTGTGTCACCAATGGTTACAACAAAAAAATACTTTTTCCAGCTTTAACAAAGATAAATTCTATTAATGAATGAATTATATTAGTTATAGTTCATTTATAGAGTAAAGACTGTTATTTTACATTTGATTATTCAATTTCTGCACCTGAATACTGTTAGATTTACCTGAAAAACATAAAGCACTGCTTATTTCAATTGTATCTTTCTTCTATTGTATTTATCTATGCTTGTAATTTGTTTATTATTTTCTATGCAGATGCACTACCCTATAAAATCACCCAATTATTCTAGAATGATTACTTCTTAATTCAAACAGAGCTATTCAAATCAAATGAAATTGTTTTTATATCGCAATATATATAGCAGAAAAACAAAATATCACAATGCAAGTTTTTTCCAATATCCTGCAGCTATAATCGATAATGAACTGCCGGAACAAGTCGTCAGTACTTACAGTCTTACAATTCATAGTCTAACATGCACATGTATAACAATGTAACACAGTTGCATGATGCGATTGCATATGGTCTTCATTGGCTGCCCGCTAACAACGTCTACTTTGACCCGCCCTCGAACACTGTAGCTGGTTCATCTTGTGCACATGTCGAGAAGACGCTGTTTTCTGCTCTGCAAAATTCTCTTTGTAAACACTTTCAAAGGATGAGAATTTTAAGAGTCAGTGGTTTAAATTACCACAGCAGAATAACCTTTTGTTGTGTACACGTCATTTTACTGACGACTCCTTGCAAGGTCAACTCAGGATTTGAAAAATGCTTATTCATTAAAGATGGGACTTGCTCCTCAGAATCACAACCTGTAAGTATGATTAATTATTGATATATATATTTTCTACCAAGTGTTCAAGATACTTTTATATTGTGTAGGTCTCTGGCTAACCGGCTAACTCGCGTTATTACTGTCTTACTGAAATACTTCTGCTAATCAGCTGTGGGCCACTATTGCCAACAATTGTGTCCATTAATGCAGATTGTCTGTTGTTCTTACTACTTTGAGTAAAGATAAAGGATGGAGCAAGATTTGTTTTACAAACTTTCAGTTATTCACGTTAGTGCTCGGCTGATGTATGCACTGTTATTAATACAGTTAATGATACAGTTCTCACGATTGGGAATTAAGTAAACTCTACTTAACTAAGTTAAGTAAAATAAGTAATTTTAACTTGACCAATTCATTAGTAATTTCTACTTAGTTGAAGTTTCTTTTGCTATACATAAATATAATATTGAATTAAACCACACTTTTAAAGTGTATGTTTTACTTAGAAACATCTAAGTAAATAACACAACAGATATTGTGTAGATACCATACCTACATAATAGAAGTAAAGCGGCACATGAACACAGAGACCTCAATACTTGGTACACAATACACAGTAACGGCAACATTTGATGGATCGTTTTGAAGATGAATGTGTTATTTTGAGTAGAAAGTGAACTCCAAATATCACAAAACGGCAAGTTACTAAACAGAACAACAAAAGCAATGATAAAACAGTGTTAATACAGCTGATAACAGTAAAAAAATCAACCTCCTTAATTATTCAAACCCCAGTGCATGATGGGAACACCAGATAAGTTGAGTAGTTTTACTTAATTTTATAATTTTACGCTTTAATTTCTACAAGGTTGAATTGAATACTATTATAGAATTTACTTGCTTTTTTAAATTCTTGCCTGAACTAACTTTTTCATGTAGAAATTACGTTTGTTTTTTTCTGTAGTATTTCACAACAAAATCATTTTTATCAGTGTAGGTATCTATAGAAAAACTCTTCTTCTTCAACACTACTTCTATTAGTTTAGGATTTCAAATCCAACAATCTTCTTTTTGTCAAAAGTTTTGATTGCAAAGTTTGTGCAACTTCATTTACAATAAATGACACCTGCTTTTATATTTTGACATTTAATGCAATGACATTCAAGCATCAAGTGTTCAAATACTTTTTAGGTCTGTATATTCAGACATTATCATGTTTTTGAAGGACACTGAATATTGAAGTAGCTGGAACAGTATCGTGGTCAGAATATAAATGACAGTACAGCATGAATTGCATTTGTGTTTTGATTTACTCTGCTCACTCAAATCTACTTCAGATGTAATGCTTATATTAAAGGCATGTTTTTCTAATTTTAAAAATAATGGGAAAACAAAGCTGGGTGGGATTTCCTCTGCGTAAACCGTTAGCATGTATAATGTTTAAGTTTTGTGGCTATACTTTTTAAAAGGTCTGTAATTTAACATGTATTTCTGCTAGGTGTGGTCAATTTTGACCAAAAAATATCTCAATATTTTCTTGGATTTGTCAATAACGATGATTATATTTAGCTGAGTGTGTTTTTGTGCTTGTACCTTGACTTGTTAAGGCCTGACGTCGACAAGCTTTTCATATTTTTCATATTTTGTGCGGTGGTCAGTTCCTAACAGTGACAGAAATGAATTTTTCATTAAGGGGTGATATTTGTTCTGTTGAGGCTTTGTTTAAAATTACTTTCATTGCCAAAATAGAGCAAAAATAGACAACGTTGTGTCTAAAATGTAACTCACAATTAGGGCTGCACGATTAATCGAAATTAAACCGCAAATTTTAAAATAAAATTTGGCAAAGGCTGCGATCGTTTTATGTACAGCTCTGTGATCAGCAATAAATGCTGCTCCATCTGAAAGCCAGAAAGAACTTCAAATATACCCGCAGAAGTACGATAACCAGGAAATCTCTATGGGCATCATACTATCACTGTAGCTGAATAAACAGAAGATTGAAACGCTTTGATCAAACATGACTAATAAACACACGACTGCGACAGTATATGGTTTATCATAATAATAAAGTATATTTAGACTTTAATGCTAATCGACAATTAAGCCTTTATCACTGTATAAAATACTGTGAAATAATATGTTTGTGCCTTAATCTGTGTAAGAAGCCACATCACCTTACAGAAGGATGCACAGCTGTCATTATGGAGGGAATTTGAAGTAAAAATATGTTATTATTAAATGTTGTCTTTTGTTGGACAAGAGGTTTATAAATGCTTCTCATGTTTGGCAAGATGTTTGACGCGTGTTGCTTTTTCAAATGCCCGTTATAAGCGACTCAAACTCGCAGTGCTTTCAGATGGAGCAGTATTTACTACTGATCATAGAGCCGTGCTTCACTGACAAGATGCGCAGAAAAAAGAATCATATTCGCACTAAGCCAAATCAGTTTAAGCACGCGATTAATCATGCAGCCCTACTTACAATATTAACTTCTTATTTGTTGAACTGTTGTATAAAATCGATATCACATTGTGCTGATATTCAGGAAAAAAAGCACAGTTAAAATCAAATAAACAGTATACCTTAACTATATCAAATAAAACTCATACAGGGGCATATTTGTTTGTATTTGCAAAGTGACACTTGATCCATGTGTTAAAACAACAATTTCGATGTTATCGTAGCTGATACACATCGCACACCCCTAATTCCTGGCAATGTCTTACATTGTAAGTTAATCAACATAAAAACAGTTTTGATCATAACTTGTATTGAACTGAAGCATTCATTCAAAAACAAACTTGCAAAGGTCATAATTTCCACAGAGAGAAGTTTAGCTGCTGTGTGGATAAAGACTACTACACCAATATTTTTTTGTGTGAGTTTTCAGGTTAGAGAAGGTCTTCAGATTTGCAGAGGGCAAAACTCTGAGGGTAAAATGAGTTTCACCTTTCCCACAAGTCCCCTTTGATTTGGAGCTATGAGCCCACAGACACATTTGGCCTAGTTTTGCTGAGACCACCGTAAACTTTGAGCAAAATTATAGTCTCGCTTTAGCTCACGGCCTGAGAGCTGTAGCTTATAAATGTTTACACCAGAATGATAAATGTGTTCGGAAGCTCACCGTACCAACAGATGTAACTTATTCTCTTATAACTTGTAACTTGTTGTGTTTAATTACATTCTTAATTATAATTAACCACATATTTTACACTAGAGCATCGATCGACTTTAAGCTGAAGAGCCCCTAATGAGAGTTTGATGTCAAATATTTGTTTATCTGGCCTGTAGCAGCTCCACTTTGGGACAGGACTGAGTTAGCAATCGGATTTTAAAAGCCCTTAAAATGCAGCAGCCGTCACTAATGTTGTGTGAGATTTGCCTGAAGTCTGTTGGAGAGATGAAAATCAGGCTCTTGCACTCGCTGTCATTTTTTCTCCTCTTCTATTAAACAGACAAAGTGATGGGTCCTGCGATTTATTTTACTTTATTCTTTTATTTGATTAACTTTATATTGCGACCTTTATTTTAAATAAATTTGTTGCATTCAGTGTTTAGCAAATGCATGTACTTTTGTACATGTACATGTGTGGAAATGTTGTTTGACTTTATGTAATGATGTTTGCTGATATATGGCTTAGATGCGTCATATTCCCAAAGGTTAAAGAGAAGACGAGCAGAAAAATGCTTCATCACCTTTATTTCTATAGCGCTTTATACAATACAGATTGTTTCAAAGCAGCTTTACAGGAAAATAACGAGTTCAATTCTGCTCTAAAGCGGTTCTAAAAAAACAGTGTCATTGATCAGCTGAGGTCAGATGGGTGTTCATTCAGTTCAGTTGAATAATTGTGCAAAGATCGTCACATATGAAATGAGTTCAGTTCAGCTACAAAGCAGCTCTGGAGAAAACAGGGATGTCATCATATAGCTCAGTTCAGTTTTCATCCAAAATTATCAGTGCAGTCAAGTCAATAATATTGCTGAATAGTAAGGCCCAATCCCAATTATATTTTATACCCCTATGTCTATGCCTCTATCCCTTGAAACAGAGTGGCAAGGTGTAAGGGTGAAAATATTCCCCTATGACAGGGGTAGGCAAGTTCAGTCCTAGAGAGCCGCTGTCCTGCAGAGTTTAGCTCCAACCCTAATCAAACACACCTGAACAAGCTCATCAGTGTCTTCAGGATTACTAAAGCTACAGGCAGGTGAGGGCTTTTCAGGGTTGGAGTCGAACTCTGCAGGACAGCGGCTCTCTAGGACCGAACTTGCCTACCCCTGCCCTAAGAAATGGGACATCACTACTACTACACCATTACACGTCATCACACCCTGTTTCTTTTATTAGTGTCCTGCAACATTTAACCAGTATGAACAGCAATGAAGTGCACGTATCTAACATAAATCAGGTGCAAGCACGTTTAACAGATTACTCACTCCCAATGTTGTTTTGCGCTGTATTTGAACTTAAGAAAATCGCTCATTTTCAGTTCGAAAACGCATGAGCCTTTGAGTTTCCTAAGACGACAGGTAATGATACAGAACATACAAGACTGGTGGACCATCTTTTCCATCTGGCCAAACTGTTTTCTTTGTTTATTAACTGTTCCATTCCGTGCCGATCCGAGCTGGCTGGTATGGATATGGTTTTGTTTTTTAATGTGGTGCTGCGATAACGGAGCTCTTTGCAATGTAATACAAACGAGTCAGTTTTTGCCTTGGAGACGCAAGAGTTTACAGACTCGTGATGTAAATAGCAACTGCGGAGGATGACCAGATATTTCTTTTAACTGTATTATTAATTTGTGTTCACATTACTGAAATAGCGCATTTAACAAGCTACTGAGAAACGGGCATCCAGGAACACACAAGTGATCAATCCCGAGTGGCAACATCATTACATGCATTCTAGCAGCATGGTAGTCGATGTATGCAGGGAAATTCATCATACCCCTTTGTTCGAAGTGTGGTCCCGAAAAATCTTAATTTGAAGGGCTTATCTGGCCCTTCCCCCTACCCCTACCACTTCAGCCAAAATAGAATCAAGTCACCCCTACCCCTTCATGTGAATTCGCAAAACGAAGGGGTAGGGGAAAGGGAAGTTGTAAGGGGTAGAAATGGGATTGGGCCTAAGTGTCCCCAATTAAGCAAGCCAGAGGCGACAGTGGCAAGGAACCCAAACTCCATCAGGTGACAGAATAGAGGGAAAAAACCCTTGGGATAAAAATGCTTAGTTTGACTCCATTATCAGCATAGGAATACCAATGCAGCACCTTAATGTATAAAGAGTCTGGGCGAGTACAACATGCTCGAGATACAGATAAATGCGTTTAGTTTAGCATTTTTTATCTTGTACTTTTGAAGCTTTCTAACGATTGTAAAACAGCAGTTCCTGGTAAAGTAATTCCACTGTTTAGTGGTTGTTTGAAAGCAACATTGCAGACACCAAAATAATCAAATAGATCTGGGTGAACATTTAAATTACATCTGTGCTTCCCAGCTCCTGAAAAGCACCAGCCACCACTGACTTGCGGTTCAGAGCCAAAAAATACCATGAAAAGAGACCTGCGAGAGCAGGAGAATTAAACTTGGGTTTGCCCCAAGCAATTGAAGTGAAGGCCTCCACAGACAGTCTATTTACTAGCTTTTCATTGAAAACATGTTTCTGTACACTTATCTGAGTTTCAGACCAGACATGTTTTTATATGTCGTTATCTTTCTCTTATTTCACACTGTCCCTTAAATCATAAAGCTATATTATTCGTTCTGAAGTTCATTAAGATTGACTTTTGTCTGTCTGAGGATTTTAAGTGCATGTCATTGTGTGTTTCTGTAGGACGATTACTTCAGAACCTGGAACCCCAGCAAAGCACAAGACCAAGGTAAGAACATTCAGCTGAAACGTGCTTGTGTTTCTCCTTCATAACTATTTTCTTTGTTGCTTTTATCCATTTATACACCTGACTCTGTAGTCTCACCTCTATCTCTCTCTCTCTCCTAACTCTCCTTTCTTCTTTTTTTCTTTTCTTTTTTTTACCTGCTATATCTCTCCACCCAGATTAATCATAAAAAAAACCTCCAATCCAGTGCTGGAATCTCCATTTCACTGTATTGATCCTCATCTCTTCTCCAGACATTAATCAATACAGAGAGCCAGAAACACACACACATAGCTAAATGAAGACATATCATAGACTTATTTTTTATATAAAGCTAATTATAATTAGACCTAAAAAAGAACAAACTTGTTGCATTTTTGAATTATAAAAAGTATATTATTTATTTCATTTTTAGTTTTTGCAATTGAGGGCGTCCGGCAGGAAGGTTTTATCAGATTTATCTCATTTCTGGAGGCTGAAGACAAATTTGCCCTCAAATTATAGCAAAGTAAACGCATGCACACATACAGCAATGATGCAAATCCAACATATTTGTTTTAGAAACATTTTCCTGAATCATCAGGGAAATCAAAGAGCTCAAATGAGCAAAAAAAAAATCATTTTACTGGTCAGTTTCTGAATATATTGAGAACTGCTGGTGCACTCTCATAAAGGAAACATTTTTTGTGCATGTAGTGATAATTAACAATCTCAACGTCATTGTTTTCACCTCATATTCTGTCAAGCCTCAGCAGGTGCAATCATGAGTTTGAATGATGCAGAACACAGTAGCTCCAACCACGATACGCAGATACATTTTTAGTTTGTTCGCTTAGTATATTTGGTACAACAAGGTATATAACAGGATATCTGCATGTTTGAAGTAATGAAATTTAAAAGATTGTTAGACTTTTTAATGCATGTTTAAAAAGTGTTTGGCCTTAAATTTTGTGAATTTTGAAACTAGTAAAGAGTTTTTGGATTCCCTTATTCGAAATAAACGCAGAATCAGCGTGACATCTGTAGAGTGGCGTTTCCTGAGACTGTGCTGGTGCTGCCGTCACTGGCACATACAATGTTTATGCTCTGCAGAAAATCATTTATCTAATTAATCACATATTTACTGTTTCACTGGAATGACTGTACAGGACTAATATCATTTAAACAGTCTCGATACAGCAACAATGCTGCCACTTCAACTCCAGTCTCTTCTGCCATTCAAAAGGTTGGGGTTGGTAAGGGTTTTTAATGTTTTTGAAAGAGGCCTCTGCTGCTCATCAAGGCTGTATTTATTTTCTCAAAAATACAGTAAAAACATTAGTGCGATGCAAGTGTTTTTTGCTAGTTTCAGCCTGACGCAGTTATCATTTTCACATCCATGTTGTTTAAATAGCAAATGCACTCGCGCCCATCTGTTCACCCATGGCCGTGGTCTGAAAACGAGGTGTGTTCAGGTGCATTGTTGGCACGTTGCTATTTTGAGGAACTGAAAACGACTGCGCCATTGACCAACAAAAAGACCAACGCAGAATTTTTTTGTGTTATCTAAAGGGCACGTTAGTAATATGCGCCTATAGGCGGGTGCACAACGCGCATACACTCTGCTTATTACACACACAGGGACGCGCAGCAGCACACAAACATTTTTAAATATTAAAAATAAAAGGATTCCTCTCTGGAGAAGTGGTCAGTCTTTCTGCTTGCAAATTCTACCATGTAAATAGAGAATCCGCCATCGTGCAAGCGCAACTGGCTTTTAAAGGGAATGGGAGATGAGACTCTGATTGGTTTATTGCACGTTACACCCAAAACACACCCACGACTCATTAAGAGACTACGTACAACCCTTTTGGATCATGCGCCTGTCATTAAACTGGCAAAAGTAGATTTGCACACGCCCTAAGTGCACCTGCGTCATGCGCTTCAGACCATGTGCTCAGATCATGAAAATAGGGCCTTATAAATGCCTTTACTGTCACTATTGAGCAATTTAATGCATCCTTGCTGAATATATATTTGTTGCATCGGAATCATCCCTGTCACATCCCTGTAAGTGGCCTACAGTCAAATATTCCAGTGTACGATATTTCAGCATTTTCGGAAAGCCACATTTCCGGTGAAAATATGTGTTCAAAACTAATTGTCCAGTACAGTGTAGTAAATTTTTTGGGTATTTCAGGCATGTAGATGATTTGCATATGCCAAGGTCGTGGGTTTGGCACATACTGATTAAAATGTAAACCTTTGCTCTGCAAGTTGCTTTGAATAAAAACATCTGCCAAATGAATAAATGTAAATTTATATAAAAAAAAGAGACATTAGTTTGAAGAAAAAAAATACCAGAAGGACCTCTTGGTGTGAAAAAATCCTTCATGTATTCAGATGCTTGTGCTAAAACCGCAATACAGGTTCACTTTCTTAAACAGGGTGTTTGATATTAATTTAGCATCCACTCTGCTGAGCACTCCTGTTAACGATTATGTTGAACCGCCATGAATGACCAATCAAGATCTATTGTTTTTACAGAAACACCAATAGAGACCAGCAGACAGATGCATGCATGACCACACCATATGGAGAGTGAGAGAATAAGTGTGTGTGTGTGCGTTTACCATCTGCACAAGTTTTATCCATTGTGAATGACTCCTTCAAGAACTGCTACAAACCATCATTTCTGTAACTAATCCTGCACCTCTTACAAGCAAACCTCTTCTGAGCCCCTCACCTCACTAATCTCGGTAAATAGCTCTGCTCCAAAACCTAGTGAGCTGTCTCGCTGTCTCCTGACTATATAAGTTACCTTCTTACCCCCCCTAATAAATGTCTGACAGCCACATGTGCAGTGAGACGTAGCGGCAATAGAAATTCAGCTAAAAGAGCTGATTGCATTTGAGTCACTGTCTCTTTTTGTACTCTGAAATGAGCTGGACTAACCTGAAAAATGCAGGTTTTATTGTGTGTTGAGCTAAATAAACAGTTTTAAGATACCATGGTTCTCTAAAAAGAAATTCAGGGGACCCATTACCACAACTTTAATAAGATGCAAGTTAAAAAAAAAATCTAATTGATTTAATTAAACATTGCAGACATTATTTTGATGATTTCTGCTGTCAGTGTTGATCATTACATCAATTTAATATTGTGTGTAATTTAAAAAATCAGTTGTAATTCCCAGCATGCTTTGCACAGGACTGGATCAAGAGGGTAAATGCTGAAATTAAGTGTTATTTTATGTGTTTAGTGAAGGGAAAGACCGGCTCCTGTTTAATGCTGTTATGTTTGACATTTAAAAGAGTTTTTGTTATGTTGAAGTTTTTGTGGTTACCATTTGCTTGTGGTTAGGATGCGTGTGGCTAAATGAAGATATACACCACATTGACTCTATGATCACTGATATCTTACTTGTTCATTAAATTTACAAGCTAAAAGTCACATTTAGCATGTGCAAAGCTAACTGAAATAAATTATATTAATTGGTTCCAGGGCCACAGCTCAATTCGTTGGAACAACATAATTTTTTTGAGTAATCAACCCTCTATGCACACCTTGACAATATAATCGCCATTGGCTAGTACATTTTTTTGTTTACTCGCCAGACTGATATACTATTTTATTTATATTAGTGCTGTCAAATCAATTAATCACTATTAACCGCATCCAAAATAAAAGTTTGTGTTTACATAATATATGTATGTGTACACATGCATGCATGTATTTAAGAAATGTTTTTTATATTTATATATAAAATATTTATATATAATATAAATTATATATATATATATATATATATATATATATATATATAGTATATACATGCAAATATTTCTTAAATATATACATGTATGTGCATGTATTCAAATAGACATAATAGTTATACACAGTACACACGCATCTATTATGTAAACAAACTTTTATATGTCGCGATTAATCATTTGTATACATATATATATATATACACTCACCTAAAGGATTATTAGGAACACCTGTTCAATTTCTCATTAATGCAATTATCTAATCAACCAATCACATGGCAGTTGCTTCAATGCATTTAGGGGTGTGGTCCTGGTCAAGACAATCTCCTGAACTCCAAACTGAATGTCAGAATGGGAACGAAAGGTGATTTAAGCAATTTTGAGCGTGGCATGGTTGTTGGTGCCAGACGGGCTGGTCTGAGTATTTCACAATCTGCTCAGTTACTTTTTTTTTTTCACGCACAACCATTTCTAGAGTTTACAAAGAATGGTGTGAAAAGGGAAAAACATCCAGTATGCGGCAGTCCTGTGGGCGAAAATGCCTTGTTGATGCTAGAGGTCAGAGGAGAATGGGCCGACTGACTCAAGCTGAAAGAAGAGCAACTTTGACTGAAATAACCACTCGTTACAACCGAGGTATGCAGCAAAGCATTTGTGAAGCCACAACACGCACAACCTTGAGGCGGATGGGCTACAACAGCAGAAGACCCCACCGGGTACCACTCATCTCCACTACAAATAGGAAAAAGAGGCTACAATTTGCACGAGCTCACCAAAATTGGACAGTTGAAGACTGAAAAAATGTTGCCTGGTCTGATGAGTCTCGATTTCTGTTGAGACATTCAGATGGTCTCCATCAACTGCAAGATGCTATCCTATCAATATGGGCCAACATTTCTAAAGAATGCTTTCAGCACCTTGTTGAATCAATACCACGTAGAATTAAGGCAGTTCTGAATACTGTGTCAAACACAGTATTAGTATGGTGTTCCTAATAATCCTTTAGGTGAGTGTGTATATATACACACACACACACATGTGTATGAATGCATATTTGACATTTTAATTGAATTTAGGACTGGTGGTGGTGCTTAAGATATTGTTGGTCATTCAGTGTTTCTGTACAAAGTTATAATAGTAATAGATAATAATAGTTATTAATAAGTTAATAATACTACTACTAATTCTACTACTAATAACAATATACAACGCACTAAGGATTGATGAGCTGCTGGTTTCATGAATATTAATCACATTGTCTGCGTTCACTCGAACTGATTTTCTGAAATCAAAACAGGGACGGTAATAGATGAGCACCAGCCAATGAGATTGCCTTTTGCAAATTAGTCCCGCCCACTACCAGAGAAACCGCGTATCTTCTGCTTCTCCAAATGAACTCCGTTATTTTGACAGGAAAATACAACAAAGAATATGGTTTACATGTAGTGTGTCGACTCTGCATGGTATTTAAGACTATTTCTCTTTGCGTGTGTGTGTGAGAAACACAGTGCTCTCAGCAAAGTGACGGCGAGTTGTGTTCCTTCACACTAGAGTTTACGTCAAATACAGGTCGAAGCAAAATCGAAGCATTTATTAGCCAATGGCTAATGATAGATATTATTTAGACATCCAGAGTGAAGATTTACTTAAATATGTGAGTGATTTATTGTAGAGCGTTTGTAGTCAACTTAGAAATTTGTGTTTATGCTATAATTTATTAAGTTCTTCTAACTAAGTTTGTTGGTTGAATATCATTAGAAGTGATCATAACTCAAAAAGATTGATGAAAACTTGCAATTATTTTTTGTTGAGCCAAATTTTTCAGATATTATCAGTGTGTGTGGTCAGATATTATTCGTGGTTTATGTTATTTGTAATGTAATTTACGACTAAGAGTTTTTGGAGATTTTGTTCTTCTCTTTCATGCCATTATTTCCAAATGAGTTTGAAGTTAATATGTTGCATACACAGTGTAGAAAATCCACAACACATGCAAATACTGGGTGAAATAGTAATTTTTTAAATTAAATTAAGGCAAGACACTACAAGTAAACAGGTTAAAAGTTTTAATTAATAGATATCACCTTACTTTGATTAATCACAGAACATTCAGTTAATTGTTTTGAATTACAAGTTTTGTGTTTAAATATGCAAAAATTAAAATTTAAAATTTGCATACATTTCCAGAACAGAAATATTTTGCTGACATAATAGAACCATATTAGGTTTTTACAGAAGGGATTTTGTATTTCTCTTTTTATCACTCCATAAATCAGAAAAACCTGTCCAGACATTTTTTTCATGTTTATATATATACAGGTGCTGGTCATATAATTAGAATATCATCAGACTGATATATTTCAAATGTTTATTTCTTTTAATTTTGATGATTATAACTGACAACTAAGGAAAATCTTAAATTCAGCATCTCAGAAAATTAGAATATTGTGAAAAGGTTCAATATTGAAGACACCTGGTACCACACTCTAATCAGCTAATTAACTCAAAACACCTGCAAAGGCCTTTAAATTATCTCTCAGTCTAGTTCTGTAGGCTACACAATCATGGGGAAGACTGCTGACTTGACAGTTGTCCAAAAGACACAAGATATATATATGTATATATACATATATCGCCGCAGACCAGTCAGGGTGCCCATGCTGACCCGTCCACCGCCGAAAACGCCAACAGTGGGCACGTGAGCATCAGAACTGGACCACGGAGCAATGGAAGAAGGTGGCCTGGTCTGATGAATCACGTTTTCTTTTACATCACTATGGCAAGAAGGCAAGCCGGCGGAGGCAGTGTGATGCTTTGGGCAGTGTTCTGCTGGGAAACCCTGGGTCCTGCCATCCATGTGGATGTTACTTTGACACGTACCACCTACCTAAGCATTGTTGCAGACTATGTACACCCTTTCATGGAAACTATATATCCTGGTGGCTGTGGCCTCTTTCAGCAGGATAATGCGCACACATAGATAAAGTGTAATAAAATAAACACTTGTATTTTGAATGTTTTCATTCCACTAGTCTGAAAGAAGACACTTTATGGTAGCAAAATAGCCAAAATCTCACAATTGACCAAATGCATGAAAAAATATATATAGTTTGCCTATATAGTTTCTTGCCTTAAACAAAATTGCCATGCATTATGGCATTGCCTGCAAAGGATGCATGGCATGCTGAAATCTGGGAAAAAGAAGCTACCCTTTAAAACCTCCTGTTGTCATTTTCATGTTGGGCCTAAAACGCTGCCTATGTAGACAGATCACTAAGTTTTGGAACACAGCTGAATTGTGAATAATGGCTGATTATTTTACAGCCATGCATGTTACCGTACCCGTCCCAAACTTAAGAATGGTGTTGTTTCCACATTGATCTCCTAAATCAAAGTTTATCGATTCACTCCTGAATGTTCATTAGACAAGAGAGACAAGCAATTTAAAGCTCCATCTCTCTTCCCTTCATTTGCACTTCTTATAAACACCAGTTATGCAAACACACTCACACAGCGACACGCACAACGTTAAACTCTCTCTGATCGTGTAAGCAGTGTGTGGCTGAGCCTGACTAATTTAATTAGCCTCAGTCTGTAATTATTCACTTTAAAGAGAAATGAGGGTTATGATCTTGTCCATTACAGACATGACACGAGATATAAGGAGCACAGAGAATAATGTGTGTGTTTCTGTGCGTGCATGTGTGTGCAACATTGTCTTTGCTGTAATCTGTTATTGTGGCACTGCATGCGCTCTCAGTGAATTTAATTGCGTGTGCAGGCCTCATTACAGCCTCGTTATGGGGAAATTCTCTCTGAATGCTTCATTTGCATTTGTATGGTTTTGGTGTTGACTCAGCGTTTCAGCGCCAAACTGCAGTGGCAGCAAACACGGTTGCACAGGGACGGCAACACAACAATCTGCCCTTTAAACTGCCTGCAATTTATGCACAGGGACAATACGGCTTTATCTGGAGCTGGAGACTGGATCTATTTAACTGGCAAAAAAACACTCTCCTGTAGGTTTAAAGAGATGGAAAAAAGAAAAGAAAGAGAGGAAGAAGAACTATATTTCTGGCCAACTCAAATATAAAAACAGCCACTGAAAGATGTGGAAAGAATATTTGATAAACACTAACAGAGTTTTGAATGCAATAAGAGTATGGATGATTGATGATTTGAGCACATGCGTTCTGATCTTCAAGCCTGAAAAATAGTTGTGATTGTCTACATGAAGACTGGTTTAGGGATGCGTAAAAATACATTTATATAAAATTCTAAATCAGACAAAATTCATTTACATTGTGTTTTTACCTTTATTTTATTTTAACTTTATTTGTATTGATGATTTTTTAAGAAAAATGTCTAGGGAAAACAGAATAGAACATTCTGTTTTGGGGCAAGTATAGATTCACATATACAGTACAGTCATTGATTGTTTACGTACCAGCATAATTGTGGTGTGGATAATTGTTTACTTTTAATTTTGGGAGTAATGAAAAAAAAACACACTTGATTTCCCCATGCAAACTCTTTCCATCTCTGTGCAATTGTATGTTGTGTCTTGCAAGCAAAATACCCTTCTTCAGTTGGAATTTCTTCCGCCGAATTCCCATTTCTGCTTAATATAGCTAGATGTGTTTTTTCTATTCTCCATCATTGCCAGATAGAGATAAGATATTATTCTGTGATTATTCTTATAATATATAAGACTCCTATATCTTTGTATAGGAGTCAATTTCAACTCTACCAGTGTATTCAGCTCCGTACTACCCATTTTTTAAACTCCCTTTCAAAATAGTTCATTTAAAGCCTATATGCCTATTCCGCGCTCGAACGCACACATAAAGCGTGCCGCAAAGCACTGGCAAAAATAATGATTATGAATGTGTTGGAAAAAATAGCAAGGAGACATTTTAATTATTTATTAATAAACTAGTGTTTTCTGTGTCAGTGTCAGCTGCAAAGATGAAGTTGACGATGCTGACTCGTCATCTCTGCAGTAGTGAACTTGCCTTTAGAGAGAAATGCACCTTTCATATGGATTACATAATTAGAGTGTATTTGTTTTCAATTTGGATTGGTTTGTTTAAAATGAGACATTTCAAGCTTTCTATATTCTCATGTCTGTGAGGCAAGTAGCCTATATGCTGAGTTTCGGTTCATTTATGTGACAGAGGCGGCAGTTTTGTTGTTATTGTGAGTGTACACAAAAAAGTAGACCCTTTAAAGTTTGGAATGACAAAGTATTTTAAGTTGAAAAAATGCAAGTGATCGCGCCGGCGCCTCCATGTCGTGCAATAAAGCACGTTAAACTTCAGCTTTCTTCCACACTCCGCACTTGGATATGCACCAAATAATAGCACATATTTATCTAGGTTAATGTTAGAGCGAGCAGCCTTGTAAAGTTGCTACTTATATGTTTCAAATGATAAGCCATATTTGAGGTCGATGGATGATTGGTGAATGTTTGGATTTCGTGGCCGACACTGTAATTACCACAAGGACCCGCAGTTAAACTATCTGTCCCTCGCGGACTGTGTGTCTTCGCTACTTCCTGTGGAGGTTTTTTTTGCGACTAACCGACTAATTAAATCTTGGTCGACTAAGCCTCTTTTAGTCGATTAAAGGCGGGCATACACTGTGCGATTTCTGTGTGATTTCAGCAAGGTTACCTACTCATACTTTACGAGTAGATCGCATGCGATGTAAAGCCAAAGCTCAGGATTTATGTGCTCACACTGTGCGGTCCGATCGTCGAGCGCGACTTGACTGCTCACACTATATGTGTGAAATATATGCGCGATAAACCCCCGTGCTAGGTTGATACGGTGTATAAAGAGATAGCCATATGGTCAAACGCATCAGCTATCGATATCAAGAGGATTTAGCATTTCCAATTTATGTATTAAATTATTACTATTAGGGTAGGCCTACTTTTATTATTAAATTGATATTACATTTAATTTGCCCCCGCAACAATTTCATAACACATGCATAACCGACACGCTGCATAATAAAAGATTCGCTAGATTAGCTTACTCCTCATTAAAATTAAATTATTGAAAAACATTTAGGCTGATTATACAATGAATTATAGGCCTATAATTAAAATGATTAACAGTCATAATATGTCAGAACACTGCAATAATCAGTCATCAATGCAAAGAGCAGCTTTATTTCAAAAACAATTTGTTTAACACAAAATGGGCATACTTCTCTTTTCATTTTTTTCACTAGGCTATATGGGCCACAAGAGAAATATTAAGAAAATAAATTAAGACAGTTATAGGCTACGTTTTCAGCATATGTTGAAGTAGATTTATCTCTCGTTGTCTCTGTGAGAATATAAGTTTGTCCGATTTTACTTTCACTTTCTGTAGTGAATAATTGACTGGGTTTGAGACTTTACCGACGCAACTCTCGCGCACATTGCGTTTGGACATTTAAGTTTGCACGTTGCGTGATATCCACTGACTCGCCTTCATGATTTAAAACGAAGAAAAAAAAAATTTGTTTGACAATTGTCAAATGATGGACAATGGTTCACATTTCCTGTGATAATAAAATTAAGTAAATATTAAATAATAGTAAATAAAAGTAAATAAATAAATAGTAAATAAAGTGTGCAAATAAAACAAGTAAATTAATGATCAAGTAGCTAAATGAAAAAAAGATGCGGTGGATAGGCTACGGTGGTTTGGAAGACTTATCCATTTTACAGCACGAGGAGGCATATAACAGTTCGCTAAATTGCTGCTAGTTTGATAGCCTACAAAGCTTAAAGATCTCCCTCTTTTTGTTTTCTTTCTTGCTGTATTAAAGATGAAATGGTTGAACTTCTGCTTTCGCGCAGGCGCAGTGAGGGGAAAATAGGGCAATCAGTTCATAGCTCTGCTTCAGCTGTGCGATACACTCACGAGGGGCGACCAGAATTTCTGACATGCCAGAAATTCATCCAACCGTCCAATTGCCGATCGGGAGAGGTTTATCGCCTCTCGTTCCCTTTCAGTCGGTCACGTTCGACGTACGTCGGACGTCACCGACGAATTGGGATCACTTCTGGGAGCCCCTATCAACTTCGAGATATAGAGAACGGGCCAATGGCCATTGGCGTGCGAGATTTGCATCTCGCGCTCCGCCCCGCGCTGCGGGTATAAACAGGAGGCGAATGCAGCGCACTATTGTCATTCACTTCGGAGCCGAACACGGTGTTGATGAAGGAGACTGTTCCTGCTTCAGCAGAAAGAGAGAGAGCGAGAGAAGATGCTTCTTTGAGTGCTGGGAGAGAAGGCACGATCAGCGGCGGCCGCGAGCTCACTGATACAGTGATAAACTGCTGTTTTTACAGCACTGTTGGTTTGGTGAGGGCGTTCCCAACGGTGAGTGCATACACAGGCTGCACTACTCTCCTGTGTTTTGCTGCGGTCGTTCCTGGGTGCTTCAGCACATTTAAAAGAGCTTTCTTCTAAAAGAGCAGCGCGGGTGTGACACTGCGTCTTTTTCAAGACGTCATTCCACCCGTGCGTTTCTGGATGCGGTTGTTTCCTGTCCTTTGAAGGCCACGATCCCTCTCGCATAAGCATGTTGAGATTGCGTTCGTGGGTGATCCATGTTCTCTCAGGAGAACGGGATCACGTCGGCGCGTTGTTCGTCTCGCCTTCCTCGTGAGGGTTTGAGTGTTCAGCGCGCCGTGTGCCGTCTAGCTGCCGGCTGACAGCGCGGGTTGTCACGGCAACCCAGCGCGTCACTCGGCGCTTTAGATGCGCGGTCGAGACTTAACCTCAAACGGGGTTGAGTCCCTTCGCCTATTCCCCGATCTAGTTTCTTTTCTGGTGCACCAGAAAGGGGCTACTTCGGCTAATAAGCCTTGGTGACCTGAGGATTACAGTGGGGCTTCCCTGCCGAGTACATCTCCGTGGGCCCTCACTCCTCTATCGCATCGCAAGCATGCTGAGACTGTGTTCGTGGGTGGTTCATGTTCTCTCATGAGAGCATGACCACGTCGGCGCGTTGTTCATCTTGCCTTCTTCATAGGGGCTTGAGTGTTCAGCGCGCCGTGTGCCGTCTCGACGGCCACGCTCACAGTCTTGCATGCCTGCTGGTAGCTTACAGGTGGGATTGCTGGTTCCAAAAAAATAAAATAAAATAAAAAAATAAAATAAAGGGGACCTAGCGTTTCATCTGGGGCTCTAGCAGAGGACAGATGTCAATCGCTGCATCGGAGAGAGGGCTGTTATAAGCTGGAAATGAAGATGATGCTGAGTTTCCCACTATAATGGTGTGTGCTCATGCTGAATCAGATTCAGACTTGACAGCCATGCTTTCCTGGGTGGCTGAGGCGTAGTGCAACGCGTAAATCGCCTTGCCCGCCCCCTTGCCTTTTTCCCGGATGTGCATTGGAAAGCTTTGGCAGTGTGGAACTATTTGGTGCCAAAATATGGGGTGCCAATGGTGCCATAATCTGGATAAAGTTTTCCTCTCTCTCACTACCCTCATCGGTGAGGTGGCAGTGCCACTGGCAGGCCACCTCCGCCCTGCGCTCTTAGTGCACGAGGGTAGTTCTGAGCTGAGGTTGAGCTGCGCACAGTGACTGATTTACATTTAAAGTCACAGCGCTGGCCCTTGGCCAGACGGTGTCCACCCTGGTCCAGAAACACCCTTGGGCTACCTTGCAGGGGTGTGAGACGTCGCCAGAGTACGCTCTCTCGATGCTCACATCTCACAAGGTGACCCTTTTCGGCGACACTGTCGGTGACTGTGCAGCAGTCCTCCACAGTGCAAAGCAGATTGAACCCCTCAGTCTGCTCGCCATGGGCATCCCACGATGCCACCCGTCTTGGCTGCCAGTCAGCTGAGACGGGTGACCTGGACTTGTTTGAAGCTGCTCTTCCCCGGAGGAGGGCCGGGTGGAGAATGATTGCTAAATTTTGTTCCGCCACCGGTGTTACAGCCAGTGGTACCCAAATTCTTAAGAGCAGTTCCAATACCTCTGGGTCTCGGGAGTTCAGGAATGGCAGCGTGTGACGCTATGAAGCTGCGCCGCTCTCATTCCCCTCCCCACAAGAGGGCGAGAATGGCAGTGTGCGACGCCGGGGAGCCTTGCCTTTTTGGCCAAGAGCCTTCCCATAGTCAGTAACACCGAAGTGCCCGTTCTAAGTGTCGGCTTGCTGCGCCACTCCCTTCCCTTTTGGAACGGATACGTGCGCTTATATGCTCCAGTCGAGTTCCCCAGAACGGCGAACCCTGTTGAGTCCTCCGCAACCCGCGGCAGTCGGATGTGGCGGAGCGTCCGACGCCAGGTCTAACACTCGTATGCATTGGTGGAACTTGTGTTAGGCTGGGTTCCATATGTCGTGACCCCCACGGCGGTCCCATATGTGTATTCTTCCACGGTACGGCTCCCTACGGCGAGCCCGTGTCTTTCCCTCGGCAGAGCTCTCTGCCGTCTCAGTTAGGTGTTGTTCCCCCGCCTGTTTGGCCGGGGCCACCCCTGAGACTTCCGTATGTTGCACTGCCCACAGCCAGTCCATACGTGTATATTCCACATGTTAACTCCCTTCGGGCATGATGTGGCTTCCGCAGCGTCCCTCTGGGCACGCTTTCCCAGCGTTATCCAATAGTCTGCTGAAGTGGGTCTTGCGGAACAGCAGTGTGACTTCCCTGCGTGAATTCCCCGCCCGGAACAGACGGGGTCTGAGGGGCTCTCGCTGGGCGCTGGAAGTGGTAGTAACTGTGGCGTTTTCCAAAGGGATCCCAATTCGTCGGTGACGTCCGACGTACGTCGAACGTGACCGACTGAAAGGGAACGTCTCGGTTACATATGGTAACCCTCGTTCCCTGAAGGAGGGAACGGAGACGTACGTCCCGTCGCCACAGTTGCTGTACCATCACTGCATGGCCGAGTCACTAGTTCGGCTCCTCAGTGAAAAACAATAGTGCGCTGCATTCGCCTCCTGTTTATACCCGCAGCGCGGGGCGGAGCGCGAGATGCAAATCTCGCACGCCAATGACCATTGGCCCGTTCTCTATATCTCGAAGTTGATAGGGGCTCCCAGAAGTGATCCCAATTCGTCGGTGACGTCCGACGTACGTCTCCGTTCCCTCCTTCAGGGAACGAGGGTTACCATACGTAACCGAGACGTTTCTATCTGTACACTGCACGAACACTTAACGACAAACGATGCACGACTGAAAATCGGCCCGACCGAGTTGCACAATTCAGAATTCGGCTCGAAATCGGACGAAAATCGCAGAGTGTATGCCCAGCTTAACGCTTAGTAAAGTGAACTACAGACCAATTCTTGAGATGTAAAGGGGTTCAGCTTGCTTTAAAGCTTATTTTGAGCATTCACATACAGTATAAGCCAAACTCTTGCTTTAACACACCTGAAATGAAGCCAACTGTGAAAACAGCATAAAGTGCACAAATAGGGAGAAAGAGAGAGAAAATAGGTAATGGGCCAGAAGGAATATGACATAAGGATTTTATTATGCCATTAAAAATGTATTTGAGATGTTTATCTCTTCATTATAAGCAGATCGTTTTGAGGCAGAGATGAGACAGCAGAAGCGTCAGCCAGCAGTGATCCACTTCTCTCATCATTAGCACTGTGCCGTCTGGTCTGGTACAGGCCGCGTCTTGGCCTAGATTCACTATGCAGAGAAAATCCCACGTGGGACTGTCACACGAGCACAAAAACGTTATCTACATAAGACATGGCAGGAAAAATATGAACTGCAGCAAAGCTATGTAAGGTTCATTGCGTTTGCCACAAGCCTCAATGTAAATGAAAGTCACTGATACAGTTTGAAGTTCTCTCATGTGACAATTCAACACAGGAATACTGTAGTCTCTATTTCAAAGTGATTCATCTCAGTCAGCATTCAGATCTGACCCTGTCTGAGGACTTCTCTTATCAAAGCAAAGGCTGTGAACTGCTGTAATGTCTGCAGAGTCCAGCGGAAAAAGCATTTTTATGGTCTGTTTATGGTCAGTATATTGTCTCAGAAAGTTAAGTTTGAAACTGACTGTGCATCAAAGAGAGAGAAAAAGATCAGATTGGTCATTGGGTCTTTAACCTCTTGACCAGTCAGCTGGCACTAATTAGCCTTGCTGCATTTACCCCCTCTCACTTTCTTGATTTCTTCGTTATGGTAAATAGAAAGTAATTGGCCAGCGTGTGCTTCAGGTTTGTTGCTGGCTGATGATCAATAATGGAGAAATTCTGATTGGCCTTTCTCTCAATCTCACCGTTCCGATTGGTCTCCGAGGGCCAACCATTGATTATGATGCTCACACATTGGCAGGTGGTATTGAAAGCAGAAATGTTCTTGAATGAATGGATTTTTTTTTCAACTGTATTCCTCTTGCCGTAATTAATTGGGTAGCGATAATTACCTGCTTTGTGAGATGGTGCTTCAGCTTTCTTTTGAGGTCAGATGGTTTTGAATGAGAAATTCAGCCTTTTTTCATTCATAGAAAGGGAAAAACAGGTGTTATGATGTGAAGAGATACTAGAAGATTTTGCATTTACATACTGGTTTATACTATTTTTTGGACCTTGCGATTTGTCATTGGAAAGATGTGCCTTTAGCTACATTTTTACCATACTGAATGGACCAATTATCTGCACAACATGCATAAATTTTTTTGTAAAACTCATGACAACCTTTACTATAATTTGTCACATTCTATTGTATTTATTGTGGTACATTTTTAATTGATAATAAATAATCTGCTAAAGGAATAAATGTTATTACTAAAGATTTATATTACAACTGTGGCATGTTGTAACTATTGTTTCTACATGTGTATTGGTTGCTATTTTTCATTAAAAAAGGGAAAAAAAGGAAAAAGGTTAACATTAGCCTAAGGATGGTATTGAGGAGCAATCAGTGGTCCTGCCTGTAATTATATCCTTCCAAATGCTACGTTTAAACAATTACAAGAACTATGCTACTTTTTCATAAGGCCAAGTACAAGTTAGAATCAAGAGTTTTAAAGTCTGGACCTTCTTGAATTATTGACTGTGTGTAAAATGTGTTTGGCTAATAATGACAGATATTAGGAAAAACCTGGCTTTCAGATATTCCAAGAGATGACAGGAAATTAACATTTTCAGTATAAGAAAATTTTAAGTAAAGATAGTTTTATTTCCCATGGCACTTTGTAAACAAGTGAATGTTACTAGTCAATACATGTGTAGATACCACGAAAGACCATTTTGCAAAAATAAATACACAAACAAGCAAACAAATAAATAAACCTGACGAGGGAGCATGCCCTGAAACCACATTAAACGATTCACACTTCAACTCCCCAATGTTCAAACCAAAACTACGCCCTTGCAACCAAGGGAGACAGCCAACCCCATCCCACCCACACCCATCGTCGGAAGTACCGGCACTTTTTTTCTCCACTTCAAGCACTGGCCAGAACTGGCCTAAAGATAAACTTTAATAATACATATACTAAGACAGGTGATGTGTGTCTAGTGAGTGCTAATGTGGCTGTAGTGTTGTTTTGCTCAGGTCGGACTGCAGATGTTGTTTGGATGGTGAATTTGATAAAAGGTCTGTGGTTTGAATGGATCATTTCAGTGGGTCTCAGCAGCAGTCCTGAATGTCTGCATTGCTTTTTTTTGTGTGTCTGTCTGAAGATGAGAGCTGCATCCTGACAGGTTTTTTTAATGAAAGCATCCATCATATCCATTGACGTGACGTTTAGCTTTTGCCTTTTTGGTGATTGCTGTAATGAGGAATTCACATTCAAACACTGTCAATATTATTTTTGTGTTTGCATGACACAAACACTGTGTACAGTGAAAATATTGTGTGTTCAAATCATGTTGGAAAGATTGCATTTATGAGTTGAACGCACATGGACATCACCACAAAGTCGTAATGACTTAATTATTTAAAATATATTTTTTAAGCCCAATTTCTAAAAACATGTCGGATGGTCTGTATTAATAAAAATGTATGGTAAATGATGATTAACATCATTAAAGTAAAATCTCAAACACACTATAGTGATGAGCATTTGTTTATCTAGATTATTTTTTATTAGCATAACAATTTTTAAATAGTTTAAAGTAGTTTCATTATATTTACAATATGGAGTTCTGAAAAAAAAATACTGTTGAATTTCTTTGAATTACAATTCAGTTAATTCTTCCTGTTGGAAAAAGGAGTCTATATGATGTCAAACCCTGATTATATATTTTGAAGTAGTATGAATTAGTATGTTAAATATTGAAATGCAGTTCTGTATATCTCTAACACACACTTGTGTTGCTGTAAATGTGAAATATTATAGTGAGTTACTTTACTTGACTCTGAATTTAGACTCTTGTGTGTGTTTGTGTGTGTGTGTCCCGGTGGGGACTTCAACCTAAATGCACACTGACTCTTGTCTCCGTGGGGACCTAAATGAGGAAACAAGCTTATAAATCATACAGAATTAGTTTTTTTGAAAATGTGAAAATACAGAAAGTTTTGTGTGATGGGTAGGTTTAGGGGTAGGGTTAGTGTAAGGGGAGATAATATACAGTTTGTACAGTATAAAAACCATTACATCTATAGAGAGAAATTACATCTAAATGACATACATTACATATATATTTGTCCCCGCAAAGATAGTAAACCAAACGTGTGTATGTATTTGTGTGTGTGTGAGCTGGTTGGTCAGTGTGGGGTGGAATTGATTTTCTTGGTTCAGTGTATCAATTTGCAAGAGAGACACTTGAAAACAAACAGCGTGCAAAGCAAGCACTGAAAACAAACCGCAAAATCAATCAGGACAGCGAATCTGAGAGAGACGGACAATGAAATGAAGAAGAGCAGAAGTGTGTGTGTCCAATGTGTAGATAAAAGCCGGTTGTTTTAGATTCATTGTCTAACTAGAGGGACCGTGGCGCATCTCCCATACTTGTCCAGAGGAATTTTTCAGATGTTACTCTTTAATACACTATTTATCCAAAATTCAGGTGTTCCAATCACTTCCATGGCCACATGTGTATAAAATCAAGCACCTAGGCATGCAGACGCTTCTACAAACATCTGTGAAACAATGGGTCGCTCTCAGGAGCTCAGTGAATTCAAGTGTCGTACCGTGATAGGTTGCCACCTGTGCAATAAGTCCATTCGTGAAATTTTCTCACTACTAAATATTCCACGGTCAACTGTTAGTGGTATTATAACAAAGTGGAAGCAATTGGGAACAACAGCAACTCAGCCACGAAGTGGTAGGCCACGTAAAATCACAGAGCGGGGTCAGCGCATGCTGAGGCACACAGTGCGCAGAAGTCGCCAACTTTCTGCAGAGTCAATAGCTACAGACCTCCAAACTTCATGTGGCCTTCAGATTAGCTCAAGAACAGTGCGTAGAGAGCTTTATGGAATGGGTTTCCATGGCCGAGCAGCTGCATCCAAGCCTTACATCACCAAGTACAATGCAAAGCGTCGGATGCAGTGGTGTAAAGCACGCCGCCACTGGACTCTGAGCAGTGGAGACGTGTTCTCTGGAGTGACGAATCACACTTCTCTGTCTGGCAATCCGATGGACGAGTCTGGGTTTGGCGGTTGCCAGGAGAATGATACTTGCCTGACTGCATTGTGCCAAGTGTAAAGTTTGGTGGAGGGGGGATTATGGTGTGGGGTTGTTTTTCAGGGGTTGGGCTTGGCCCCTTAGTTCCAGTGAAAGGAACTCTTAATGCTTCAGCATACCAAGACATTTTGGACAATTTCATGCTCCCAACTTTTTGGGAACAGTTTGGGGATGGCCCCTTCCTGTTCCAACATGACTGTGCACCAGTGCACAAAGCAATGTCCATAAAGACATGGATGAGCGAGTTTGGTGTGGAGGAACTTGACTGGCCTGCACAGAGTCCTGACCTCAACCCGACAGAACACCTTTGGGATGAATTAGAGTGGAGACTGTGAGCCAGGCCTTCTCGTCCAACATCAGTACCTGACCTCACAAATGTGCTTTTAGAAGAATAGTCAGAAATTCCCATAAACACATGAAAGCAGAAATGTCTTAAATGATTGCATAATACTTTCATGATCCCATGATGGAAACCCCTAATGAAAAGTAATAATCCTAATCAGCAATATGCATTCCCACGTATGGCTTTATTTGAATGTTTCAGGGTGACATACCATGACACAGAGTTGTTAGAAAAACATGATGGTGATTGACATGACAGTTGCTACAATTGTTCCAAAACGAATGGCTGCAATCGTCCAAAACAAACAATTAGCAAGTAACCATGAAAACTCATAATTCATAATTCACAATTATTAACATCAAATTTATAATAAGTTTTACTGAACTGAAAAAGGCTATCAAAGAGGAGTTGATTCCCTTAGAATTGATTCCGACACTTGCTAATAGGGAACGCAAATGTTCTCGCAAGGGTCTCACAAAGTTATTGACAAACATTCTTCCAGTTACATTAATGGAATGTTTGTTATGAGTTATCTGGTCTTTATATAAAAATGAACATTATACATTGCTTTCTGAATCATTTTAGTTGGATGTCCTAATGTTTTTTAAATGTTACTTGTTTCAGAATGTTCAGAGAATATTCAAAAGTAACATTCCAATAATGTTTACAAAATGATAAAATGGAACTATCCCTTAACTTTCGCATAACCCCCCCCAAAAAACAAAACATTTTAAACATTTAATAACTCTGCAGAGCAAATCTCAGAAATTGAAATGACGTTTGAGATGCTGAGATCTGTTCTGAACATCTGTAGGAGACACATGTGATATTATTGAGGTCTGGAGAAATGGAGGAGACGTGGAAATCTTTTTGTTCAACCTTGCCACTCTTTTGTAGGGACGATTAAGATTTTAAAGAGATCTCATTTGGGGTTTATCTTTCCTCAGGGCATACACTAACAGTTTCTAATTTTTAGCTGTCTCACTGTTAAAAAGACACACACACACACACACTCCCTCAGGGGAAGATCAGAGAGCAAACATGCAGGAAATTGGTTTGAGGTTTTATTTTGGTGGTGTTTCTGATAGTGGTCAGTTATTTGTTCTCTTTGACCTTCTGTTCACAAAGATGGACAGAATGAATGGTGGGAAAGGATAAAAATGAAAGAAATGTACAAAGGACATTGTTCCCACAATGAATGGAAACACACACACACACACACACACTGGGCTGTGAAATGATTTGGCGTTTTATTCCCCTGTGACAAAGAGAGAGAGAGAGAGAGAGAGAGAGAGAGAGACAGACAGCCACAAAATCTTTCTGTGTCATAAATAAAAAAAAAAGATTCAGGCAGAATTCACTAAGCAGTTGCACCATTTTTGCACTACGTATTTCAAGAATGTGTCTTTTTCACTGACCTCCCACAATCCTGTGCTGGTGGAGTAATGCGGAGTATTTCAATTTAGTTGTTGTCATTCTGTTCAGCACAAACATGCCTCCTGCAAATCAGGATTATTATAAAATGGTTTATTTTATAAAATAAGATGTTTCTGTACATTTTCTATTGACCATGGCATCAGTAGTTCATCAATTGACAGAAAAAAATATATTCACTGTTGGTGTTTTAAAGGGAAAAAAAATACACTTCATTGTTTGTGTATTGCCCTCCAATTTCCATATATTAATAATGAATGAATGAATGAAAGGCATTTATATAGCGCTTTACACTCATGTCAGGGGTCTCTCCTCAACCACCACAATTAATGACACTAATAACTGAGTATATGTGCATGTGACAGTGATGATTTTTGTTCCTTATAGAAAGCTCACCGAACCCATTGGCAGAAGTGAAACCTAAATCACACTCACAGTGTATCCATCCATCCATCCATCCATCCATCCATCCATCCATCCATCCATCCATCCACCACATTTTATAGTACTGTGAGCCACTCACTAGAAGAGCCCAAACATGATATCTGTGACCTTTGACCCCTTTTGACCCAAGTCTCTCTCTTGAGTTTCACACGGCTGCATAATTCTGGTTTCTCTCCTGGTTGCCACAGCAACAGTGAGTCTGACAGTAATTGGGCCACTGTGCTGGAGAGGTGAGGGAGGTGAACTTTAACCTCTGGGGGTCAGACGCCACAGTCCCACCTGAAGTGGCTCTGCATTGCTGTGATTAGACACTTGACCCGCATTCCTCTGAGAGAGAATAAGTGGGATCTGAATAAAAACAAGCCCGTCCGAGTCATCTGACCCCCTCATGTCCGGAGGGCAGCCGTGCGTGTCATGCGGCGTTTGAGCCACAACGGCTGAATCTGCAGCGAGGAGCTGAAGTGGCCTCTGGTGCTGTGCTGTGACTTCATCTAATTAAGCCATGGGGAGGCAAACGGCTTGAGTCGGTGAGCGAACGGACCTTGAGTTTTCTGCCCATCCTGATGCCTATAACAAGCATCTTATTCATTTCAGATGAAGCTCCCAAAGAGTGCGTGTGTGTGTGCCTGAATGAACGATGGCTTCTTAACCCTGTAAAGCCTGACATATGAAATAATAGTCAGGCAAATGCATATAAATATCAGTTGTTGCTCTATATCTTCCAATAATATTTTCCAATAATCATAGTAAGATGATATTTAAAAGCTTAATTGTGGAGGGCAAAACTTACAATGCAATGCAATGATGACTAAGCAAATAAACGTTTCTCAAAAGCCTGAGGGATCATCACATTTTAGCATGATTTTTCTAAAAAATGATGTATGGATAATCAAGTAAACCTTCAGTTCAGTAAGTGTTCATCTTGAAATATTACTAACAATATAACAAATATTCTTACGTTTACTTTATAAAAAACAGTAAAGCTTTCACAAATCACAAGCTGAATTTGATACAATTATACTAAAAGGCATTTTACCTGCAAAAAAAAGTACAGTTTTGATTAAGTTGATCATTTAGAGCAGTGTTTCCAAACCACGATCCTGGAGGCCCACCAACTCTGCACATTTTGCATGTCTCCCTAATCAAACACACCTGATTCAGATGATCATCTTATTAGTGGCGACTCCAAGACCTGAAATGGGTGTGTCAGATAAAGGAGACATGCAAAATGTGCAGTGTTGGGGGCCCTCCAGGAACGTGGTTGGGAAACACAGATTTAGAGTATCAATATAATACAGTATGCTTTATAGGAATAAAATCAACTTGACTTACATCCTATAGTAAAATGTTGGACAGCGGTTGATTTCCTCTACTGATTGACAGATGGCTTGAGAAGTCAACTGAAAAAGAAAGTCATTATTAGTTTGAAGAAATATCACAAAGACAAACATTATTTTTTTTTCCTTTGAAATAACGTTCACAATAAGATCAGGATCATGTATTGGGGAAGGAAATGGGTCGATATAGATTTCACGTCGACTTTAACAGGCAAGACTCGCTCTGCTAGTTCACTTATGCACAAATTCTCTTACGTCGACAGTTTTCACACTTTGATTGTTTTGATTGTTCCAAACCAGAGTTTGATTCCACTTCTGTCATCAAGCATCTGCTGTAGCTAAGACTCCTATTTAGAAGATGCCAATATTAGAGTACTGTTCACTTCACTTTTTATGTTTTTGTCAGATTTTTACCACCAAAAAAACACAGTCAACTGGCAAAAGCAGTTACATTAGGCACGCGCGAGTCCGTTATTATTGATGCGCAAAACAACCCGTGTATGTGCGCTCTCGGCTCACTGATCACTATAACATCATATATCTGCATGAACACAGTTCAATATATTCGCGTAGTAGTCAATGTACTGTGAGTGTTTTATAACGGATGCTTGCCGAAGAAGCGCGTTTTGGAGAAAGTTTGTGAGGATCAGTGGTGTTTATGTTCACATGGGCATCAGACGCTCCAAACATAGACAAAATTGATTGTTCTGACAGAGGAACTGAGTTTCCACATTTTTCATTTGTATTTTGGTGTGTTTAATACTATATATTAATAATATAATTCTGAATGGATCCATATAGTAGCATGCAGTCCTGGCATGGTATGCAAGTTGACTTGTGCTTATTTAAGTTACTGTATAAGTTACTGTATGTTTTCAAAAAAGAACACTGAAGGTTTAAATCTATCTTGAATTTATTTTGTTTAAAAAAGTAATAACACTAGAATACAAATGATTTTGTGAATAAAAAAGGTTGTGGGGGCTTGTAGTATTGATTCGGAGAGGAGTGGGTAATAAAGGTGGAGAACCACTGGGCAAGATAAAGCAATGAGAAATGCATTCTATCATAGACAAACTGCACGTCACAATTTCACACCATATCAAGTCACCATTATTTCTATAGTGCATTATACAGTACAGACTGTTTCAAAGTAGCTTTACAGTAATAAATAACAGGAGAATAACAGAATCAATGTTGCTAACTTCATCAAATATGAGACGAAATTCTGCTGTAGAGTAGCTCTAAAAAGACAATAGTGTCCTTATGCAACTTGAGTCAGTTCAATGCTGATTCAGTTCAGTTCAATAACTGTCAATGTTGCAAAATTCGTCAATTATGAAACAAATTCGATTCAGCTATAAAGAAGTGTCGTTATTCAGCTCAATTCTGTTCAAGTTTTGTACTCATCTGATAGTGTCAGTGTAATCAAATCAAATCAGATATTACTGAAACCAAACCAAATGGACTCAGGTCTAGTGTGAAGGGGCTGACCTGAGGAAGAGGGAGCTCTGTGAATGAGTGTTTTGTTTTTAGAGCAAAAATTAGATAAATTGTAATGCCACAGGACAACACAGTTTCATCTGCGCTCCTCTGCAAATGAACAGCACCAGCTGAGCCAACATGAGCGCCTGGGCTGTGTTTCCAGCATTTTAGGAAGCACTTCGTCATGTCTGAGCCAAAATGGCCGTCGGGCGGCGGTGAAAGCCAGCTGGGATGTACAGCTGTGATTGGGCCAATATGGCTGCAGGACAGGTATCAAAGTCTTCGGGGACAGACGGTGCATTTTCAGCCAGGATGGCTTGCGGCTGCAGATATGTCCTTTGTCAATGAAATGCTGGAAAGGAAACTGGGCTGTGGACGGCAGCTCGCCTCCGTCACCGCCCCAATTAGAGCTGACGTGCCGAGAGGAGAGAACAACGGATGAAAGAGACGAGTGTTTTTACCGCAGTAATTCCCACCGCAATTCATCACAAAGACAAGATCCCCTTTCCTCCTCTTGTGAAGAACGAGAAAGTGAAAACAGACACCCTGAGCGGAGCTGCAGTGGCCCTAATATGTCGTTTTTGCTGAGACCGTCGCTGTGTGAAACTGCCCTCTGACAGCCGAGAGACTCGCCCTCACAGCCACAACAACAAAAGAGCAGTAATGACATGTCAAACAAAACCCAACAACTTCCATTTATTTGCCACATAAAACAACAATATTAAATAATTTGTTACTTTTTTTTATTAGGAATAACATTAATGTAACATGCTACTTGAAATAAGGTAAAATTCCCCCAAAACACTGGAAACACTTGGGTAAATGTCCAACCACACAATAATTACTAATCAAAATCTTGTAATTAATATTCCTGAGTCAAGCCAATTTTGTTATTTATTATTACGTTTCACGGCGAAAACTTGAGCTTCGCGTCAGTGTAACTACACCATCACTACACCACGAGTTTGTTCACTGGAAGCGTTTGTACAGCGTCACAGCAGCGGCTCCAAAGCTACATATAAGTGAGCATTTCTTTGCAAAGACAACTATATTTGTTTTTAGAAATTGGTCATTTATAAACTTGATAGTCTTGAAAAATTGTTGACATTGGGAGGTGTGCAACATTCGCATGTAAATGGTAAACAACAAACCCAACCAAGAAAACAGCTCTGATCATGTTGTTTCAGTCATACTTCAGTATGTTTACAAGACAGCAAACTGTGGATAAATTTATTTTTTTTAAAACGCACACTCGTGTTTGATTTGGCTAGTGCTAGAACATACCTGCCTGTGTAAGCTTATTACATAATAAACTAAAAAAAAGTTTATATATCATATTTTCTGGCTGTTTACTTTAGTTTTTTTATAATGCACCATACTTTCACCCAAACTGAATAATTAAAAACAAGATTAAATGGGTAAATCTTCTATAAATATTTTTGATTCTTCATTTTCTTTTCTGACATACTCCAGTTCTTGTTAAAACGCACTATACATGTTTATTCTGTGCATTCATTTTAATTGAGTCTGAGCAGCGCAGCAAAAATAGATTCCATCGCCGAAACCATCGCTTCACTGCTATTCACGCTGATCAATGTTTATATGTGAATAAAAGCCTCAATTCAATCTGTTCATCATATAAAGCGATCATGTCTCTTCAAAAAAAGGTGGACTAAACCGCTCAATTGGATTAGTTTTACCACCTCTTTATGAACTTTTTGAAGTGTCAAATTGGTAGTTGCGTAGCTGTCAAATCTCTTCTTTTGTGTTCCGAAGATGAACGAAAGTCTTATGGGTTTGGAACGACATGAGGGTGAGTAATTAATGACAGAATTTTCATTTTTGGGTGAACTAACCTTTTATATAACCTTATATTTTGGGACTATTATAATTTGTGGAGCAAAAATACATGAAGCAACTGGCAAGATTGCATCTAAAATTTGCTTAGTTTACCTTAATTTTTATCAAACTGTTCAGCCTTATCACTCACAATCGCGCTGTCGGTCTGAATGTCATCACGGCTATTTCTCTCTCTTGTTTTCTTGTTTGTAGTTAAAATGACCAGCCTGTTGTGTTTGTGTTTCTCTGAGAGGGCGAGAGATGATGGGAGTGTGACTGGACAGATAATCAGGAATAGCTAATCCACATCTCTTGGGCAGTTGAGGGCATTCAGGATTCTTCTGTGGTGTTTAGAGCACTGTCAGCAACACACACACACGCTCCACTAGTCCTCCACTAACCTCTCCTCTCTGCCTCTTTTCTCCTCTGTATCACTCTCATATTATCCAGTTTCTAAACACCCTCCGTTGGATGTGCTTTTATTTTGCTTGTTGTTTTATATTAAACTAATAATAAATTCTATGCCAGAAGGCGTTTTTTTGTATTCCACAGTGCTGCTTTTTGTCTTTTTTTCTGTAAGCATGCTCTAGAAGGATGTTGGTTGTGCACATGCCTCGGGTCTTTTGCAGCGTCATTTTTAGAATGCCGTTAAAAGAAGTTAAACTTTTAAAAAACGTACCTGGAGACCATGCGTGTTTACACTGCCCTGCGTCTCATATTTCAAGTGCAAAAAAAACCCCAAACATTTCAATTGCATAAATTAAATGGCTTAATGTATTAGAACAATGATGCAACTTACACACCTAATTGATGATACATTGGCTACTACATACCGACAAGCAGACGTGCCCAGAATATGAATGCAACGCGCAAGGTTCCCATTGGGGAAACCCATAATGAATTCAACTTTGAGCATTGTGTTCATACTCTGGGCTCATCTACTTGTCTATAGTATGCATCATCTGTATATGAATCATGTTTCCAGTTGAGGATGTCTCCAATTGTGAACCCAACACAACACCAAAGTTGTTTATCATAAAGTAAACAAAAATGCCCTACAAATTGTTTATGTCTCTGCATTTCATGGTAATATTAATACATTATATCAAAGACTTTTTTAGATTACTTATGAATGGGAGAAAGTGCAACGCCCAATATGGTGGAATAAATCCCGCCTTCTAAATGAAAGAGCCAATTGTTGATTAGTAAATTCATTACATCACTGCAGCTGCCCTTAGAAGCTCCAGTTGCTATAGAAACAGACAATGTTCTGAGACGCACGTTTAGGATTGCGCATGCATGTCAACTTTGTCCAGGCTTAAAAATAATTTTTTTTTGTCATGATTCGAGCACTTAGAAACAAAATTTATGAGACAGTTGTTGTCAGATTTATGGAAGCCCGTTTCCGCCACTAAATTAAGTAATTGCAACTTTTTATCTCAGAATTGTGAGTTATAAAGTCAGAATTCTGAGATATAAACTCGCAATGATATAAAGTCACAATTCTGAATTTTTTTCTCAGTCAGAATTCTGACTTTATAACTCGCAATTGTGAGAAAAAAGTCAGAATTGTGAGATAAAAAGTCGCAATTACTCTTTTTATTTTTTTATTTAGTGGCAGAAACGGGCTTCCATAGATTTCATTGGTGATTTCAAACATGAAATGTAATCGTAAGTTTGGCGAACAGTTTCAGAGAATTGAATGTTTCCCCATTCAAAGAGATCGGAGCTGTTCTTGCATGCCCGAGAGGAGTTTCAAAGATGGCCGCAGAGTGAAAGGACTTGTCTTAAAGGGACTTTGATAATATTACAATAAACTGGCCTGACAAATGCAAATTAATAAATATCACACAAAGCAAAGCAAAACTGGCAATTCACTAAATACATAAACAGCAGTAGGGAGATTTACCAGCCAAACACTGGGACAAATATTGTATTAGGCTGCTGAATATGAGAAATAATCATCCAGTTGACTGCATAAACATATAAATGAAATTCAGTGCAATTAACAGCAGAGCCTATAATTCACCGCACAAAACACATAAACCATGATTATCCTCATTGTGAACCTGTTTTAATGTCGACTCGGTCACATTTTCTTTTTGTTGTAATTTTGTTGATGGTTTTTGAGCATAAGGGGGATTTGACAGATGAATATTTTTCACTGAGCTTTCCACAGTGCATTCTGTTATTTTATACTGTGGACACATGAAGAGTCTTTATGTCATTCTCATCATTCTCTCACCTCTATGAGCTCATGTCAGGTGTAAATGTGTTCCTGTCTCTTTAAGACTGCGGGAGCAGCTCAAATTCACTGGCAGCTTGTTTCAGTGCCACATCTGAGCATTAATTAATCAAACGTCTGCCCACGATTTTAATCTTTTAGTCTTTTTCTCACCATTAAATGTGACCCTTGGGGAGTGTAGGGTGTCAGACGTGTGACCTGTGACCCATCTAATTGAGCGTTTCTTTCATCATTGGGCGGAAGAACATTTTAATTAAGTGTTACATTATTTCCATTGGTCTTTTATTTCTTTTTTTGTGTGTGTGTGTTTAGCTGTCTGTTTGAATGTGATCGGATGTTTCCAGTATTATTCTGATCGATCACTATGGTAACCCATTTCCCGCTCACTCATGCATTGCTGTATGAAGTGGCAAACCTCACAGCAAGGGTTTACTAAAGTCGAGCTTGATTTCCTCCTCAAAAATCAGGGTTTTGTTTCTTTTCTCTCTTTTTTTTTTTTAGATGGATTACAGAGTTTTTGACCTTGAGAAAAGCCCAGTACACTGAGCGAAGATAAAGACGTTTAACTCCAAATGCATGTGTGAGAAAGAGGAACAAACTCACACAGACTTTCAATAAAGCAAGAGACTGTGTGAGACTGTGATCAAGCGCTGTTTTTTAGGGTAAAATCATGGTAAAATCACTTTTATGCACCAGGGTTATCATTAACTAAACAAACTAAATTTTACCTTATTTCAAGTAGCATGTTACGTTTTTGTTGATAAACATCACCAATTGAATTTATTAAAGGGGTCATGAATTCAGAAATCAACTTTTCCTTGAGCTTTTGATATATAAAAGGTCATCGTAATATAAGAATATCCTGTACGTTTGAGCTGAAAACTTCCTTGTTAGTCAAAGAAAAGCTTTTAATTGCAGCTGGCTCATCAAACTGGATCTGCAAATTTGCCTCCCTGTGACGTTAGAGAGCAGCGAAACGCTGCCTCAACAGAAGAAGAAGATCAACGCCTAATTCTGTAGCCCCGCCCACCTATTCACTCATGATATGTAATAGGTAAATAACATGGATCTACGTGGCACTAAACCGGATCGAGCTACCAAGCAATAAACATGCCGTAGAAGATTACAAAATACTGTGCAGTGCCTGGTTGTGGAAGAACACAGTTGCTGCATAAGCTTCCTTCTGATTCCAATATTAGGAATGTGTGGTTGAACTTTATTCTTAATGAAGTTCCAGTTCACGTGGGTAAGACATTGCGCATTTGTTCGCTTCATTTCACCACGGATTCTTTTGTAAACAAGAGACTGGATTTGCAGACAGGATGAGATTAAAAAAAACTATGCTGTGCCTTCTCTATTGGATCCAACAGGAATGATGCAACACACTTATGTGAGTAAAAAAAATATATATTTTATGTATATTTTTTTTATATGTGATAGTATTGCATTGTTACAGATCGTTTAATATCTACTGATTATGTGTCTAACTAAACATAACCTACCACGCTGTCACAGGCTGGAGTATCCTTTGTATTTGAGGTGTTCTTGGTTCATTGTCCTGCTATTCGGGATCAGACTCTGGGTCGAACATGTATGGGCGAATCATTCCGGTTGCCGTTTTTCCACATTGGAAGTTTTCTAAACAATTCCTCACATGTACTGACAGGGGAGTCGAAACTCATTATAATATGCATAACTGTTATACAATCATAGCAGTGGGCGTTTACTTCCAAGTATTCAATGCGGCACAAATATGCCTCATCCAAATTTCAAAAATATATTTCAACTTTAATTACAGTAACTAAACCTCTTGGCCTTTAACTTTAGTCTGTTTTGCTTTGTGTACTTTTATGTGCATGCGCTTCATAGTTTTTAGGAAGTGTGAATTGCCTGTTTCGCTCTCTTTGAAGCTCTTTCCTTGGGCCATTTCAAATCTCGCCTGCTTCTCCAAACAATATTTTAAAGCAGAAGAAATTCTTTACTAGAGCAAACCCTTTAAATACTTCTATTCTGAAGCCGGCCAATAATCATAGTGCAGCTCATGAATATTCAGTAGTGTTGGGCGATGGCACACTCCCAAGGGGCACCGGAGCGAGAGGCGCACACGTTCCACCCATCGCTCGTGTCCTGAAGGCTTTTTCAGTTAACACTGAGCGTGTTGGTTAAAATCCCATCCCACCAAACCCCTCTGCCGCCTGAACTTCCCCAGCGTTTATCAATTTAATACTTTAATTAAACGTAGAATTATACATATGTTTCTTGCACAAGGTTTCCACAGTTTTTAGCGCTGAATAATCTTTCAATGTTGAACGTTTTCTTCTGGGCTTTTCTCACTATAGAGCGATGGATAAGCGGACTCTTGTTGTCTCACTGTAAGACCCGTGTGAATTAAAGAGCTGTAGGTGTGTTCTTACCTGTTTAACATGCATTAGTTTTGCTCTGCAGGTAAACTTCTGCTTTATACTTTTACATGAATTAAAGCATCACATTCAAGCTAATTATTTCCAAAGAGAGAGAGAGGGGTTTATGCTTGTTAAAGAAGTACTGTGTTACTTTGAGGAAATTTTGACGAATTGTCTTGAGAAGTGTGCTCAATTTTGGGGCATCCTCAAACGTATGAATGATTCATAAAGTGGATAATTTTTGTTTTTAAGTTTTCGTTTAGGGTTTGAGCAGTTAGTCAGTAGTTATTATATTTGGTTTTACATAAAAACAATACAAGTCTATGATATGTCCTCATTTAATCTCTGTGGAAACGCATATATATGTGTGTGCGTGTGTGTGTAGACAGCTCCTGCTGCGTTTTGATAGATGATTCTTCCTACATATAACCTCATTACATACACAAACACACCCTGATCTTCTCTCTCTCTCTCTCTCTCTCTCTCTCTCTCTCTCTTCATATCATCCAATCATAACTCACTATGCTTTATAATCTGCACATTTAGCTCAGCTGACTGTGGTGATTCTCCCTTTTTTCCCTTGTCTTGACTTTTCTCTTCTGAATCTGTTCTTGAAGAGCATTGTGTGTGATAAGGTTGTAGTGAACACACACACACACACACACACAGTGAGACACGTCTGTCATCTCCATATGGACACGTCTGAACTCAGCGTCACACATGGCTGACTGCAGTATGACCCTTTACTGAAGGAGACGCTTCTGCTCAACTCTTGACTGTTCAGCTTGAGTTAGGTGATGTGGGAGGGGCTTGCGATTTTGAGGGAGTGGCTTAAGATAATTTGACACACAGACGTGTATAGAAAGGGTGTGAGAGCAGTGGTATTTAAAGTGTGTGCAGAGATTTTAGCCAATTTTCTTTGGATTTTAGTGTGCAGGGTGAGTTTAGGCATGCCATTCTTTTACACATTTTTATTTGTTTATTTTTAGTTATATTTTATTTTTATGCCATACTATATTATATTTGAATATTTTAAATTAGCTTTTTATATTTTCAGGTTTACTTTTAGAGTTGTAGTGTATTTTTTAGATTTAATTTCCAAATTTCACACTTGGTTCGATTGCCTGGTCCGAACTCGAGTTCGATTTCTCCCAAGTACCCCTAACACGCTTGTCAGGAAAGTCAGTGAAAACACACAAACACACAGTTTTATTGAATAATACGTACATCATCAATAGCGGTTCACTTCCGCGATGTAGTGTGATTGCGTTCGTACCGGAGTTCACATGAACCGGATCCCAGCTTAAATCTTTTTATGTGGACTTGGGTACGGTTCGCGGGTGTGCACCCGAGTTCGGAAAACAGCATTCACATCATCCAAACAAATCAAACTCTGACGTCAATTGTGCCGTGCAAGTTTCTTATCGAATCACCGGTTCTAAAAAATTTGTAACCGGTTCTAAATGCGATACACATCCCTACCCATCACACAAAACTTTTGCCATTGTTTGAATTTGTTTGAAAAAAAAAAAACACAGTTTAGTATGTGTTTTAGGCCATTTGGTTTACAAGGACACAGGAAGTGTCCTCATGAACCATGTTTATGTTGTAATACCCATGTCATTATACACGTGTCCTCATAAACCACATATACCTGTACACACACAAACACACACTCATAACAGTATTTTGGTTGCTGTTGAGATTGTGTAATTTGGTGTCTCTAGATGCGTTTTGCTCCAATCGGGTCGTACATTATTAACACTCAGTGTTTGAGTTGACCTCACATTGTGAACTTTAGCAATGTGTTCATTCCCTCGTAACAGAAGCTCAAACTAATTACACATTGTATATACACATGCACATGCTCATCTCTTCAAACTCTCCTCATGTATTCACCATCATTGCTGATTCTTTAGAAAAATACACACTGATGAATCATTCACAATAAGGCCAGTACCAAGCATTAAGAAAGTATATAGAGTTCATTTTGATTTCATGCTGACAGAAAACATTGCGCTCTCTCTCCCTAGTGTGCCTTTGGATGAGTTGATTGACACTTGATGCCAAAGTGTGCAGATGGCACAGATGGCATTTGGTAGGCAGGTGCCCTAATGTAGAGGACATTGACGGGACGTGTGTGTGTTTTAGGCTCTGTCAAGGTTAGATATTGACATTCTCTCTATGGAAACAGGATCACAGCATGTTAATTAAGCAGATTGTGTGTGTGTGTGTGTGTGTGTGTTTTCTATCCCGGTGGGGACTTCAACCTGAATGCGCACTGACTCATGGGGACTCGTGTCTCTGTGGGGATAAATTCTAAATTGAGCTCCCATTAGAAAACAAGCTTATAAATCATACAGAATAAGTTTTTTTGAAAATGTAAAACTGCAGAAAGTTTTGTGTGATGGGTAGGTTTAGGGGTAGGGTTACTGTAAGGGGAGAGAATATACAGTTTGTACAGTATAAAAACCATTACATCTATAGAGTCCCCACAAAGATAGTAAACCAGACGTGTGTTTGTGTGTGTGTGTGTGTGCAGAAAACAAAGGTCTTATTCATCTAAATGTTTTTAGTTTATCTGGTGACATTTAGAATTCGTCTGCGAGCTGATTGGCTATTAGGCAGCACAGACTCGTCCTGATTGGATAATCACAGGTATGAATGCTGCATCCAGATCATCTAATTTAGACTCATTCAACCTTTAGCACTAATTGCAGTATTTAAAATAAAGACAGAAAGAGGAAGTGTTCATTTATGATGACTCCGCTGATGTGATTACGGAAGTGAGATTTATCATTCAGACTGTTGCAGAGAGGACCAGGATTATTATATTGAACTAAAACTATAACCCATTAAAATATATATTTTCTTGAAATAAAAATAAAATGATAAACAAACCTTAAACTCATATTTTTTCACAGTATGCAAAATTTCCATAAGTTAGAGGCACATGTTGCTTTTGAGCCAATCAACTGAGCCGTAAATGCCATGTGACTAATGACTCTGGAGCCAGAGAAAAATTATGATCAATGAATTAGAAGTGGCATACTATTCTTACTATTTCTGCCATAATAAGATAATGCGTAAGTAGTAAGAGTCATATGATATTAGTATTCCATTCCAAATTCAGTTTATTTCCAAGGTGATGCAACATGCAATGTGACTGAATCACTAATTGTGGAAAAATGCCTAATATTAGTAGCCAGTATGCAGTGTAAGTAGGCACCATTTGCAGTAAGATTGTATTTAATTCTGAACAAAGCCTTTGTGTTGTACAGTTATTGATCGACGCAGCAGATGAGACGCCCACATTCACAGCAATCCGTGGCACACAGAGGGTTAAAGGTCGGTTTGTGAGGTGTATGAAAGCGTTTAAGGTCATATCTGAATAGATGAGGTCTACTGTTGCTGTGATATTAAGGTTCAAAGGTCAAACTTGATAGAGAGCAAATGCAACTGCAGTTTACACAGAGAGAATCAATGCAGGCTGAGATTAGATGACTTTAAACGCCTGAATTCGGGTTAAAGCAATAGTTCAGCCAAACAGGAAAATATGTCAGCGTTTTTCCACCATGTATGAGTTTGTTTCTTGCCTGAAAAAGAAAAGCATGGTCTATATGATCACACTGTTTTTACTCGTGCAATGTTAGTACATTTTTTAAAAATCCCTCATGATTGTTTCTTGGAGAAATGTAGGAAATAATGATAATGTTAAAGTATAGTAGGAAGATACTACAGAAAAAGTACTTACAGTATAGAGTGTGTAAGCACACACACCCAGGCAGCTGTAAGACGATATATATGGAGCCAGTGTTGCACTTTTATAGGATTAATTTACTGGCTATCAAATCATGGCTGTTTATGAGCATATTTCTCTCTCTCTCTCTCTTTTAATTCAGCCCATAAAAATGATAAAACTCATGGCCCTGAGGGGCGGCGGGTTTCCATAGCAATGTCACGAGAGACATATGATGGAGGAGGAATCACCCGTCGAATAAACCAACGTGGACGGGTTTTATTTTTCAGCAAAATGAATTCTTCATCACTCTCTCAGTCCTGTAATAAAGCACACCAGACGGAGATGAATGTGGACAGTCGGCCGTAGACAAGAAAAGAGGAAGGAAATTGCCTGCTATTAGTGCTATTTCTAAATATGCAGTACTTTGCACAGTATGCTAATTCTATGTATGCATGACATACTGTAGCCTACTATTGATTGCATTGACAAAATGTGCAGTATGCAACATGGTGAACATCGTGTTGAGAAACTTTATCCCACATTGCAACATCTAGTCCAGTCACCTTTATACAATACAGTATGTTTCATAGCAGCTTCACAGTAATAAACAGGATAATAACAGAATCAGTTCAATAACTGTGTAAAGTTCATCAATTTTGGTCAAGTCGAGCAATAAAATATTAATAATACCAATCCCCACACCATAATCCCCCCTCCACCAAACTTTACACTTGGCACAATGCAGTCAGGCAAGTACCGTTCTCCTGGCAACCACCAAATCCAGACTCGTTCATCGGATTGCCAGATAGAGAAGCGTGATTCGTCACTCCAGAGAACACGTCTCCACTGCTCTAGAGTCCAGTGGCGGCGTGCTTTACACCACTGCATCCGACGCTTTGCATTGTACTTGGTGATGTAAGGCTTGGATGCAGCTGCTCGGCCATGGAAACCCATTCCATGAAGCTCTCTACGCACTGTTCTTGAGCTAATCTGAAGGCCACATGAAGTTTGGAGGTCTGTAGCTATTGACTCTGCAGAAAGTTGGCGACTTCTGTGCACTGTGCGCCTCAGCATGCGCTGACCCCGCTCTGTGATTTTACGTGGCCTACCACTTCATGGCTGAGTTGCTGTTGTTCCCAATTGCTTCCACTTTGTTATAATACCACTAACAGTTGACCGTGGAATATTTAGTAGTGAGGAAATTTCACGAATGGACTTATTGCACAGGTGGCAACCTATCATGGTACGACACTTGAGTTCACTGAGATCCTGAGAGCGAACCATTCTTTCACAAATGTTTGTAGAAGCGTCTGCATGCCTAGGTGCTTGATTTTACACACCTGTGGCCATGGAAGTGATTGGAACCCCTGAATTCAATGATTTGGAGGGGTGTCCCAGTACGTATGTCGTCTTCACTCGCTTGATATGTATACCAAAATGTATAATATTTTTAGACAAATTTTGGATTTAAAATGCAGAATAATGGTGGGTTAGAAATACAAAATTATTTGAGGACGATTAGCTGCCACCTAGTGAATAAAACATGCAGTGTATGAACTGCTGTTTGAAACGGATATCATTATTGCAATGCATAGTTGCACATGCTATGTTTAATAAACAGTGCTCAGTATATACTATGCAGTATTTCATTTCAAACATGGCCGAAGTGTGTACATCGTGCACTGTTTGTCGATTAGAATTGACTGCTTGGTTAAACAGGAGCTGAATTTGTTCATTCAGGCCTGGAATTGAAAAGTGTGAAGAGGTAAATATCCCCCATCCTTCCTCTCTCTTGCTCTCATCTCACATTTATCAGTCGGGATCTATCACACTTTCTTATTTTCATTCCCTCTTCGACACACACGTTCGTATCCTGCAGTGAGGGTGTTTGGAGTTCGTCTCTGAATATGAATGGTTTTCCATTGTAATAGAAAAACGACTGAACAAAATGAAAGGATACAGTGTAGACTAGTAACAAGAGAAATGCATCAGTATGCTGTATGTGTATACCTGTACATTTACTCACCTTATATGTCCGCTCACCTCACTAGATCAATGCTCTTTTTTATGCTGTTTTGTATCATTTATTCTGTTTACATGCAATGCTCTGCAAATGCTAAACGCAGTAACTCCAGCAAAACTGACTGAGAGAAATGGCTTCAGAGATTTCTGACCACATTTTGAGTGATTTGATAGCCGTTTTCATACTGCGTTTTCTCTGAACCTGAATATAACTGGGTCAGGCACATCTTTCACAGGTCAGATCACAGTGTAAGAGGCCAGAACCTGCACAAAATTCCCTTTATAAAACCCAGTCAGTGGAAGATTGTGCGTACATGCATCTCCACCCCGTCTCCTCCCCGAAATAACCATATATGGAGTTTACAACGCCATGTTTACTATGCATAACGTCATCTGCATATCATTTCCATATGAATAGTTCCATCCGCGTGATACCATGTTTAACGATACAAGACATTAAGAAAATATGACTATAAATGCCATTTGTGCCGTCACATTACATTGCTAAAATCATTCACTATCCTTGTCTTGATTTAGAATAAATAAATCAAAATCGTATAAAATACTGTTCAGAGAAAGTTATTCTCATTCTTTCCCACTGGCCAAATAGTATCCTTCATTAAACCATGTATGTTGCCAAGCCATCTGCTTAAGTGTGCATCACTAATCATTATTTGCGCAAAAATATGTAATAAAACGTGAGTTCTGCTATTTAGAACACAATTTAAAGCGGAATTATCATGTGCTAAGCAATCCTCGCTGTAGTTAAAACATTAAAACACAGCAGGAAAAGTGTTAAAAAGCAGCACATCCACTACAAATATTTCTATTTAAATTCATATGAAAATTCTTGCTAATGATTTCATGTACTTTCAGTGCTTAACTCCATTAATTAGAGTGGCATATTTAATCTAAATTTAGATTACCTCCCGCCCGCAACATTCATGGTAGCACACCACGCAACAAAAAAAGTCGCTGTTTGGTTTTAAATAGGCAAATGCTTAAGAGTCTGTGATTGGATAATTATTGCAGTGATTATTATGTTTCTAGCATGTTATTGGCAACAGTTCTTCTAACACTAATTGATGGAGTGTGTAGTTTTCATTTCATAAACAACTATGTAGGAAGACACATCATGGCCATATTATAGGATTACAATGTCAAGATTCATCAGGCTCAAACTGTGAATTGGGAGGGAGCATGAATAATCATTAATCACACATCACACACTCATACATGATCTTGACCAAAAATTGATGCACCTCTTGATGAAAATAAATGTTGTGATGTTATGTCATCAAATATGTGCATCAATTTTTGATCAAGATCTTGTATTGACTATGCAAGAGTCTAGCACTCTGTAAAGTCTCCTCCAGCACATCCCAAAGACTTTCAATGAATTTAAGGTCTGGACTCAGAGGTGCCAATTAACATGTGAAATGATTCTTCATGCTCCCACCCAACCATCCTTTCACAGTCTGAGCCTGATTAATCTTGACATTGTCATTCTGGAATATCGGTGTGTACATATATATATATAACACATCAGGCATAACATTATGACCACCTTCCTAATATTGCGTTGGTCCCCCTTTTACTGCCAAAACAGCCCTGACCCATCGAGGCATGGACTCCACTAGACCCTTGAAGTTGTGCTGTGGTATCTGGCAGCAAGATGTTAGCAGCAGATCCTTTAAGTCTTGTAAGTTGCAAGGAGGGGCCTCCATGGATCGGACTTGTTTGTTCAGCACATCCCACAGATGCTCGATTGGATTGAGATCTGGGGAATTTGGAGGCCAAGTCAACACCTCAAACTCGTTGTTGTCCATGATGAAGAGATAATCAGACAAACAAGTCCGTGATGAAGAGATAATCAGAGTTATTCACTTCACCTGTCATAATGTTATGCCTGATCGGTGTATATATAAAAAAAAAAACACTCAAATGTATTGCATTACAGTAATCATGTCCAAAAAATATAAATGGTCCCTTCGATTTCTTTATGCATATATATTTTGTTATTTCTTTTATTATACTAATTCGACCAGGAGAGGTTTCTGTGAGATTCACCTCATTAAACCTCCTGCTAACTGCACACGCACACACAAAAACTAGAACACAAAAGCAAAATGTCCTTCAGACAGAATTCCATCACTGTATGCTAAGACATCATGCAGTCTCTGTGTGTGTATGTGTGTGTGTCTGCTGCTAAAGCGTGTCCTCACTTCCCCTCTGACATGCTCCCAGCGCCTCATCTCTTGTTTCCTTCCATCTCTCTCGCCCTCACCGGCTAAATCCCATATGCAGAAAAATATCAAATCATTCCATCCGTCACTGGGTTGAGAGAGGCCTGAACTCCATCAATAGCTGCGTTTCCTTTACCCTTCAAATTGCGCAAATTGAAATTGTGAATTGAAAATACACCCAATGGAAACACGTCAATATTGCAAAAACTCCCATATATTGCAAAAAAGTTTTTATGTATGCATAAGGTAAGGAAAGCAATTTGAAAAAGGAATATTTCGTTTATTCGTTAAACAGTTTATTCTCATTTACAGGTCACCTGGTGTATGTAAATGTCGATCATTCTTTAAAGGTGATCTGTTTGGACAGAAGACGAGACAGAGTTCTTTATTAAACTCATAAAAGACAAAAGAATTTCGGGAATACTGGATTGTAAACAACAAAGAAATGCCACAATTTATCAAGACCTTGAAGCAGATATGAGGGAGAAACACCCAGAAACACCTCATGCGTGATGCTCCCAAGTATAAGGTGCTTTCTTTGCCATTAATGCTTGGATAACATGCCTATGTCTCCTTCGATAAAAAATAATGGATAGTGCAGTGGCTGTGATATACTTAAACCTACCATGACTTCAGAAAAAATTAGGTTTAGTCGCATAACATCGGTTAAAGGAAACGCTGTCATTTCGCAATAGTTTTTATCGACATTTGGAAAATATACACAAACACACACACACACGCCCCCACTGAGAGAGGAAGATGGACTAAAGTAAAGTAGGTATTACAGATCAAACAGAAGTGTGCAAGAATTAAGCGTGTGTATTTGTAGAGCAGCAGAATGTCTGTATTGTTCTTTTCCATGCAGAGAAAGTGACTCCGAAAAGCACCATGAAAGTAGTTTATATGACTTTACTGTGTGCACATTATTCAAGTATTCTGGAGTCATGATGCTTTCTGTGAGGAACAGACTGAACTTTAAATCATTAATCACTGTAAATCTTTCCTTCATCTGCAGCTCTCACATCTCATTTGCATATTCAAATATGGCATCGGAACAAGACATAATTGATGTCAAACATTGTTGGTTCTAACAGGCCTTTTGACTTGACCCACATTTTCAGTAAATACTATGTTAAATTGGTCTGTTACTCACACAAAACTATCATATGACTTCAGAAGACCTGGAATAAAGAGAATGGGTCATATGGATGGATGTTATGATGCTTTTATGGGTTTTTTAATCTTGACTGCAGCCCCTGGTCACTGTCTGCTTTCATTGTACTACTGTATCATTTTGTTTTTTTATTATTGTATCATTGTGTTGTTGTATTATTCCATTTTTTAATTGTATCATTTTATTGTGACCGTGTTTCATTGTATTGTTGCTTTTGTTATTAGTTATTAGTTTCCATGGACACTTTTTGTTTCAATGAAATCATTCTGATTGATGAATCTGAACATAGTGTTTACATGAATGTTAAATAAATTTATCTGGTTGATGTGCATGTTTATATGTCACAAGCTTCAAATTGGAACTGATCTTTTGACATGGGCAAACTGTACGAATTTCCTGCTGTTTGCACATACTAACCATTGCTTCTTTTCTTTATTTTAAAAAAGTTGACTTAAGATTGATCTATTTCAGGTCTTAATTAGGAGACGATGAGCACACAAAGCTCTGTGCCGTGCTGCTTATATTAATCAAGTAGTAAAACTGCTGAACTTTCCAGTTTTGGTTTTCCCTATTAAACGGATACGAAAAGGTTTAAACCACCCCTTACAATCTGAATGAAATTTAAATCAGATTTGGCCAATTCATTCCAGATTTGGTCAGCTCATTCGTGGTTACATCATGTGACTTTTTTATTCCGACTGTGCTACTAGTCTGGTTACGGATGGATAATTAGGGTCCATGTAAACGCAGCTAGAGTTTTGTTGTATCACTGCTCTGTTGTTTCATTGTATTGTTTCATTGTAGCACTTTGTTGCATCAGTGTTCTGTTGCTTCATTATTTCATTGTATCATTACATTGATTCATTGTATTGTTTTGTTATTTTGTATCAATAGCCCCTTTCACACAGCAATACCGGTAAATTACCGTAAAATTACCAGAATTACTTTACTGGTAAATACACAAATATATCTGTTCACATAAGCAACAGCGTTCTGGCTTTTCAACGGTAAGAGACCGTTCACACATCAGCAGCAAAATACCGGTACATTCTGTGATGTCAGTCATCGAAAATTATCTTTAAACACTGCGTCATGGTCTTCATCTGCCTGCATGAGGAGAAGTGCTTTAGTTTCATCTGTTCAATTAGACAACATATTTTTGACGTCTGAGAACGTGTGTTTGCTCTTAAAACAGAACAGAACGTGTGTTTGCTCTTAAAACAGAACAGAACGTGTGTTTGCTCTTTAAAAACACAACACTCGCATAATAGTATCCAACTGCAGAGCTGCAGCGCTGATGAATGGAAAAGAAGGCTGGGTCTCGAGCGCAACACATTAAAAAAGCTGCAAGACGTGGCGCAGCGGTCAAAGATGATCATTTAGTGCATATTTAAATGGAAAACGATTGAAAAGCTTTCTGTAAACAGTGCGGAGTAATCACGGCATCTCCATAAGAACTTATGATTAACCCAAAGCACACTTCTTACGTCAGCGTGTTCTGATTCCATACGTGAATGTACCGGTAATCTTCATTCTGTGTTCACACAGCGCACATTACCAGTAATTTACTGGTAATGTTATAACTTCCTTTACTGGTAAATTGCCAGAACCAAATTACCAGTATTTTTGAAAAGGTTCTTTTCACACATGATCTGTTACCGGCAAATTACCAGTAAAGACTGTATGTGTGAAAGGGGCTATTAATGTTTCATTGTAGCACTTTGTTGCATCAGTGTTCTGTTGTTTTGTATTTCATTGTATCATTGTGTCATCATATTATGGTTTTGGCATTTCGATACATAATGTTTTTTGTTATATCATTGTTTCATTGTCTTGTTATATCATTGTTTCGCTGTATCATTGTAACATCTTTTGTAAAGATAGAAAGTCACACAGGTATAACACAACATGAGGGAGAGGAAACTTTGAGTAAACTATCCTTTTAAATGTGAGGTATTTATTCCGTTAGCAGGAGCGACTGTGTAAATCGAATGTGTGTGTGTGAGTGTGCTGTATTGAAAGCCAGTTGGCATGGCTGCGCTCCAGACGAACAGCAGGTTGGCATCAAACTTCCCCGATGAACACACACACAGACATGTGAAGGTCAGAGGGAGTGATGGAGTGTTTGACCTCCGTTAAACCCACCTGTGTGATTCAGTCTCACACACACACACACACACATACACACACAAGCTGCGCTATATGTTGATGTTACTTTTGTATGTCTGATAGTTAAAATTGAATTTGCACTGTAATAGATGGCTGAGGAAACGTGTGTATTTAATGTTTCCTGACAGAGATGAATGTCTCATGAGTTCTCGTAATGATCTCCGCACACGCACTATTTCTCCTCATCCTCCTACTTCCTACAGTAAGAACTACATTACCTGTGCGAAAGAGGAAAAGATGGCAGAGCACAAGACAGTGTTTCTCCTCTTCCTCCATTTGTCAGGAAGTGTTTACACTGAGCTATTGCTCAAAGTCAGCGCAGTGAGTGTGTGTGTGTGTGAGATGATAAAACATTTGCCAGAAGGCTGCTGCATTGTTTCTCCTGTGTGTTTGCCAGAGTAAAGCTCTCCTCTCCTCCATCAGATTCTCTTGCTTCCTTTCATGCCATCTGACTGAATCTCCTCTGTTTTTCTTTCCTGGAGAGGAAAACCCGAAACAAAAGAACATGAAGATAAAATATGAGAGTGTTTGTGTGTTTGTGTGTGTGTTTGTGTGTGTGTGTGTGTGTGTGTGTGTGTGTGTGTTTGTATGTTTGTGTTTGTATTTGAGAGAGACATAAACACAGATCAGAGATCAGATGAGCTGAAGGCTGTTTTTTAACCCAGAAAGACTGAGTTTATCATATTAAATTAAGTCTTTCTCTGTCTTTCAGGGCTGGACAGCACTAAAGACCCCTGTCTGAAGGTTCACTGCCCTCCTCACAAAGTGTGTGTGAGCCACGACTTCCAGACTGCCATCTGCACCAATCACAAACCAGCACAGCACAGGTAAGACATGCAGTCAAGTGTGGGTGCATAGATGCAGATAGGTAGAATGGTACATATGGTTTAATCAACTAGAAAATAAACACAAGCTAACTAATCAAACCCTGAACCCCTGGAAGCTCAAAGTGTTTCTGATTGGCTAGTTTTCTAGGCCTCTAGTAGCCTAATTCTTGACCAATTATTCCATAACCATGATTACAAATAATTTCCAAGCACTAGATAAATGAGCATGTGCCCTTGTGTTTGATCAGCCTCTGCGGTATTTACACTCGAGAAGCTGCTCCACTTCTCCAGGGTCATATTAACATTCCATTGGTGTCTGTTGTCATAGTGACAGCGGAACATTGAGGGAATGTCATTCCAGGCTTTTGACTCCGCCCTCTTTATGTTTGGTCAAACAAATACTAATTGTGTAATGGCCATTAGAGCAGGTGCAAGAGTTTACGAAACTAAATTACTAACGGCCTCTTACATATGCAAACACAAAGCGCATGCTGGCACGGCAAATATCACATCTCCCGGAGAAATAACAACATGCTGATCCGATTAGAAAGCCAAGCGCACTGCTAGCATGTGATAATGCTTTCCTTAGGAATTATCGCTGCATTGGTCAATCTATCATTAATGACCAGCACATGAGGTGTAGCTGGTGCTTCCGATCATTAATTTACACCTTAAAACACTGCAGTACATAATGCATGAAGAGCGCTGATAGATTATGCACAACAAAATAACACATGTTAATAAATCATAAGTAGACCCACATGGAATCTGCACACTTTTTTCACAGTTTTACTAATTGTTGGGGAAAGTCAAATGGATCTACATATGGTGCAGTGTTAAAAGGAGCTGATATTGGTAGTGTTAAAGCATTATCAAATTAACTGAAAAATATGAAAACACTGCAGTTTTCATACAGGCCTTGGCTCTGTTCTAAAATCTAGTGTGTTCCCTTGCTGTGTACTGTCTACATAAGCAGCATCCTAACCAGAGTTACTAAAGCTAAAACCATTTAAAAAATACTTGAAATAAGAAATATAAAACAAGAATATAAAATTTGAAATAAGAATATAAAAACTTGGTAACACTTTACAATAAGGTTTTATTTTTTAACATTAGTTAACTACTTTAGTTAACAAAAACTAAGAACGAACAATACTCCTACAGCATTTATTAATATTCGTTAGTTAATTTCATTATTTACTAATACATTATTCTATTTGTTAACATTAGCTAATGCACTGTGAACTAGCATGAACTGTATTTTGATTAACTAACATTAACAAAGATTAATAAATACAGTAATAAATGTATTGCTCATCGTTAATTCATGTTAACAAATGAGACCTTATTGTAAAGTGTTACCAAAAACTTAAACTTGTTTTATTTCAGCTAGTTGATAAGGCAACATTTCTTGTTTTCATAACTGCATGTACTAAAATAACAAACTAAAACTGAAATAAATTATTAAAAAAGAATAATAAAAAAGACAAAAAACATTTTACTTTTAAGACAAAATTACTTAAATTTAAAAATAAAAACTAATTCAAAATATTAGTACAAACTATAATAGTCCCTCAATAATATCATAAGTGCCTGTAGCATTATGCATAACATGATTGGTTGGACTTTCTGGGTGTCATAATAATTGAAGTGTAATTATGAAGAAATGACTCTTCATAATTGGTTGTATGAATATACTTCTGCAGTACGATTTGAGAACAGATCCAATACAGCAGTGTAATTTCCACTTGCAAATATACTTGAATATAATGCAATGAAATGTAAATTACAGTGTCATAATGTAATGCACAATAATGTGCTGTCATATCCTTCATTATACTGTATCTCGCTGATTTATCCAGCAGATCAGTATGTAGACTTTAAAAGCACTGGCTCAAGACCAGCACTTCATAGTGACCAGAGACAAATTCTACTCATGCTCAGTCAATAATGTTGGTGAATTTAGCAGACGGGTACAGAAGGACTGGGAGCAAGTTCATCTTATTACACGGCTCTCTAGAGTACACAACTGTGATTGGTCACCCGCAGCATTCGGCTGGCCAATATTTTTGTATAATGATGCTAAACTGTAGCCGCTAAATTGACCATTGTCCCCTTTATATGATTTCCTAAATAGCTGTGCTAGTTTAAAATCGTATAAATCCACGTTCTCTTTCTCCTCATGTAATAAAATCATTTAAACTCAAATCAATATTTCATGTCTGCTTATTTGGTTGGTAAGCAGTCGTGTAATAAGTGAGGAAATGTACAGTCAGCTGGTCATTAGCAGAACTTAAACCCCTTCAAGGTGATGTGAGACAACTCTGCTCTAGAGAAATTTTTTCGGGAATCCCGCGGGTCACGGGAATCACCCTCTGTTTATCCTTTATATATAATGAATAAAATAGAAAAATACAAAAGAAAGACTTTTAAAGAAATGAATACTTTTATTCAGCAAGGATGCATTAAATTGATAAAAAGTGACAGTAAAGACATGTTACATTGAATGTTGAAGATTTCTATTTCAAATAATCCTAAAAAATATACACTATATTGCCAAAAGTTTTGGGACGCCTGCCTTCACATGCACATGAACTTTAATGACATCCCATTCTTAATCCATAGGGTTTAATATGGAGTTGGCCTACCCTTTGCAGCTATAACAGCTTCAACTCTTCTGGGAAGGCTTTCCACAAGGTTTAGGAGTGTGTTTATGGGAATTTTTGACTATTCTTCTAGAAGCGCATTTGTGAGGTCAGGCACTGATGTTGGACGAGAAGGCCTGGCTCACAGTCTTCGCTGTAATTCATCCCAAAGGTGTTCTATCGGGTTGAGGTCAGGACTCTGTGCAGGCCAGTCAAGTTCCTCCACACCAAACTCGCTCATCCATGTCTTTATGGACATTGCTTTGTGTACTGGTGCGCAGTCATGTTGGAGCAGGAAGGGGCCATCCCCAAACTGTTCCCACATAGTTGGGAGCATGAAATTGTCCAAAATGTCTTGGTATGCTGAAGTATTAAGGGTTCCTTTCACTGGAACTAAGGGGCCAAGCCCAACTCCTGAAAAACAACCCCACACCAAACTTTACACTTTGCACAATGCAGTCAGGCAAGTACCGTTCTCCTGGCAACCGCCAGACCCAGACTCGTTCATCGGATTGCCAGACAGAGAAGCGTGATTTGTCACTCCAGAGAACATGTCTCCACTGCTCTAGTCAGTGGCAGCGTGCTTTACACCACTGCATCCGACGCTTTGCATTGTACTTGGTGATGTAAGGCTTGGATGCAGCTGCTCGGCCATGGAAACCCATCTACGCTCTCTACTGTTCTTGAGCTAATCTTAAGGCCACACTAATCTGGAAGTCTGTAGCTATTGACTCTGCATGCGCTGACCCCATTCTGTGATTTTACGTGGCCTACCACTTTGTGACTGAGTTGCTGTTGTTCCCAATTGCTTCCACTTTGTTATAATGCCACAGTTGACCGTAAAATATTTAGTAGTGAGCAAATTTCACCAATGGACTTATTGCACAGGTGGCAACCTATCACGGTACGACACTTGAGTTCACTGAGCTCCTGAGAGCGAACCATTCTTTCACAGATGTTTGTAGAAGCGTCTGCATGCCTTGATTTTATACACCTTTGGCCATGGAAGTGATTGCAACACCTGAATTCAATGTTTTTTTGAGGGGTGTCCTAATACTTTTGGTAATATAGTGTATATATCACGGTTTTTACAAGCAGCACAACTGTTCTCAACACTGCTAATAATCAGAAATGTATCAGCCAGTACAGGAACAAGTTAGAAAGACAGTTTGACTGTAACAATAAAGGAGACATCAGTTTAAAGGGAATAAAAACACCACTGCCTCTATGAGCTAAATACATACTTTATACGCTCGGTTCAAAGGACATAACACCACCATCACAAGAAGTTCTCCTGCAGCCGATCCTGCAGAGGTCTCTATAGCAGATGTAACCCAATCAATTCAACAGGTGAATATCCGCAAAGCCGCGGGTCCAGACGACATTCTGAGTTGCATACTCAAAGCATGCACACACCAGTCAGTGGATGTTTTTATGGACATATTCAATCTCTCCCTCTCCCTATCTGTGGTGCCCACATGCTTCAAAATGTCCTTCATTGTGTCTGTACCCAAGCAAACTAAACTATTGCATAAATTATTGGCACCCCTAACTCCCGTTATTAGTAAATTATCAGAAACTACATCTGTTCTGTGCTGCCTGCCATACTGGACACTCTTCAGTTTGCATACCGTGGCAACCGCTCTACTGATGACGCCATAGCCTTTACATTACACAGACTCTTTCTCATCTGGAAAAAAGGAACTGCTTTTTGTGGACTACAGTTCAGCATTCAACACCATAGTGCCCTCCAAGCTTAACAGCAAGCTCCGGGATCTGGGCCTGAACAGCTCTCTTTGCAGCTGGATCCTGGATTTCCTGTCAGGCAGACGCCAAGTAGTCAGAATGGGTAACAAGACCTCCTCCCCACTGACCCACAACACTGGAGCTCTGCAGGGACTGCATGGCCACACACACCTCTAATGCCATTGTCAAATTCGCTGATGATGCGACTGTAGTAGGATTGATCACTGGCGACGATGAGACGGCCTACAAGGAGGAGGTGATCTCCCTGACTCATTGGTGCCAGGAGAACAACTTCTCCCTCAATGTCAAAAAGACCAAAGAGCTAGTGTTGCACTTCAAGAGACAGGACTGAGTGCACACCCCCAACACCATCAACGGCACACCAGTGAAGAGGGTCAGCCGCTTCAGATTCCTTGGCGTACACAACACCAAGGACCTCACATTGTCAGTGCATACAGAGGCAGTGGTGAAGAAGGCACAGCAACACCTCTTCTTCCTGAGATGGCTGAGGCAGCCTGGTCTCATTCTTAATACGTAGGTATTAATACGTAACTTTCAAAGACACAAAACATACTTTTCATATGTTTGGATAGATACTAAAACGTACAACGTGGACGTATCAGGAACATTTAAACATGGCATGATTACACAGCTACAAAACGTTAATTATTTACAAATCTTTCATATCATAAAGATATCGGTATAATTTCCCTTTCGACATTTTATAGATAAATGTACGATCCCTTAACCCTACTACCAAACCTAAACATACCCATTTTATACAGAATATAAAAATAATAAAATGTAATTGACAGATGTGTAGGAAAATTACCATTTTAGTAACAATATAGCATTAAAAAGATATTTTGAGCCGCTAATCCTACTCCTACCTCTAAACCTACCCATAACCATTTCTTAAAACTATGTACAGTTATGAAGAAAAACATAACAGACAGACAAGTGTAATCACAATAATTTATTTATTGCAAAAATGTCAAAAGCGGTACCAAAATGACGATTTGTTGCAGTCTCAGGTAAATAATAGTATGAATAATATGAAGTAATATGAAGTACAGAGCAGAATTTAAGTTATTAATTCATGAAAATGTTCACTCCGTGAAGACGCACATTTCCCATTTTTAAATGTGCATCGACTGAAACACGGCATGTCGCGATATGTGACGCATTGATACATGTTGTAACGCTTCTTGGGGGCATGATTTTTTTATTTGAGTTCATCATAACGAGCGCGGGATTTGAGAATAAAGATAAAGATCGCTGCATAAAGGGCTGAATTTGGATCTGTTCCTCGCAAACGTATGGATTCTAAAGATTTGGATTACAGCGAGCGAATAAAATTGTCTTTTGTGAATTTATGTTGTGTTTTGGTGTATTTTATGGTTCTATTGGCAGTCGCTGTATAGGAGAAAACGCCTTTTGTCTCACGGCAAACAAACTAAATATTACAAAATGGTTAAACGATTAAAGAAATGTTATTTATTTCAAGGTTTTAAAGTGTGGTCTTGTTTAACATTATGTAAAGAGTTTGCAGCAGAGTTTTCTGCAGCAGAAAAATTTTATTATTTCTCATTAAGTAGATGAGTAAACTGTGTTAAATAAATGCAGCTGATATGTATAAATTTGTACATCGGTAAAGTTGTTCATACACACAGAGAAAAAAGGTGTCAAAATTTTACCTTTAGGGGTACAACAGCTTGCCACTAGAGCAGTACCCTTAAAAGGACATATTTGTACCTTTTTTACTCCTAAAAGGTCCAAATTAGTACCTTAGAGTACAAATACATACCTTTAAGGTACTACTATGAACCTTTTTGTGGTAAAAAAAGGTACAAAGATGTCCTTTTAGGGGTACTGCCCCAGTGGCAAGCTGTTGTACCCCTAAAGGTAAAATTTTGACACCTATTTTCTCTGTATGTATGTAAATAATTTATATTTTAGTGCTGTCAATACATCAATATTATATGTTTCATTGTGTATGAAAACTTAATAAATGTACTTGTGGTAGAACTACACTTTAGGTAAAATACACATGTATTCTCATGAGATCACGTTGGCTGAGAAAGTTGGGAATGAGCCCCCACATCCTCAGCTCAAACTACACCTGCACCGTGGAGAGCGTCCTGACTGGCTGCGGCGCTGCCTGGTTTGGGAACAGCACCACCCCCAACCGCAATGCTCTGCAGAGGGTGGTCCGGACAGCCCGTCACATTGTTGGAGAAGAGCGTCCTTCCCTCCCTCCCTCCAGAACATCTACACCAGGTGGTGTATGAGGAAAGCCCGGAGGATCATCAGTGACTCCAGCCGGCTAAGAGACAGTTTTTTCCCAACGGCCATTGGACTATGTGTATACTCTGCTTCGTACTGTATTGTGTATATTTGTATAATGTGTGTATGCTGTATTGTATAAATCCTGTATTATGTGTATATTTATTGTGTTTTGTATATTTTATTTACATATCATGCCTTGTAAAGTGTCTGTCTGGTGTATGTACCAAAGACTTTCTCCCACCACTACACTTCTGTTTTGGTGGTGTGACAATAAAAGGTGATGTGATTTGATTTGAAATGTTTCTTGAGCAGCAAATCCTCATATTAGAAGGATTTCTGAAGGATCATGTGACACTGAAGACTGGAGTAATGATACTGAAAATTTTAAATCAAGCTTTGATCACAAGAATAAATTACATTTTAAAATATACTATAACAGAAAACAGATATTTTAGATTGTAGTGCTGTTCCACAATATTCATGTTTTTATTGTATTTTCAAATAAATGCAGCTTTGGTGAGCAGAAGAGACTTCTTTTAAAATCAAAATGGTAGTGTAAAAGCGAACCACAAACAAATATACCGCTTATCAAATCTCTGATATTGTCACTCATCTGTTACAGTGCTTCTGTCACCTGTGAGATACAGACAGTGATCATGTTTGTTTATCTCCTTCAGATGATCAGACTTCTTGCTTTCTATGAGATATTGACATTTTGACTGTGAACAGGAGTGACATTATAGACGTCTTTTGTCACGTTGTGATATTGTGATAAGTGTGATATCTGATCAGCCAGTGCTGTGTAAGATTTGATCTCCTCATAAAATCCAAGTCCTATCGGATTCGACCGCTAGCTTTTTGTAATGTCTGTCAAATCTAGTTTGGGCTGTTGGATTGCAGGTAATCAGAGCTAACTTAGCACGCTAATCAGGGTTTGACGCTTACTTTTTTCCCAAGGTGCACATGTGCACATAATTTGAAATATTTAATGGCAAAATACAAAATCTTTATAAATCTAAAGGGATTCAAGGACACATTTAATAGAGGGATACTGTTTTCAAACTGTATTTAATAATTAGTTCATTATTTATAGGCCTACTTTAAACTGTATGAACTGTGTGTGTGTGTTTGTGTGTGTGTGTGTATAATCAAATTTATTAGATTGTTTAAACATAATCGGTTTATTACAGTTAACTGTAGACAAATGTTTAATTTGACCATGTATTAAATCACAAAATGTGTTATTCTGTATATCCTTTAATTAATGGATTTCCATGGCATACATTGCATAAATTATATAGTCATACTGTAGGAATCCAAATAGCAATTTTTTTTCTACTGGAAACTCTCCTGTGGATTGAATCTGTGTTCTGATATCAAAATAAACAAATATATCCCTTTATTTGTGACACTTCCCACTCATTCTCTCTCTTCCTTTCTAAAGCGTCAAACCCAGGAGAAGAAATCTTCCCCATAAGCGTTGGATGGGAACTATGAATCATGGGAAATGTAGGCCGTGTCCTGTAGTTCACTCCAACTCAGTGTGCGGCTCGGATGGACACACATACTCCTCAAAGGTGAGATATTCATCATGTGAATGGTGGTTGAATGAGGTTAATTGAGCTGAACTCTCCAATAAGAATAACTTGTGCAGTGTTAATTGTGACTCATTTGCATGTTTGATGAAATGTAAAGTGTGTGTTGAAGTTCTGGGGCTGGATTCAGCAAAATCTTCTAAAGTTCTCAAATATTTTTCTAAGAATATCTTATTTTACTTCTGTTTCATGCTGACTTTAAGAAAATAATTTTGGAATACAAAATATTCTTACACTGATTCTTGAGAAAAGGGACAAAACATGTTTTAGATGTTAAAAAATAGAAACTAACACTACATTAATAAAAAATTGGTGTTTTTGTAGACAATGGACCATGTGAGGGAACAGGATTATTTCTAAATATTTTTTTCTAAAAATGTATATTTATTCACTCTATAACTTAATTTGTGTCAACTCCGTCAGACACACTAAAAAGCATGCTTATTTAATTTAAACTATCCAAAAACAATGTAAAGTCTTCAGTTATGTAATGTTGGTGTTCAGTAAAGGAGCTAAGTCATAAAATACATTTTCTGTTTATTTTTTGTTTGTTTTCACACCATTATGAACAACCCAGTTTCTAAATTCCTTAATTCTCCTCCCTCCTTTTAATATTAAACATATATCACCAATTTTCTTTGGTAATTAAGGCATAATATCATGTAGTTCCATTGATATTTTAACATTTATACACAATAAATTGAAAAAAGAATAAGACATTTTTTTCAAAATGAACAAAAACCTTCACCTGACGGTGTAAAATACTGATGGAGTTGACAAATACTGGCGGTGTTGACAAAGGTCGAGCTGAGGCCAAATATACAGTATATGTAAATAGATTCATGAAACAGCATTAGAAGAACTCCCCATATGCAAAAATCATATTAAATTACATTATACAGTCTTTTTGAGAGCAATAAACCTAAAATCAGACATAAAACCTGATGGAGTTGACAAAAAAATGTTCCACCTTAATGCGATGGCGATGACGGAGTTGACATGTTAAGGCTGTGACAACAGAGACTTCAATGTTGTTTGTTTAAAATATTAAAAAATATATATATAACTTCCAGGACTTTGTGTCCTACTGTGAGATCCACAATGAGCAGGAAGTGCTCTTCAAAGTGAAAGCTGCCCATGATTTATTCAGAATTATAAAAAATCCTGACGGAGTTGACGCAAAGTGAGGACACAACTTTTAGAGCTGTTTTTTAATGGAAAATATAATTCAGTATTTACTTTTTGTATTGTTTGATGTCTTAAAGATTACTTGATGAAAGATGAAAAGTTACTTTTAATGTAACTGTGTATTTTTTAATTTGTTGCATTTTTAAACACTTAAACACAATTTTACATTGTGACCTAATGCTGAGGGCAGGTTAGATTAAATGTGTTTCCAAGTATAGAGTGTGCTTTCAAAATAATACTAAAGAAATTATTTCTTTTTATTCTAAGTATAAGCAATAAATGTCCTGGATATACAAATTTCCCTTAGATGTAACTTTTTAAGTATTTTTATTGTGTTGATATTCTTACTTTTTAACATAAATAGGGCTTTTGTGTTTGGGACATGTTTTGTCCCTTATCTCAAGAATCAGTGCTTAAATATATTTAAAGTCGTCATGAAGTTGTGATAGTCTTTTCTTCCCTACTGTGATGTGTACTGGAGTGGCTTCTATAAGCAAAAATGTCCATTTTGATTCCATGGTCTCTTTAAGTTAGTAAATATGAAAAAACCCTGTTGAAAAAGCATATGCTGCATATGCTGGTTTGGTATGTTTTGAAGCATGACGGCTGGTTTGAGCTGGTTATAAGCTGGTCCTGAGCTTGAGCTACTTTCTTAGGACCAGGGGCCGGATTGACGAAACATTCTTAAGAATAAAATTCTTCTTAACTGCCAATTTCTTCTTATTTTCTAAGAAAAAAGATAAGAATATTTTGTATTCTCAAAAACTTTTCTTAAGAATGTTCTTATCTTTTTTCTTAACATTGTTCTTAAGATAGCATTTAAGGAGTATTCATATTCCCGAAACGAATGTTCTTAAAAATCATTGTAAATAACATCTTAAAGTTAACGCCCAACCTATCTTAAATACCCACATCTAAGATGTTTAATACATTTATTGGGTCGTTTCAAATATTAACCATTACAACATAACAGTAGCTAGCTAAATATAATATATATTACTAATAGTACCATGAATATGGACGAGTACTCTGAAGTGACACGGAACGATCATTTACGCGTATATGATGCGCTCACTCAGGCTAGAACTAGCGAGGAAGCACAACACAAACACACACATATACCGGACACATTCACACTAGAGAGAGCGCAAGAAAGACCGTGCGCAAATGAAAGAGAAAGGCCGCTGCCTCTTGAGACAGGCTCTTTTAAAATAACGATTTTAATGACACGGCGCATTAAAAACATGACACCGAGTGATTAACTCCCCTGTCAAGCCAGTCTGCACACTTATTATGAAATCTACGGTAATCTGCAGGCAGCACAAAAAGGTGTTTTTCATTCAGCGAGTCTTCAGCAATACCTGCCTTTCATTAAAATAACACCTTTCATTTTCTTCTTAAGTAAAAAAATTAAGATGTTCTTAAGAAAATATTTAAGAACTTAAGAATTTCTCAAGAATTGCACTTAGGAACATTCTTACAAACTTCTTAGCACTTTCTTAAGAAGATTTTCGTGAATCCGGCCCCAGCTTAAACCAGCTGCCATGCTTCAAAACATACCTAACCAGAATATGCAGTTAAGAATAATTTTATTCTTACGAATGTTTTGTGAAACGAACCACAGGTGAGGTACGAGTGCAATCTGATCACAGGAATTTAACCTGAACACTATCAGACGCAGGATCATTGTGTTCCAATGAGGAAAGAGTCACCTTTAAATTCCAATATCAGCGCGCAGCTCTCTCTCTCCTGGTGTAAATGATGCAGTGTTTGGTGATGGATGGTTAGCTGGATGAACTGTGTCCGCTGTTGATATTGGATTCTTGAGTCCTGCGCAATCTCCCCTCCGGAACAAGAACAGAGAGAAAAACCTGAACCTCCAGCCCAACCTGAGCCTCCCGCCTGTGACCGCACTGCTTTAACCCCGCCCACTCCATTTCCTTCAGCCAGAATAAAATTAGATGTGAGAGATGGAGTTAGAGAGAGAACAGATAGAAGAGAGGGTTTGGACAGATAAAGATTATCATAAATGAAAACATCCATGGAAGAAAAAAAAACAGTAATTCTTATGACAAAATGTTTAAATATATATATATATATATATATTTAAAAAAAATATTTATGCACCATTAAAACAAACTGAAACCAGCATACCAAATAAAATAACATTTTCAAGCTATACTGTAATTGCCCTGATGCAGACTTACTGTATTTATATAATTACATCAAGGATGAATTTATAGCTAGATTTAGAATCAGTAACATTATACAGAGAAAGATTATAATAAACAAAAACATCCATGGACTGTCATTTTCATGACAACCTAAATTAAAGCTTTATGCACCATTGAAACAAACTGAATCTAGACTAAAATAGAAAACTAGCATATGAAATCAAATAAAATCAAACTATATTTACAGACTGGTGTTTCAGGAAGAGAGTAGAGTCACACAATCCACTGAAAACTCACATGTAGTCAATAAAATGATTTGTGAATGTTTTTTTTATTTTATTTGCATATAAGCTAAGTATGGCAAAAGCATAGTCGTTAAGAGTTTTCCCTGACAGACGTGATTGATTTATTCTCTGAATGCATGTGTGTTCATCTGAAGCACAGAACAGCCTCTTTACTGAACAAAAGACCTTTTCAGTGTTAAAAAAAAGATACAGATGCCTTAAAGGGCTCCTGAATTGAGAAATAACATTTTCCTTGAGCTTTTGACATATAAGAGGTCATTGTACTATAAAAAATATCCTGTACGTTTCAGAACTTAAATCTTTCTCGTTAGTTAAACAACTTTTATTGAAACCAAGCTCATAAAACGCCTCATTTCGGGGTTTTGTCACATTACATCATAGTGTGGCGAAAGACCAACACCTATTTCTACATCATTGCCTATTTAGCCTTGCCCACCGATTTGCCATGTCATGTAGTAGTAAATATGGACGCAAACACAGGATTACTTGAGCAACAAAACCATAAAGATGCTTCTGAGGATTACAAGACGTTTTGAAGTGCCAAGTTGTGTAAAAACACAGTATCAGTAAAAGCATATCGGAGAAAGTGTGGATGAAGTTCCAGTCAGATTGTGTCAGTAAGACACTGTTCCTTTGTTCAAAAAATTTTTTTTGAAAATAAAAATGATGCAGTGACGACAGCAGTGTTTTTACCATGTGTCACTATTGCTTTGTCTGTTACAGATAATTTGAAACTGAGTATTTATACTGTAGCGCCGCAGTGAAACTGAATAGCTATGATGGTTGTGATTTGCTGTTCTTTCCATTGCTTCGGCATTTATGGGGTTAATGCGTTCTATTATTGGATATGAAAGAAAGCATGTAGAGAACGCTGCTTTTGTTATCGTTTTGATCTAAGCTATTCGCTGTAATCCTGAATGAAAGCTTCAGTAAGCAACATCTTCTGTTTTGTTATCAGTGAGACATTACACGTTTCATTATATTTAAAGGTGCAGTGTGTAATATTTATGAAATGCAGTATAATATAACTATGTTTTCAGTGGTGTATAAAGACCTTACATAATGAACCGTTATGTTTTTATTACCTTAGAATGAGCCATTTCTATCTACATACACCGCAGGTCCCCTTACAGTGAAGTCGCCATTTTGCACCGCCATGTTTCTACAGTAGCCCTAAAGGGACAAACTTCTCTACATAGTGCTAGCTACTCTCTGCTGTCTCAGACGACAACATCTTTGTCCTGTGTCGGGCCACTGTAGCTTCTCTTTGTGCTTCTGAAGGGAGGTGTGAGTGGTGGGCGGTTGCAATTCACAACCTCAATGCTAGATGACGCTAAAATTTACACAGTGCATCTTTAAAACACGACACTGCAAATGACATTGTATACGTTTTTCACTTTAGCGAAAAGGATGAAACTATGAATAGCCTTGACAATGGTACATTCATTCATAATTCATAACCATCTCAATGGCAAAAAGTGCCCTGAATTCACCTATATCAAAACGGAGTGAATGAAAGAGAGGTTCAAAAACAGGATTGAAAATAGCTTATTACTTTTAAATTAGAACATTATTACCCGTTTCCTTTGTTCTAATTTCCCGCCACTAATCACTTAAAGTCATGGACATTCATTTACAGAGCACACCTGTCTGTATTAGTTCATTATCACTGCGTATTTAAATTCCACCTGTTTCAATCTTTGTGTATTGCCTGAGTTTACTCTTCAATTTAAATCATCTTCATCATTGGACTAAGACTTTACAGACCCATTTAATCTGGCAGAAAATTGTTCAGTGATATGCACATTGCACACAAACACACACACAAACAGTGTTTTTAATGGTGTGTGTTGTTTAGGCAAGTCAGTTTTAAGTGGTCATTGGAAGGTTCAGCACTCACCAGGATGACAAGAGCAAGTAAAGCACACCAAATACACATACCAGATTTATTTAGTTCTCTCTTTATTCTCTGTCATTATGGTATTATACATATCAGCACAGCAGCAAATGTCCTTAACACACAGATTGAGCTTAAATATGGATGCAGATGCTGACATAAGACTTTACAGAAGAAATCATGACAATAATATTCTTTTCTTTTCTATTCTATTCTATTCTATATTATATTATATGTCTCAATATTAATTATCAGGACTGTCTGCTATTTGTTTAATTGAGTCTGCTTTGGAAAAATAATTAAGTATTACAGTTAATAAACTGTTTTAGTCTTTTAATCTAATCATGACATCATCTTTAATTAAATCCCAAAGAACACCGCAGATTTTACACTGCCTCTGTGTGATCAGATCTGATGAACGCAATCACCTCACTTCAAAGGAACTAAAATCATGTCATCATTTCATGAGCGATAAATCTCAACGGTTGGGTTGTGACTGTTAGCCTAAATGTGATAGTGTCTCTAACTGCACCACTCAGAATCCTCTCTGTTCTTCCACAGTGTAAACTTGAATTCCAGGCCTGCAGCTCTAGCAAGAGCATCTCTGTGAAGTGTGATGGTCCGTGTCCCTGCCTGCCAGGACAGGAAGTCATCAAACCACACACAGAGAAGAACGGTGAGTCATTTCCTGTTTGTTAAGATGTTGAAAGGACCCGTGAACTGTCTGAACAGAGATTAAATCTGGAGAAATGAAGACAAGAGCTTGGTACACACTGCACACAGATCCAGTTTGTGTTTTAAATCCAATCACGAGAAATGACCGTCATTTTACAGGTGCTAAAATCTGTTTGTTCTGACTTATTGTTTTGTGTGGAGGCCATTTGAGAACTTATTGTCATTGTAATGTAGTTCGTAGATATGGGAAGAAGGAGGTGGGAACCGGCGAACGTTTAAACGAGACTTTAATGTAGCGAATTAGCTCAGAGGGGAAATATTAATAATTATTCATAACTCATTATGAATATTCATTATGATTAATTATGAATATTTGAATCAGTTAAATTGATTAACTTGATGTAGCTACGTTAACATTACAATCAATCAATCAGTTCATCCTATGAACGTTCAGTATTGATTATTAATTAATTCTAAGAAAAGGATATTTTTCATGGCCAGAGAAAAACAATTCTTCCTTTGTATTTACATAAGCGCTTAGAGCACATAACAAGATCGATCACTTAAGTGACAATTTGTTTGCAGGCAGGGAGTCAGAACCAACATATATTGTGCACAAACTTTAATAACTAAATCGCGGACAAGATTAAACAGACATAAAACATACAGACACAAAACATACATGGCAAGAGGTAAAGTTAAAGTGATTAGAAAAACCGGGTCAGTACAGATGGATGAAGTTATGCAAAGAGTCTAAACCTGGGAGAACCATCCCTGATAAGCTCTTTTGTCTGAGCAAAGGAGTTTACAGTTTTACTAACTACACAGCGACTTGTATTTCTTAGTACATTACTTGCATTTGCCCGGGAAGGCATCCAGATATATACGGTCGCAGGTCTTGATGGTTCCGTCCGATGGCTTTGCAGTGGCGATCGTTTCCTTCCATGTTGAGCGAAGGAACGACAGTGAGCTTGCATGGTTGCTTTGACTCCATCGAGGTTGAGGGAGTTGCACATGCCGTGAGGAGTTGGGCCTGCTGGCCCAACTGGCCATATGGTGGCATCTGGTTTCCTGTCCCACACACACACGTGAGGCTGTGTGTGCAGGCCTTATCTGGCCTGGCCTGTTGGCCGGCTGATAGACAGCCAAGATGACGCGTCGTACAATGTCCTGGGGTGCATATTAATTTATAGACCGTTGGTCTACAACTTGAGGCAAAAGCGTGTGTTTTACCGCCTTTGTGTCTTAACTATGGCCTTTACCATGTGGCTACTTTTTTTAGGGCCATAAAACGTCTTATCAGTTGGTATCCAGGGTAACTGAGGACCTTTCTCTGTGTAGGTCTGTTACTAAGCACAGAGCATTTAAAACATATTTGTTAAATGTAACAGGCGATTATGTGTCTGATTTGCCTCAGTCGCTACATTAATAAATAAATAAACAAACTGAAAGTAAAACGCAGGCAGCCCCTAAAACGGACGGCTGCCGCGCACAGACATAACAAAACATAACATAACATAAAATCCAGGCCTGGTCCTCTCTAGTCCTTCACTGTTGTCGTTCCTCCCTTTATGTGACCGAGCTCCTCCGTGAGACACGAGGCCGGTGCAGCATGCAGCTGGCACTCATTATCACTCACGACCGGCCTCGTCCCGCTCTCACGGTCCCTCTGCCTCGCTGCTTACCACAGTCATGTTCAAGAAACCAGTTTGAAATGATTTGAGCTTTGTGACATGCGCATTGTAGCAAGGTTTGTTGTTCTATAAAATATTAATTTATTATGATTTATTATGATAATGTATATTATTGAAATATATTATAAATTATATATTATAATATTGTAGTCATTAATGAGCACTTTTCATGAGGTTACATAGAGGCCACACTCTGAATAATAAAATATAAAAAAACTGATTTGAAATCTGATCAGACGCTCAAATCCAAATTTTTAATTAAACTTGAAAAGGCCTGTGAATGTGGTTTGGATTGGGTTTGTGAAAGTGGCATTTGGTGTGCTTTTGCTGTTTAGACTAGAGAACAATAAACAGATTTGAGCTGGACACACCAAAACATTTTTGCTGCCTGTCTTAACAAACCATAAGAGACACATGAAAAAGCCTCAAGAAAGAAAAACACTCAGATGCAAGAAGATTTTTATAGTTATAGTGTGTGTGTGTGTGTGTGTGTGTGTGTGTCCTGAGGGGAAAGTGAATAGTGGATTTAGTGTTTTGGGAACAACCTTGGACATCACAGGAACAAGGTTTCTGGAGGAATAGAAACACACAGAGAGAGTGATGGAGGCATGATGGTGTTTACACAAAGTTAATGTGACGTTCAGATGTACTATTACCCACAGGAAAGAAACATCTCAAATGAGATATATTTAACATCTAAGGTTTTTCACTTGAGATGAAATGTAGACAACATTTGGATCTTTTTTCTTTCCTCTCTAAGATGTTTCTCCTAAAAGAGATCAAATAAGTCACTAGTTGTCAGAAAGCAGAGATCTCAATATGAACTAATTTCTCATCATATGATCTGAGCTGCTCCTGATTAATTTTATCACTTTACACTCTTACTGGATGATGACTCATTTGATTCTCTCTTAAGAGGGGGTAAAAGTGAAAAAGTAAAATTGCCGTTTTCGGTCGTATAGCGGTGGCCCGGAACGCATTTTCTACTGAGGGCCCCCTCCCCCCCAGAAAGCGATTTCTACAAAGGGGGACCCTAAACCCCCCAAGGGAACGTGCTCCTGCCCCCGCGGAGGTCTGTGCACGCCACTGATTTGTAGAGTGTTTGCCATCCAATAATTTGCAATAAAATGTGTGCTTTGTTACTTTTGATATTAAATAAATCTTCAAATCTTTAGTCTGTTTATTACGTTTTATTTGACACATGATTTTGTCACTCTTTATTGTGGCGTGGCAGATCTCAGTTCAAGTGTCATGTGAACCGATTATCTTTTCCGCTTCACTACTAGTTACAGCACGAAATATGCATGAATGTATGTTGAAAGATGCCATACAACTGATAGAAATGTATCACGTCACATGTAATCACTCAATTCCTCATTTAAATAATTCCCACCCAAGGCCTATGTTAAATAAAGGGGCGGGGCCTGGTTGAGTGGTGCTAGTAGTGTGTTGAAACTCGCAGTTATGGTAAGGTGCGTGATATTTCCAAAACAAACTTGAAGCTGTTGACCAATCACAACACATTGCTCCAGCCCACAAATCAGAGCACATTGCACTTTTCGGAAGGAGGGGCTTTATAGAGACAGAAACGAAACAGAACGTTACTGGAACTGGGACTGGGACTGGGAAGACAGGAGCTGCAACAATGTCAAATATGTGAAAAATATTCAAGCATGAAAACCTATTCTAATAGAACCCAAATACAAAATCAAGACAAAAAAAGAGCATAATAGGTTCCCTTTAATATATGAATGTGTCATGAAAACAAGTTTTATTACAGCCACTGTGTAAATGTAATTATTTTAATAATAATTTGTACTAGAAATATAAAAACTTCTTTATGTGCAGTTTAAATGTTAACTATCAGTTCCCTTTCAGTCGATCACGTTCGACGTACGTCGGACGTCACCAATGAATTGGGATCACTTCTGGGATCCCTATCAGCTTCGAGTGTATACAGAACAGGCCAATGGCCATTGGCGTGCGAGATTTGCATCTCGCGCTTCGCCCCGCAGTGCGGGTATAAATACGGAAGCGGTTGCAGTGCACATTTGTCATTCACTTCTGAGCTGATGTTCTGCTGCCTGAAGTGTTTATATACAAAGAGAGAGAGAGAAAGAGTGGGAGAAGCTCCAGTGCTGGGAGAGAAGGCACAGTCAGCGAGGACCACAATCTCAGTACAAGAGAAAAAACTGCTGTTTTCACAGCAATATACTCTGTTGGTTCGGTGAGGGCGTTCCACTATTATTGAGTGCATACACAGGGCTGCACATCTCCCTGTGTTGTGCCGCGGCCATCTCCCTGAGTGCTTCAGCACGTTAAAAGAGCTTTTTTTCCCTTAAAGAGTACACGGGTGTGACACTGCGTCTTTTTCAAGATGTCATTCCACCTGTGCGTTTCTGGATGCGGTCGTTCCCTGTCACCAGCTGGCGGTCAGAATCGTTGTCTTGCGTGTCTGGGCATTCAGCACGCTGAGGCAGCATTTGTGGATAGTTCATTTACCCACTGCGGGAACATGACTGTCTCTGCGTTGAGTTCGAGACTCACCTACCTTCGGGAAGGCGGAGTCCCCTTATCTATACCCCGATCTAGAGCTATTCCTGCTGGACAGCAGAATAGAGCTACTTCGGCGAATAGCCAGGGTGACCTGAGGATTACGGTTAGGGCTACCCCACTGAGGCAATCTCTGTGGGCCCCTAATCCCTCTGACGCGCCGCAGCCGGTTGAGTTACCGAAAGGGTGCGCTGGCCCCTCCCATGGGCGTCCAGTGGTGACTTTCTGAGCTCCAGCAGATGACAGCATGTCAATCGCTGCATCGGAAGGGGAGCTTCAGTCATCTGAGGATGAAGACTCGGCTGTGTTGCCTCCCTCTGGGAGAGTGGCGTTTCCTAAGATGGACCCAGAATTGACTGCTATGCTTTCCTTGGCCGCCAAAAAGGTCAGGCTCGGGTGGAACCCTCCACCGTTCTAGGTTGGATGATTGGTATCTCGGGGCGGCCCGTATTGGCCCAACCGGACCTGGTTCCTGGAACTAGTGCTCCTCGCGATAGCACCTCCTTGGCCCATTCCTCTGAGGGAAGGACCTTGTGACTCAGAGACGGAGCACCCTATGGCATCCATGTCCAGACCTCTGGAAACTCCATGTCTGGTCCCTGGACAGGATGCGGAGCTTCTAGGTAATCTGCCACAAACCGTGGTAGACACCATCACTGCTGTTAGAGCCCCCTCTCTGAGGCGCCTCTATGTTTTTAAATGGAACCTGTTCGTTGAGTGGTGTTCTTCTCAACGAAGATATTCGATCAGTTCTGTGCTTTCCTTCCTGCAAGATGGGTTGGAGCAAAGGCTGTCTCCCTCCACCCTCAAAGTGTATTTTGCCGCTATCGTCGCACATTATGATGTAGTTGATGGTAAGTCCTTGGGGAAGCATGATCTGATCGTCAGGTTCCTGAGGGGAGTGAGGAGACTAAATCCACCTCGCTCTCACTCTATACCCTCTTGGGACTTGTCTCTGGTGCTAACCGCACTGCAGAGATTGCCCTTTGAACCACTGCAGTCAGCAGAGTTGAAAATCTTGTCTTGGAAGACAGTGCTCCTGACTGCATTGGCTTCCGTTAAGAGGGTAGGGGACCTGCAGGCATTTTCGGCTCGACGAATCGCGCCTAGAATCATGCCGGATATGTGCCCAAGGTTCCCACCTCTCCCTTCCAGGACCAGGTGGTGAACCTGCAAGCGCTGCCCTCGGTGGAGGCAGACCCAGCCCTGGCTTTTCTCTGTCCTGTCTGCGCTCTGCAGTTATACGTGGACAGAGCGCAAAGCTTCATGACCTCAGAACAGCTCTTAATCTGTTACGGAGGCCAGCAGAAGAGAAAGGCTGTCTCCAAGCAGAGGATGGCTCACTAGATAGTGGATGCCATCGCCTTGGCATACCATACCCAAGGCGTGCCTTGCCCACTCAGGTTGAGAGCCCACTCCACTAGGAGTGTGGCCTCTTCCTGGGTGCTGGCGCATGGCGCCTCGCTGACAGATATATGTGGAGTTGCGGGCTGGGCAACACCTAACACGTTCGCTAGATTCTATAGCCTCCGTGTAGAGCCGGTTTCTTCCCATGTGTTTGTTTCAACCAGCCAGTAACACCGAAGTGCCCGTTCTAAGCGCCATTCCCCTCCTCATGGACCGAATAAGTGTGCTTTTTTGCTCCAGTAAGTTCCCCTGTTGAGTTCCTCCACCACATACGGCTGTCAGATATGGAGGAGCATCTGACACCAGGCCCAGTAGCGTAAACGCACCCCAGTGCTGCGCCTCCTGCTGAGCTAGGTGCCATATGTTGTGACCCCTACGGCGGACCCATATGTGTATTCTTCCATGGTACGGCTCCCTACGGCGAGTCTGTGTCTTTCCCTTGCAGTGATGATACAGCAACCGTGGCGATGGGACACACGTCTCCGTTCCCTCCTTCAGGGAATGGGGGTTACATACGTAACCGAGAAGTTTTTGAGTGTTATAGATCAATAAATTAGCAATAAATCAGTTTTATTTGAGAGATAATTTTCCTTAACACCGTGTCTACACTGGAACATGAAAAAATACAATAGAAAGACAATAGAACTCATTATAATCAGTGATGTTGTCTACACTGGATGCGGTGTGACACGATGTGACAAATCCCTGACAGTAAACTGATGCCTCGTTCTATTTATGACGCACTGACACGAAGGAGTCAGCTGGGAGAGAGGACCTTTAGATGTTGAGGCGCGGTGCGATGCGTCAGTGGTCGTGTCCGGTGTAGACACGGTGTAAGAAAAATTTACATACTGTACTGACATACTGATATACTGTATATCCAAATAAATCTGTATCAAATCAAGATCTGAATCAAATTGAATCAAGAGCTTGTGAATCAGAATCAGATTGAATCTGTCAATAGTTTATATTTCCATGATATGATGAGCTCACTATCCTGAGCACTGGCTGAGCAACCTCTGAGCAATAAAGATTTGCTCTTGTTGTGTTTTGATGACACATCAGTCGGTTATTTTAAGGGTCTGTTGTTGTGTGCGTGTAATTTAGATTCATGACCTCTAGCCTGTTTGCACTTATTTCCCAAAGGCTTGCTTCCCCAACAGAACAGAGTCTCTCTGTCAGTTATGCTGCGAGATCTAAGCAGAGATGAAGGTTCGGTCTGATAGGAACATTATGATGTCTGTATTTTAATGACTTCGGATCACTGACATGATCTTTAATTGGAAAAGTGCTGCATACATCAGGAAGCAATTACCAAAGAAAGAGAGAGACTGATAAAAAAATGTGTCATTTGAAAGTCCATTTCTTTCATTTCATCCCGTCTTTATTGTCTCACGGCCTCTTCTTTTTCTCTTTATTTGACATGTTCATCTTGTTTTGTCATTTTATCTCTGACTTTCATCTTGCTCTCTTTTATGTGTCCCTGTTCTGTATTCAGATGTAGCAGTTATTCCTCGGCATCAGGGCTCAGGGTTTGCATTGAGGAAATCTCTTTTTTCTCAGTGCCTGTCCATTATCTGTGATTCTCAGTGGAGCTACATTGTAGTTTAGAAAGATAGGTGACAGAGGGCAGGACTATGGGCCTATGCGGATGCAGAAAACACAAAATCCAGTTTATAATAAATGGAATTTGCTGTGTAAAGTAGAGCTGTACATTTAATCAAATTGTGATAAGAACTAGTGTCTGTGAATATTTATATACAACCACAAAAAGAATATACTAAATTTGAAAATACTAAAATATTTGTATTTGTATTTAAATTTGTAAATAATAAATTATGACTGAAATATATTAGGCTACTATTGTACAGTAGAATGTACTATCCAAAGTAATATTAATACAATTATTAAAATATATATATAAAAAAACTGTTTGTTTTTTTTTAATAAGGAATATCACACAATTTTTTCTCCATGTTTTTGTTTGCCACAAAATAATTTTCATTTAATTACATTTTACATTTAAAAGATTGATTAAATTGTAAATTGTTTTAAGCCTTCATATGATTATGATTATTTTTGATAATATATTTGTAAATATATAAAATCATAAATCCATGAAAAACAAAACATTTTGGGGGTTTTTTGGGGGGGGGACAAAACATTTGCAGTCCTGTGTTGGTTCGTTGTCATTATTTCCTGTTTCTGTTTCATGTTTCCTGGTTCCTTGTGTTTGGTATGTTCTAGTTTTCCCCCTCGTTGATTGTTTTTGTTTGTTTTGGTTACGTTTTTGTCATTAATAAAGCCCATATTCTCCTGCACTTGTCCTTACTCCTTTCATCCTTCCCCAACCGTGACACTATTATTGTAAAAATTAATAAATTATTAAATTGTTAAAGTTTCATGAATTCAATTGTCACGGGTAAATGAACATGTTTCACGAATCAAAGATTAGTAAAGAGTCCTTTAATAAGCAAGGAGAAAACAAGTATCAGAACCACAACTACACATCAACAATAACGGACAAAGAAACTGAAGAAACTAAATGTATATAAAACAGGGAGATAATGAGTAGAAAAGAAACAGGTGTTTAGGAACTAATTATCAGCCAGGGAACTAACAGTGCATGCCCACTGGTGCAGAGCATGCAGAGCGAGTGTTTTCAATTCATTCCCATGGAAATTGAGCTTCATGTTTGCGCGGTGCATTGTGGGATTGACAGCAGACCGGAGAAAGCGCTGAGAGCGGCCAAGAGCATCAAAAGGTTGGGCAGTTCGCGACTTCCCGTTCCTGCAAATATCAAGCGAAAAACGTGGTCAGCAGCCAATCGCTGTGAGGTTCAGGTAGTGACGTCTGTCTTAAGCATTAAAATATGCAGATTGTGCTGGAGTTTACACTGGATTTAGTGCGTAAATCCTATTGTTTACACATTGGACGTTTTGCAGTTGTTTATATATATATATATATATATAATATATATATACACTCACCTAAAGGATTATTAGGAACACCATACTAATACTGTGTTTGACCCCCTTTCGCCTTCAGAACTGCCTTAATTCTACGTGGCATTGATTCAACAAGGTGCTGAAAGCATTCTTTAGAAATGTTGGCCCATATTGATAGGATAGCATCTTGCAGTTGATGGAGATTTGTGGGATGCACATCCAGGGCACGAAGCTCCCGTTCCACCACATCCCAAAGATGCTCTATTGGGTTGAGATCTGGTGACTGTGGGGGCCATTTTAGTACAGTGAACTCATTGTCATGTTCAAGAAACCAATTTGAAATGATTCAAGCTTTGTGACATGGTGCATTATCCTGCTGGAAGTAGCCATCAGAGGATGGGTACATGGTGGTCATAAAGGGATGGACATGGTCAGAAACAATGCTCAGGTAGGCCGTGGCATTTAAACGATGCCCAATTGGCACTAAGGGGCCTAAAGTGTGCCAAGAAAACATCCCCCACACCATTACACCACCACCACCAGCCTGCACAGTGGTAACAAGGCATGATGGATCCATGTTCTCATTCTGTTTACGCCAAATTCTGACTCTACCATCTGAATGTCTCAACAGAAATCGAGACTCATCAGACCAGGCAACATTTTTCCAGTCTTCAACTGTCCAATTTTGGTGAGCTTGTGCAAATTGTAGCCTCTTTTTCCTATTTGTAGTGGAGATGAGTGGTACCCGGTGGGGTCTTCTGCTGTTGTAGCCCATCCGCCTCAAGGTTGTGCATGTTGTGGCTTCACAAATGCTTTGCTGCATACCTCGGTTGTAACGAGTGGTTATTTCAGTCAAAGTTGCTCTTCTATCAGCTTGAATCAGTCGGCCCATTCTCCTCTGACCTCTAGCATCAACAAGGCATTTTCGCCCACAGGACCCTTTTCACACCATTCTTTGTAAACTCTAGAAATGGTTGTGCGTGAAAATCCCAGTAACTGAGCAGATTGTGAAATACTCAGACCGGCCCGTCTGGCACCAACAACCATGCCACGCTCAAAATTGCTTAAATCACCTTTCTTTCCCATTCTGACATTCAGTTTGGAGTTCAGGAGATTGTCTTGACCAGGACCACACCCCTAAATGCATTGAAGCAACTGCCATGTGATTGGTTGATTAGATAATTGCATCAATGAGAAATTGAACAGGTGTTCCTAATAATCCTTTAGGTGAGTGTATATATATATATATATAAAAATTAAGAGACCACTTAACATTGATTTCTATTATATCAGTGGCGAGCTGTGACTTTTTTTACCCGGGTATGCTAGGTTACGTGTTGCAAAAATGCACCTGCACATTGGATGAGTTTATAATAAGCGCATTCGCTCTAGACAGAGTGTTAGCTGCTCAGTTGGATACTCTCATGACACATAGCAACACAGCTAAAAGTTTCCTAATATATTTGACCATTTATTGAAAGTAGTCTACATTTAACTGTTGATGCCTTCATAAGCACCCGTAAAAGCTGTTGAGTTGTGTTTGAGTTGAGTCAGGTGCGAGTGCGATGCGCAAAAAGGGCATTTGCAAAATATGCTGTATTTTTGTAATTCCACTAAGTGGCACTAATGTCGCTTAAACTAAATGCTTTACCTTTAAACGGTACAGCGCATCGGCTAAGGACACATCTAAATCAGAGACGACCAATAAGAAACATTGTTAATAATTAAAAATAAGTATAATATAATAAATATTAGTAGCCTATTATAAATAAAATATAAGTAAAATATCATTAGAATAAATGTAAGTATAATAAAAATTGTATTATTCTTTTAAAAAATAAGTTGAAATAATGCAAATTGATGACTTTAACAAACTCAGACTACGATTAACAGCCTCGGATAGCTACAGGTCTACTTACAGTAGGTCTGTCTTTAACAGTTAACAGTTTTCGTTAAGAATAAATTTCCCTATGGAGAAAATAAAATACTATGAAAATAGTTTCAGTTATGACTTTTTTTCCATTTGATTCAATCTATTTAGTTTTGTATCAAACACAATGCGATTTCCGGTGATCGAGATCTGGCAGTAGCAGCTAATTTTTCCTCTTGGGCGAGCAATCTGCTCACAGTTTACCCTGCTTGTGAAATCCAGCATATGCCAGCAAACCAATGAGAACGCGGGACAATGATGACAATACATAACAACAGAGCGTAGGCGCCAAAGCTGCTGTGGATCCGCATACCCGGAACTACAGATTTGAAGAAAATTACAAATAAATAAATAACAGAGTTACATACGTATTACTAACATGTGTGTGTGTGTGTGTTAAATATATATTATATGTGTTAAATATTGTAGTTTGGATGCTTTCATTGTGATTATACTGGCTGGGTTTACAAAAGTTTATAAAACTGACAAGATATCTTTAATTGGGGCATTTGGAAAAGTTGCCTATTTCCAAATGTAATTGTGTGCATCTCTGATGATTTTATTGCCTGTGTGTTGAAAAAATCCTGGATAATTTACACACTTGCTACAGACACACCCCAAAGCGGAGGCGTTTTATCGTTGTCAGCGGCACTGAGTTGAGTTTTGCCGCTGTAGTGTACCCACACCGTAAGGAAAACAAGAACAGAGCAAACAGAGTGAAAACTAAAACAGGACATAACAGAGCATAACCATTACATCAATTGATTAGACATGCTTTTTAATCAATAAAATTTAATTAAACAATTAAAATGGAACCCAGAAAACACAATGGATTTCATAGGGCCCTAAAATGATGTTTTCTTAAATGTAATTGTTAAATTGTATAAGTTTCATGACTGTAATTAACTAGACATGCTAATGACTAAAATTTTGTTTAACCATTAAAACAGAATCCATAAACATAAAACTTTAAAAAAATGTATTGGGACCCTATACAGGATATTTACATTTATGCGTTTAGCAGAGGCTTTCACCTGAAGTGACTTACAAGAAACTGAACCCATGATCTCGACCGCCCGAGCCACAGAAATTCCTGGAGATACTGAAAAGGAGAGACAAAGAGGTGGAGATGATTACAGATGGAGCCAGAGGGGGTGGAGATGGGCAATGGGTTTGTTAGGATGAAAGGAGGGATGGAGACAGGGAGAAATGTGATCTGAAGAGAAACACAAGAGATTTTTCGCTCACAGCAGGAGAGAAAAGTGAAAAATAGAGGGATCACCTGAGAGAAAAAGAGAGATGTGTGTGTGTGTGTGTGTGCGCAAACAACACTTGCTCATTATGTTTTGAAGAATCGTTTTTCACGCTTTACTCTGCAATATAATACAACACACACACACGCTCATCTTTCTTCATTGGGCCGTAGAGGAAAAACAGCAATATGAGCCTTTCAGTGGGAAATTACATCCACCGAAATCTGTGTCAGTGATCCTTGTGTTTCTAGGTCATTCTGTTATGCAGAATATCTTCATCTTCCCATCATATGTTGGATAAAATAGATGTAAATCACATTTGTTACAGTATTTCCTTTCATCATTAAATTACAATTAACTGAACACAAGGTATCATCTCCCGGTGATGCACTTCAGAAATATTATTTATCTAATTTAATTTTTTTCAACAAAATGTCTTTTTTTAGCATATTATTTGAATTGCTAATTAGCTTTCCATAGTATTGTAAAATCCCTAACCAAAGCCAGTTGCTTAAAGGGGTGCTTGATTATGATTTCACTTTTTTAACTTTAGTTAGTGTGTAATGGGTTAGTGACATCACTAACCCTAAAATTTACATAAACCCTGCCCACGGGAACACGCAACAAATGGGGTGAGGCCATGTTGAGAAGAGGAACAGTTGTTGTAGTAGAGCACATTTAGGAGTCTGCTCAAGCTGTCTGCTCTTTTCACGTTTATTGCAATAATGTACATAACACAAATGCAATAGCATGTCATAAAAGCAAGATGACAACAAAAGTTTAACCATAATTAAACTAAACTACACATGTTATATCTCCATGCAGCATATATTCTCTGGCTCTGAAGGCATCTTACAACAGTTCACACACAAGCTATTTATAGATTATCATAACAGAATATGCTAATCAATGACTTGAAGATAGTTAACTCCACATCAGCTACATAAATTCATCAACTAACCATTCAGAAACGTCCTGTTGCATTCTACATATTGTCACTTCTTCTTGAGTCTTTCCGTCATTGTCTGACTCTGGTTTGAACATAAAAGGCTAACAGTTTCTGACATTTTCAGTACGTGTCTGTGTGAGGTAATCGGAGCTGCTAACACAAGCTCTTGAAGCTCCGCTCTCTTCTAGAAATTTTAAGGGACACACACAAAAACGGCACATTTTTACTCGCCCCCAAAAAGTGACAATTTTAACATGCTATAAAAATGATCTGTGGGATATTTTAAGCTAAAACTTCACATACACACTCTGGGTACATCAGAGACTTATTTTACATCTTGTAAAAAGGGGCAGGACCCCTTTAATGACATCATCCTAGAAGAAGTGACATATCTTCTTGTGGGAGATCAGCAGCACAGACTTTAGTTTTCATACTATTGTTTGAATGATCAAGTTATATTTAATGTAACTGACCAGAGCATATTTCAGAAGGTCTGTTATTTTATACTTATATACACTGAACAAAATTATAAACGCAACACTTTTGTTTTTGCCCCATTTTTCATGAGCTGTCCAGCTTTCATGAGCTAATTTTGTTCAGTGTATATATATATACATGCATACATACATACATATGACGGCTTACGATTGGTTTCTTGCGGGTTTGGTCTTTTCAGTGGGGCAAAGTAATTTAATTTCAATTTACCTTTATCTGACTCCATTTTATCATGACCTTGAATTTAGGTTGGAATGCCAATTGATTATTAGGTCATTTGTATAAACATTTAACTACACATTTAATTATTCTGTTTAACCCTTTGTTGAAATTATACCCGTTCATAATCTACTAGAGATCAGTGTAATTTATTATTAGTCAGGTAAATGTATCATGCCAATTACATAATCAATTCAAAGATAATCCATACATAACATCAACTGCTCTGAAGTATAGAATAAAATATGGACACCTGACTTCTGAAAATTACATTACGCTAAGTATTTGGGAGACACTCAGCATTACGGGCGGACCGATATAAAGGTTCCAGCCCCGAAGTTTCTGCAACATCTTCTTAAATACCCAGACCAAGACAGAAACCTCTTTCAAATGGAAACGTGTTAACAATGGGAATTTACATTAATCACTGTCCTATAGACCTGTATTGATGGCAGGAGGTAGAGAACATTTGGCCGGAGACACACCCATCACACATTAGGCAAAATATCTCTAAACTCTTAAAACCTTTATTACCTTTTGGTTTACTTCTGTGGGGATGAGACCTTTGTACCAGTCGCACTGAGACATTTCAAATAATATCAAACATGTATAATACTGTATAGTACTTGTTCATGTTAAACCATATAGATTTTGGGTACATTTCAGGTGATCTCAGCATGAGAGAGAGTAAGAGTGGGGGAAGAGGGAGTCAATAGAGATACTGATGTGAGACTTGCGTCTCGAATGGTGATGCTAATTTCGTAAGAGACAGTTCAGATGTTAATTTCCAAAAAGTGTCCTTTGTCTTCTCGGGGAGTGATTGTTCCTCAATTAGACAGCCTGGCATTTGCTAGTTTTTCCAGTCTTACAACACCATGTATATTGGATGTTATAAGATTTTGGACTTACACTACCATTCAAAAGATTGGGGTATGTAAGATGTTTTAATAGTGATATAATTTTTTTTTCTGGATTCTTTGATGAATAGAAAGTTTGAATAAACAACATTGGAAAGCTTTTGGAAAACTTTTGTAACATTATAAATGTTATTACTGTACACTATATTGCCAACAGTTTTGGGACGCCTGCCTTTACATACACATTAACTTTAATGACATCCCATTCTTAATCCATTGGCCCAACCTTTTACAGCTATAACAGCTTCAACTCTTCTGGCAAGGCTTTCCACAAAGTTTAGGAGTGTGTTTTGGGAATGGGAATTTTTGACTATTCTTCTAGAAGCGCATTTGTGAGGTCAGACACTGATGTTGGATGAGAAGGCCTGGCTTGCAGTTTCCGCTCTAATTCATCCCAAAGGTGTTCTGTCGGGTTGAGGTCAGGACTCTGTGCAGGCCAGTCAAGTTCATCCACACCAAACTCACTCACCCATGTCTTTATGGACCTTGCTTTGTGCACTGGTGCGCAGTCATGTTGGAACAGGAAGGGGCCATCCCCAAACTGTTCCCACAAAGTTGGGAGCATGAAATTGTCCAAAATGTCTTGGTATGCTGAAGCATTAAGGGTTCCTTTTACTGGAACTAAGGGGCCAAGCCCAACTCCTGAAAAACAACCCCACACCATAATCCCCCCTCCACCTGGCAACCGCCAAACCCAGACTCGTCCATCGGATTGCCAGACAGAAGTGTGATTAGTCACTCCAGAGAACACGTCTCCACTGCTCTAGAGTCCAGTGGCGGTGTTTCACAGATGTTTGTAGAAGCAGTCTGCATGCCTAGGTGCTTGATTTTATACACCTGTGGCCATGGAAGTGATTGGAACACCTGAATTCAATGATTTGGAGGGGTGTCCCAATACTTTTGGCAATATAGTGTATATTTCCCCTGTTTTTTGGTGTGGAGATTTCATTTATTCCTTTGGTTGTTTATTATAAATACAAATTATTTATGAACTTAAACTTGAAAACGAACACAGATGTGAACGGGCTCTTCACAACCCTGCAGAACATTCAGGAAATCCTCTAATTCCCCCTGAATCTCAGATGCACCTGTTGGGCATTAATATGATGGTTTTAATACATCAGAATAAATGTCACTGAAGTGTTTGACTCTCTCATACTCGTAAACACTTCATTTTAAAGGTCAGACATATCAATAGCTCTCTCAGGCAGATTTACGTGATGAAAACATATTTCTTGTCTGTACGCCGCATTAGAAGATGATAAATACATTATTCAGTGCTGTTTGTTGTTTTCTTTAGACTGTGTCTGCGTCCATTTAGTTCTGTCAGCTTGTGTGCTTCTGATGTTTGTCAGGTTTTTTTTTGCACCAAATCGGTTGTAATTGATGCCATTTTCCATCCTCGATCTGGCTCATGCTACTGTACTTTTAAGACTTTGTTGTGACATGAGCAACCATAGTTAATGAGCTCATTATTGTGATGTCATCATGATTTCTGATTTCAGTTGTTCACAATAAGATCTCACTTGTGTGCATAAGTGTGCAAGATTGTGCAAGATCTTGTGCTTGTGTGCAAGATCTATGTGTTCGTTTTCAAGAACTGACAAAAATGTAAAGTGTGTACCTTGAATGCAATGTAAGTTGCTTTGGATAAAAGCGTCTGCCAAATGCATAAATGTAAATGTAAAAATGATCCAACAATGAGCAATATCTTTTTACAGCATTTGTTAAACTTTATACAATTTAAAAAATTAAGAAATTTGAAAAGTAATACTTTGTTTCATACCAGAAAAGCTCTGTTTTGTCTTTTGGCACGTTGTCAGTGTCCTCTTTGCTCTGTGATGTATTTTTCACTGCGTGAGAGCATGATGTGTGGCGTAAGAGCGCCCTGGCTTGTCGGACTTAGCAACAGTAACTAAGGTGGGGGTGGGTCTTTGCGAAGGGCAAATTGCAGAGCTTGTGCAAACATACTGTATGCTCATCACTATGATCAGTGTTTATTTTTTTATTGAGAGGAAAGTGTGAGAGGAAAGCGCTCTCAGCAGTGTGGACGACATCGGGATGTTCGCTAACAGTGTATTATGGCAAAGGTATTTCGAACTTCTTTTTACCCCTGAGCGAAGTGAGAAAAAGTACTTCACCGTGAGTATATTGGGGCCTTTACTTAGAGCCCTGCATTTCAGCACGAGCCCAACGGGCCCCTCCTTTTTTACGCCCCTAGGGCCGGACTTCAGACCAATTTTCACATCATACAGGCTTCGGGCCTGTTTTAGGCTTCTCCTTCTTTTTATATTTTAGACATTCATTAATTAAAAGAAACTATGTCCCCGCCAGCAGCAGTAGCAGCGAGCGTTCCTTCAGTGCAGCTGGAAGAGTTATGCCTTTACACCTGGTCACTTCATTAGTTTTCTCTGATCAGATATCTATCCGATTGTGAAAAGATCAGGAGTAAATGCCTTCCGAAATTCTTTTGAGACGGATTTAAATCCAATCACTCAAACAAACCAATTCAGAAGGTGATCTGGGATGCATTTCAGACCAAACTGGACATGTGTAAATGCATCTGGTTGTTTAAAACTCATGTGTAAATTTTACTCCTGGCAAATTGTTAAAAAATAAACATGTGAGAGCGTGTTATAGGCTAGGCTATATATGACATGTTGTAGCCAGATATGACGGCGCTACTGCAACACGCATCGCCGCAAATCTAAATCGCATCTCTAAAGCATGCCAACATGCAAACTGCCGCAAGTGAAACTGAAAGTAAGTCTCAGATGCTCAAAAACACAATCATCTTCATTAAAACTAATGAGACTAAATTATCTTATTTTAGGTCACTCTTTCTCCTATTGCGATCTTTGATCTTGAATTTAGCTGGTGAGAAATAAAATGCAGCTCATATCTGTTGCTTTTGTTAATGTGAACTCTGTTAAATTTGCATATAGGGCGGGAATTGAAGATCAGATTTATATTCATTTTGCGGAGAGGTGTAAGGTAAGACAAGCTGCATAACGGCTAAATTGATCAAACATGTGGTTAACTTTGTCAGCCGCTGGCCGCTTGGTCGTCACTTTAAAAAACAGAAACTTTAATTAAAAAAAACAAAAAAATGTCCAAACTATATTTACTTAATAAAGAAACAAAAATAAATATAACTATTTTGACATAAAAAAAAAACTGAACTATTTGAATGGCTGCAACAGTAGTGTGTAATAGGGAGGATAAAAAAACAAAAAAACACGGGCTCCAGTCTGACTCGGGCCGAGAATTTTGATAAGCTGTCGGACACGGGTCGGGTTAGTGCCTGAGCGTCTCGGGGCCAGGGCCGGGCTAGGGCCTAGATTTGAGGCCCGTGCAAGGCTCTATCTTTACTGTGTGGTTTGTGTGCATTTTTTCAGGAAAATGGTCTGGTAAATGGTCTTAGTAACGTAACAACACAATAATCTCCACAACAACACTCTGGTGCAAGTCTGGAACATAAATGCAAAGTTAAAAACTAGTACTAATACTAGACGCTGTGAAATCGGTGCCACGTTTGTTTCACAGATCTCAGTAGTTTCAGTACTTTTAGTAGAGCAGACCACCTGAGATCCTTCACATTTGCATTGATAAGTTTGCAGTTATGTGTGTGTGTGTTGAAGGTGACTCTTCTGCCTAACAGAAGTGTTGTGCCTTCGGACGTCCTACTTTACACTCTGATTACCCATAATTCAATGAGGCCAACACACACACAGTACACACAGCTTGCACAATTCCTTGTGTGTGTGTGTAAACCTGAATTTGCATTGTTGCCAGACTTTATGAATCATCAGAAAAGCCATGGTGCTCTTCTGTTCTTCGTGAAATCTCAAACACACTGTTAGCGGGCGGCCCTGAGGAATATTGTGTACTTTGATTAAAAGAAGTAAAAGAGGCTCAAAGTTCAACACAGAGAAATTGGAAAGGGACAAAAGGAAAGCACAGCTAATTAATTAATGATCTTCATTATCAGTGTTTCCCTCTGTTAGTCTAGCTCGTAACGATAGAGGAAGGACGATAAGAGAAGAGCTTTTTTTTTATTCGCTCACACACTTTTTTTCTGTCTCTGACTGCAATCCAATTAATTAATCAGACTCTCTTAGATTAAACCTCGAATCATACATGTGGCCTGCAGATGCTTCCAGTAAGTATCAAGGCAAATGTATTCACATTCGCATTACAATACACACACCTTTACAGAAAATCATGATTTTAGTATAAGTTTAGTATAAGTATAAGTTCATTGATTTTCAACCCGCTTTGTATTGTTACAGTGTCAGTAGTATATGTAAATTAACTATGTTCAGACTTTCTCTGTTACCTGGGCCAAAAATTCCCATTTATTTGTCAGCAAAAGTCCGCTGGATGACGCAAAATGCTTTTGACAGCTCCAGGGCTTTTGTGAAAACTACATATCATACTTTTTGTATCCCCGACCACAGACAGTCTGATCAACAGAGAGTTATTAACAGAACAGTTATTGTAAGAGTAGGTTTATGATAACTTGTATCATACTTTGTCTACTCTTTAAACAGCATTATGGTAAAATTGGAACACCATTTATTAACATGTATTTATTTTTAACAAGTAACCTTTTGGTAAGGAAACCTCAGAACTCTAAAACCAGAATAAAAAAAAAAGTTCTATACGAACTGAAATGAAAATAGTCCATTTAAAATTCTTGCACAAGAGAGACTTTTGGCCCTATTTTAACGATTTGAGTGCTTGGTCTGAAGCGCATGGCGCAGGAGCACTTAGGGCGCTTAGAATTTTGCTAGTTTAACGACGAAAAAAATGGTAGGCACGCCAGGTACATGATCCAAAAGGGTTGTATGTAGTCTCTTAATGAGTCATGGGTGTATTTTGGGTGTAACATGCAATAAACCAATCAGAGTCTCATCTCCCATTCCATTTTAAAAAGCCAGTTGCGCTTGCACCATGGCGGATTCACTATTTACATGGCGGAATTTGTGAGCGGAAAGACTGAACACTTAGGAATCCTTTTATTTTTAATATTTAAAAATGTTTGTGTGCTGCTGTGCGTCCCTGTGTGTGTAATAAGCAGAGTGTAAGTGCGTTGTGCACCCGCCTATAGGCCCTTGGTATTGTTTATTAAAAAATAAATGTGTATCGGCATTGGCTATCAGCCAAAATGAGTTGTAAAATATTGGCATATCGGATATTGGCAAAAACCCAATATCGTGCATCTCTACTTTATATATAGAGCTGTGCAATAATATAGTTTACATTTTTGCAATGATATAAACAATCAAGCAGATTTATAGCAGATTTGCTATATAATATGTAATGCCCTATGTGAGTATACAGTATGTATGTGGATAAAGTTGGACATACTTATGTATCCAACTTTATATAAAGAGCTGGGTGATAACATAGTTCCCTATAAGTCAGTCACGTTCGACATTACATCAGAAGTGAACTGTGACCTGATCTCTCCTGAGAGCCCAATCACCTTTGAGTGTAAACAAAACATGACAATGGACTTTGGCGAGCAAGATTTGCATTGCGAACCATGCTCCACGGAGCGGGTATATATGGAAGGCGCGCTGCACTCGCTCATTTAAAAAAATATTATTAAAAAAAAATATTAAAAAAATATGCATTCATAGGACGAATGAATGAATATAGATCTGGGTGATAATAAGTTTTCATTTTTGCGATGATATAAACAAACATGCGGCATAGATTTGCTATATAGTATACACTCACCTAAAGGATTATTAGGAACACCTGTTCAATTTCTCATTAATGCAATTATCTAATCAACCAATCACATGGCAGTTGCTTCAATGCATTTAGGGGTGTGGTCCTGGTCAAGACAATCTCCTGAACTCCAAACTGAATGTCAGAATGGGAAAGAAAGGTGATTTAAGCAATTTTGAGCGTGGCATGGTTGTTGGTGCCAGACGGGCCGGTCTGAGTATTTCACAATCTGCTCAGTTACTGGGATTTTCACGCACAACCATTTCTAGAGTTTACAAAGAAGGGTGTGAAAAGGGAAAAACATCCAGTATGCGGCAGTCCTGTGGGCGAAAATGCCTTGTTGATGCTAGAGGTCAGAGGAGAATGGGCCGACTGATTCAAGCTGATAGAAGAGCAACTTTGACTGAGATAACCACTTGTTACAACCGAGGTATGCAGCAAAGCATTTGTGAAGCCACAACACGCACAACCTTGAGGCGGATGGGCTACAACAGCAGAAGACCCCACCGGGTACCACTCATCTCCACTACAAATAGGAAAAAGAGGCTACAATTTGCACGAGCTCACCAAAATTGGACAGTTGAAGACTGGAAAAATGTTGCCTGGTCTGATGAGTCTCGATTTCTGTTGAGACATTCAGATGGTAGAGTCAGAATTTGGCGTAAACAGAATGAGAACATGGATCCATCATGCCTTATTACCACTGTGCAGGCTGGTGGTGGTGGTGTAATGGTGTGGGGGATGTTTTCTTGGCACACTTTAGGCCCCTTAGTGCCAATTGGGCATCGTTTAAATGCCACGGCCTACCTGAGCATTGTTTCTGACCATGTCCATCCCTTTATGACCACCATGTACCCATCCTCTGATGGCTACTTCCAGCAGGATAATGCACCATGTCACAAAGCTCGAATCATTTCAAATTGGTTTCTTGAACATGACAATGAGTTCACTGTACTAAAATGGCCCCCACAGTCACCAGATCTCAACCCAATAGAGCATCTTTGGGATGTGGTGGAACGGGAGCTTCGTGCCCTGGATGTGCATCCCACAAATCTCCATCAACTGCAAGATGCTATCCTATCAATATGGGCCAACATTTCTAAAGAATGCTTTCAGCACCTTGTTGAATCAATGCCACGTAGAATTAAGGCAGTTCTGAAGGCGAAAGGGGGTCAAACACAGTATTAGTATGGTGTTCCTAATAATCCTTTAGGTGAGTGTATATTGCTTTGTGTGAGTATTCTGTAGTTAGTATACAGGTAAAGTGGGGTGTACTATATATCCAATTTTTAATCACTGGGCAATAATATAGTTTACATTTGTGTGTGTGTGTGTGTGTGTCTGTATGTGTGTGTGTGTGTTATATTGTACAAGTGTGTGTTTGTAATATTTTGGACTGTGTCATTTTATTCAGATTATCAACCCATAAAACTCAAACGCACTGAAGATGCTTTCAAAACTAATAAATTCCAGTCCACTTCCTTCATATTTCCAACTGGGAATGAAATAAATTTAATAAATCATGAGCGTTAGCACAACTAAAGAGTTGTACTTCTATAGGCCTATATATTGATGTCAATCGTTGAGCTGATGAAATATTAAGAATATGTCTTTCTAAGAGAATAACTCTAAAAGAGTTTGCAGTTGTGTGTATGGGTTTTTGGTAGTTGAGCTATACAGGAACAAGAAATTATCATTATCCAAACATCATAATATTATATTAATTGCACAACTAATTTAAATATAAGCTATTGGAAGGAAAGCTTGGTAATGAATGCACTGGGGCTTTTGGGAGACTGCATGGATTTCTTGGCTCATAAAAATCAAATCATTTTCTGAAGTGCAGAAATCACATTCTGAGTTTAAAGATGTTTTAACTCAGGAATAGTTTGAGTTTGAATGAGTTTGAGTTTGGGTGTTTGTGGTCATGTGTTGGTGTTGGTGTGGTTGAGCTTCTCTGTTTGATCTACTTGTCTTTTCCAACCTGCTGATCTGTGGCAGGAGATGAATCACTGAAGATCTCAGTTTTTGTCGAGTTCATCGCTCTCTGAACCATTCGTTCATCCACTTTCCACCCACCAGCTGTGAACAGCACGAGCACACCGTCCTCTACATGTTCACACGTTCCTCCTGCTCCTGTTTCTGAGTCTGGATGAGTTCCTGAGCCTCGAGATAGAGAAAGAGGTTTTTTTGAATCATTGACAACAACACCCACTCAACATATGCCTCTACCCAGGATGCACACGCACACACTCGCACGTTTGATTTGCATTTACAGAAACAGCTCCGTTAAAGAGATTAATTCTTTTAACCAGATTCCCAGTTTCATTTTAATTAAGCAGAGCTCCAGGCACCGAAAGGCAAACATGCCAGAATGACGGACCTCCATCAGGAATTAAATCTCTGCAGCGGTATGTCAAAGCCCCTCCGATAAGAGCAAATTAACTCTGCCATCTGTCTGCAGAAGAACCTTTCACAACGTTTGGGGAACTGAAGACCGTATCTGCTGGAGGACTTTAAAAATGTAGTATGAAATCAGAATAGTAATCCATATGAAAGTAATGTTATCTGATTACCAGAATACACACAAAAGAAAAGTGATGATGTCAGCAAAACAGTGTCACCAGTGAAACAAAACCGTTTTAATGTTTCAATGCAGTAAAAAAAAAATATGATGTTGACTTTTTGATTTATGAAATGAATGAAAGAAAAGATATTTGTTTTTCAAATGTCAAATGTTATTGTAGTGATGACACATTTCACTCACTATTACAGGCTCTTTCTCTTACTGTGTGTGCGCGTTTGTTTGTGTGTGTGTGTATGTGTGCGTGTGTGTGTCTGCATGTGTTCTTATAACACCATATGGGGACATGATTGCACTCAGATGAGTAGCAGCAGGACTTTAACCCTGGATGCCCTTTGACCTTTAAGATCATCTACCTGTGTTGCCACACCTGTGTTTTGCACCTGTTACCCTGACAACAGTACAGTGACAAAAAGACGCAGCCTTGGAAACTGTAGGCTCTGCCGTCTGTCAAGTTCATTTCAGCAATACAAGCTTTTGTTCGAGTCATCTGCTGAGTGCAAGACTGCAGAGACAGTGATTGTGTTCATAAAATGAAAGTGAACAGTGACCAGAGACTCTAAAAAAGGACAAAAACACACCATAAAAGAATTATAAATATAGTTCATATGATTTCTGCACTATATTCCAAGTCTTCGGAATTATTGTTATTTATAATAACAAAAGCCATAATAGTATATGCATGATAGTAAAATAACATCATTATTCTCTGTCGCAGCTCTCAGTTCAAAACATACAAACTTCGTCTGTTGAGATGCAACTTTTGTCAACTTATGCTATTGACGTCAAACCTGGCAGTATGTATTAATTGAATATGCACATATACAACTGAGATTTTGAGAGAATTTCAGTCTGTTCTTCACACAGAACTGTCAGGAGCACATCAGTTAAATTGCATGACTGTTAATATACTTTTACTGTGCTTTTTTGATCATCCCTGGTCACTGTATGTTTTCGTTGCATGGTGCAGATTAGTGTGAACATGGTGCTAAACATCTCATTTTGTGTTGCATAAAGAAAGTCAAGCAGGTTTGGAACGACATGCAAGTGAACAAATGACCTTTTAGTTTTGGATGGACTATTCATCTAAAAAAAATACGTTTTAAGGTTGCTTTCTCTCCATTTTGTATTGATTTTTCTCTGAGGAGGACGGATAGAAATGATGTTGAATAAAGGCACAGAACATGTGAACTCTTCAGGGTTGAGTGATCGAAATCTCTAATTATACGTTTTAAAGCATCTCATCTTCTCTCTCTCTCTCTCTCTCTCTCTCTCTGGGTTCATGCAAATGTTTAGTCTGTGATCTGTTGGCCTGTTTTTTCCTAATTAAACAAGAGTAAATCATGTTCATTTAGCCTCTTTAGAGAGCAGAAGTCTCAGCATGCATTTAAAACTTTTAAACCACTGGCATAGTGTTATATTCTGTTCACTTCTGTACTTACATTATCCCAAATGTTTCCAACAATGTTTAAATCAAGAGAAATTCACCATTTTAACCAGTGTAATGTCCCTCCTCATTGCGTCACTTGTCAATAGCTATGTTTCCATCCAAAGTTGCGAATTTAACTTGTGTTCAAAATGGGAATTTTGATGGAACACGTATGGAATCAGTCCAATGGAGTGACGGAACATCATAGGTGGGTGATGTCATCGACCAGGAAACTATAAAGCACACCTGAACCAAATAGTGTTAGTTTCTGAAAAGCCTGAAGCAAGTCGATCACGGGAATGCAGGGAGTATGTCAGGGCGACGCTGCGTCTCGTTCCCTCTTCAAGGAACTAAGGTTACATACATAACCGAGACGTTCCCTTTCAAGGGAACTCTAGCATCATGCGTCAAAATGCTGTGGGAATGCAATACCCATGTCGCCATTAGAACAATTGACCATCCGTATGGAATCGTAGTGCACACTAAGACAATAACACCTGCGCCCCAGGAGGGGAGCCAAAGTCGAGTTTGTAGAACCTCATAAATCTGTGCGGCGAGGACCAGCCTGCTGCATCACAAATATCCTGGAGGGAAACTCCTGACAATAAAGCTTTAGAAGCAGCCATACTCCTAGTTCACCAAAGGTGAAGGCTGAACGGCCGCCTCATAAGCAAGTTGAAATGGCCTCGACCACCCACTTGCTCATCTTCTTCTTAGATGCAGGGTACCCTTTTCTAGGTGACCCAAAGCAAATTAACAACTGTTCAGACTTCCTCCACAGGGCAGCTCTGTGGACGTAAGCATCTAAGGCCCTAACAGGGCAGAGCAGATTTAGTTTCTCTTGGTCAGATGTCTGGAAGGGAGGAGGACAGAAGGCCAGTAGCACAATAGGTCTTACAGCATTAGTAGGAACTTTAGGAACATAACTCAACCAAGGGTGAAGAAAAGCTTTCACCATGCCGGGCGCAAATTCCATGCACGAGGGAGAAATCGAGAGGGACTGAATGTCTCCAATTATCTTGAGAGACGAAATATCGAGAAGAAAGATTGTTTTTAGAGTGATAAACTTCTCAGAAACTTCATCAAAAGGTTCAAAGGGAGCCACAAAACGATAGCCAAATCCCAGGCCGGCACCCTTGTGCGGACTGCAGGTCTAAGCCTCAAAGTGCCACGAAGGAAACGGGTAACCAGTGGGTGTCTCCCCAATGATACACCACCTAAAGGAGTGTGGTAAGCAGCTAAGGCTGCCACATACACCTTTATTGTGGAGGGGGATAGCCCTGCGGGGAATCTTTCCTGCAGGAACTCCAGCACTGCACCCAAGGCATAGCGTTTCCTTGTGGATGGAGCTCTGGAGTGGAGAATGGTCTCAACAACCTCAGTTGAGAGACCTGAACTTATGAGCTGGGCCCCCTCAGAGGCCAAGTCCACAGTTTCCACAACTCTGAGCGGGGGTGAAAGATCGGGGTGGGGTCTTCATTCCCTGGGCCTCGGTCCCTGCCTCGACAGGATGTCTGCTCCCTGATAGTACCCTGGGATGTAAACTGCTCTGATGGAAAGCCGTTTCCCTTGGGCCCACATGAAGATCTGGTGAGCCAGCTTGTATAAGGGATGCGACCGCAGACCCCCCTGATGATTTACTGTATAAATGAGACCACCTATGTGTTGTCGGAACTAACAAGTACATGATAACCTCTGAGTTCTGGGAGGAAGTGTTTCACTGCCTGAAGCACAGCCAGAATTTCTAGGCGATTTATGTGCCATGAGAGCTGATGGTCCTGCCACAGACCTCGAGCGACCACTCATGATTGCTCGCCAACCCGTGAGGGATGCATCCATCATTAGTGTGATGCCTGCATTGTTATTGAATCCCATATTACACCCAGATAAGTGGTTCTCTGTGCTGAAGAAAGAACACTTTTTTTTGCGTTCAGCCTCAACCCCAACTTTCTCATGTGAGCGAGAACAACATCTCGATGTTGAACCGCCATCTGCTCTGAATGAGCCAGAATCAACCAGTTGTCGATGTATGTGGATGTATGCGGATGCCCTACAGACGCAGTGGTGCCAGAGCCGCATCTACACATTTTGTGAAAGTGTGAGGTGACAAAAGGAAGAACTCGGTATTGGTACGCTTCGCCCCCGAAAGCTTCCTGTGTTGTGGAAGGATGGATACATGGAAGTATGCGTCCTTGAGATCTATTGTGACAAACCAGTCCTCAGACCTGATTTGTCACACAATCTTGTCTGAGAGTAAGCATTTTGAACTTGAGCTATCCTACAGGGAGATTTAATAGGCGCAGATCTAAAATCCTTCTTCCAGCAATTACTGAGTGAAAATCGTTTCTTAGCTTTTTCAAGTAAATCCCGCTTCAGTATTTTTCAATTTAGTGAGTTTAATTTGGATCTGTTCCATACTATATACACACACATACATATATACTATTGTTATGATACTTTTATGATGCTTTTTGGCTTAACAGCTTTGGTCACCATGCACTTTCATTGTATGGATACACACGGGTGAGTGAACAGTGACATTTTTTCATTAATGTGTGATCTATTCCTTTAATTAAATGTTATAATCTATCTCTCACGCTCTATATGTGGCATCAAACAGTAGATCTGATGTCATTACTGCTGAGACAGCGGCAGAAGCGCTTCTGTGTGTAATCTTGGCCGTCCTGTCGTTAATCATTCTGAGAGACGATTTTCTGTAGGGAATCACTAATATCTACGTCTGTCTGAATTAAATGCGTTCATCATCTCGTCCGGAGCAGAGTGCGTGTGATTGGCGACTGCTGCTGTTAGCGTTTATCTTTAAAGACGAGCGCTGGAGACAGAGAAACGACTGTCCCGCATGAGAGTCAGCAGTTATCGTTCACACTGTACGTACAGATGTTTCTGGGAACAATCGGAGCCTTACGGCAGCATCCTTTAATTACTGAGACAGCAACGAAAACCCACCTGCCAATCAAACAGAGGACTAGAAACATCTCCAGGTTTTCTCTTTAACACCCTGTAAAGACTGACATGTTAAAAATAATAATAAAAATAAAGTTTTTAAACACTTTTTTTAAGGCTAAAAAACAGTTTGCATGTTTTTTTGTTGAGTATCATATTTGATACATTAGGCTGTCATTGCTCATATGATAAAGTAACAATGTTGAGGAAAAAAAAAATTGGCAAAATAAGCAAAAATATGCAATTTGGTGCAGTTGTTGATATTTATATGACCAAAATAAGATGAAATAAACCTTCCTTAAAAAATGAAGTATGGATAATCAAGTAAACCAAAGTTGTTTCAGTCCAGTAAATGTTCAACTAGATGCTATTCTGTTGTTAACTAACTAACTACTAACTGTTGTTAACTCATTTTAAATTGAGTTTGTTATCATTAAACTCTTGCTCTGACATGTATATTATATGGATATATATCTGACATAAATATCTGACAATATTTGATCTGAAAGACAATCTGACCATTGAAGACGATGAATTGCACGTTTACACACTTGTGTTTCCTCTCTCTCTTGCTTTCCCACACACACACACACTCACAAACATTTCTATTTCTAGATTTGTCTTTCTTCTCTGCTCTCAGATCTGGGTATTTATCTGAGGAATAAGGCCAGTCGGTGAGTCTATGTGTGTGTGTGTTATCAGTTTCTATCAGTCATGTGGCTTATTTTGAAAAGCCATTTCCCTCCTGACACTCACCAATTTTGAGTTTGCAGGTTTGCGCTGATGTTAGTGGAAATAGAAGTGACATGTTTCTGTCACAGAACTATAACAATACAATTCAACTGAATTATTGCACTTGAACTGACACACACACACACACACACACTTCAGTTTGACTCCTGCAGGCTTACACTTTATACTATAAGTTGAACATTCACTTGTTCTGTGTAAGTAGCTGATATGGTAATATTTGAAGATGCTTTCTTCGTAACTGCAGCAATGTGATTGCAGATTTATATCGTTTGTGTGTGTGTGTCCTGGTAAATCCTACATTTATGAGGACAAAATGTCCCCACAAGGACAAGGATTTCAGATATTGCCATCCTTGTGGGGACATTTTTTGGTCCCAATGAGGAAAACATTTGAAAATATAAAAATGCAGAAAGTTTTGTGTGATGGGTAGATTTAGGGGTAGGGTTAGTGTAAGGGAGTGTAACAGAGAATATACAGTTTGTACAGTATAAAAACCATTACATCTATACATCTTCCCACAAAGATAGTAAACCAGACGTGTGTGTGTGCGTGCGTGTGTGTGTGTGTGTGTGTGTGTTTACGTATTTTTGTGACATATCAGGACACAAATGTGTATAATGACATGGGTATGACACAGGTATTACAAGGAGAGGGTGAGTTATGAGGACATTACCCCATGTCCCCATTTTTCAAAAGGCATATAAATCATACAGAATGAGTTTTTTTTTGAGAAAGTAAAAATGTGCAGTTTCCTGTGATGGGTAGGTTTAGGGGTAGTGGTAGTGTAAGGGGATAGAAAATACGGTTTGTACGGTATAAAAACCATTACGCCTATGGAATGTCCAAACAATTCACAAAAACAAATGTGTGTGTGTGTTTATGATGCTTTACTGTGCCATCAAACCTTTTACTGCACTTCCCCCTCCTTCATTTCCACACTGCTTGTCCTACATAGGGTCATGGGAGTTTTATTTTATTTTATTTTTTATACAAACTGCTTGTCCTATGTAGGGTCATTGGAATGCTGTAGCCTATTATTATATTATATTATATTATATTATATTTTCCCTTTCGAGGGAACTTGCACTGCGTCTAACTACACTTTGGGGACGCTACCTAAGCGTAGCGCGTCTGAAGTATGAATGAAATCTCACTCCAATCCTGATTGGTGTTGCATCATGATGTAGTATGCGACGGCACACACGGAAGCTACAAAGGGACGCCGGCACATAGTACAGACAAGCGCTCTGTGTTACTGTTTATCTTATTTGGTGTTGTTTGTCTAAAATCTGTTAAATGGCGAGTGAACAATTCAGAAGGTGTGTGCATCCGTGCCCGCGTTACTTTTCAGGTACAGACACACGTCAACTGTGTGTTAAGTGTTTGGGAATGCAGCACGCCCGGGCAGCTCTTGAGGGAGCCTGCGGTGAGAAAAAAAAAAAAGAAAAGAAAAATGTGACAGTGCTGCATTCCCGCCTGGCCGTGTTCAATGAGGCCGGCCAGGCCTGCCAGGCTCGCGAGCCCCGTGGTTCGGGTCCCGTGTCTGCTGAGGTATCTTCTCCTTACTCGTCTGACAGTTCCGATGTTCTCCCTCTCCGTGCGGAAGCCCGCGCTGTGGCTTCTTCCCCCGGGGTGGAGAATCCGATGCTTGAGCTGTCTGATTCCGAGGAATTAGACGTGCTCAGCATCGAGGCAGTTGAAGTAGTAAACGAGAGCTTGCCACTTCATAATGCAATGCTTGATCTCGTGTTTGCTGAGGCAGCGCGTAGATCACGGGTCTGCAATAAGATTTACACACGCAATCGGTGTGCATGTGATACTGTTTGGGTGTGAGGCATGCACAGTCAGCTCCTGAGGGTGCTGGCTGTATTCATTGAGAAATATATTGACGCGTACAGCCGTACGTTTTCGGGTGTTTCAGCCTTGCGCCTGTTGACTTTCTTCTCGAAGGATGAAAGCCAAATGTATTGTCGAATCTCGCTTTTGCTGAGGCAATGTGTAGATTACGAGACCGTAATTAAATATTAAAACAGTATCGTCTGGTGATTGTGGCTGCATTTAATTCTGAAATATTATCTGACTTTGAGAAGTTAGATTTTTATTCAGCCTATCATTCAGACCATGTCTTACTTGTTGGGTGATTATGGTGGCATTTAATTCTGAGGAATTAAATGGGATATTTTCTGACTTTGATAAGTTAGATATTTTAAATCAGCCTATCATCCAAACCGTGTTTCACTTGTCTGAATAATCATCTAAGATGGGAGCATAACATGCATGGACAGTTCCTGAGGGGGCTGCTTTCGTGCATTGTGAGGTTCTTGCTCCTCCACGGAGCCCTCAGGAAATTGATGCTTGTTCTCGCCACATCATGCGCTGCGGGACACATCAGTTTCCAGCAATTGCTAATCGCAGTGTCCGCCCGAAGTTGTTGCGGTCCTGTCGAGTTGCTCCCTTAGATGAGGCCCCTGCTGGCCAGCCCCTCTCCCGGGAAGGAGTGATTGAGGTCGCCCCCTTTGCGGAGCTCTTTCCTGCAAATGCATGCTGCTCCGTCTGTCTCACGGACTTGCGGCTGGGCAGTGAACGCGTCTGCTCACCGATAATCATCCTTGACTGCTCCCTGCCGGTCAGCCGCTTCAGGGGGTCGGGAACGAGGTTCGGAAAACACCCGAGAGGCTGGTTCCCTTTAGTAGATTATCTCTGCGCATGGTTATGCCTTCCGAATATATCTACACGGGTCCTGCGTACTGTAGAGAAGGGATACAAACTGCAGTTTGGTTACCCTCCCCCGAAGTTCAACGGGGTGGTCTGGACTGCAGTGGTCCCAGAGCAGGTTCGGGTTATAGAACAGGAAGTTCACTCCCTGTTGGTAAAGGAGGCCATAGAACCGGGAGTCCGGGTTCTACAGCCATTACTTCATAGTTCCCAAGAAGGATGGGGGGTTGCGTCCAATTTTAGATCTGAGGAACTTGAATCGTTCTCTGAGGAGATTCAGATTCAAGATGCTCACAATTCCAACCATCGTGAGTCAGATCCAGTTCGAGGACTGGTTTGTCACAATAGATCTAAAGGGCGCATACTTCCATGTATCCATCCTTCCATGTCACAGGAAGTTCCTGAGGTTCGCTTTCGGGGGCGAAGCGTACCAATATCGGGTTCTTCCGTTTGGCCTGGCTCTTTCCCCTCGCATGTTCACCAAGTACATGGATGTGGCCCTGGCTCCACTGAGACTCCAGGGCATCTGTGTACTGAACTACATCGACGACTGGCTCATATTGGCCCAGTCGCGAGAGATGGCAGTTCGGCATTGAGATGTCGTCGTTGGCCACATTCAGTGCTTGAGGTTGAGACTCAACACGGAAAAGAGCGTGTTGACGCCTTCTCAGAGAACCACGTTTTGGCCTGCTGCACATGAGCCCCCTACAGTGGTGGCTGGGGCAGACAATATGTCAGTAGTCTCGTATCTGAATCATCAGGGGAGTCTGAGGTCGCACCCTCTATGCAGACTGGGGTCCCAGGGAAAACTGTCGTCTCTCAGAGCGACGTCCCTGGGGACCAAAATCAGGGAGCAGATGTCCTGTCGAGGCAGGGGCTGAGGCCCGGGAAATGGAGATTTCACCCAGAGGTGGTGAAGGCCATGTGCGAGAGGTTCAGCCCAGTGAAAGTGGATCTATTCGTGTCTCGAGAGACATCCCACTGTCCACTGTGGTTTTCTCTCACGCATCCAGCCACACTGGGGTTGGTTGGCATGGTGCAGTCGTGGCCGAGGCTGCGTCTGTATGCATTTCCCCCGATTGCTCTGCTCCTGGGAGTCTTGGAGAGGGTCCGCCGAGAAGGGATCAGTCTACTTCTAGTAGCACCCTATTGGCCGACCTGAGTATGGTTCTCAGACATCACAGCACTGCTAGCAGGCCTCTGAGGAGGGACCTGCTGTCTCAGCCAGGGGGCACAATATTTCACCCCGGCCAGAGCTGTGGGGCCTCTGGGTCTGGCCCCTGACGGGGCCCAGTACCTAGAGGCTGGCCTATCGGCAGGCGTAGTCGAGACCATACTTAGCTCCAGGGCTCCTTCGACGAGGAGGTTGTACAGCCTAAAGTGGAATGTGTTTTCCACCTGGTGTAGAGAGTGTGAGGTGGACCCAGTTAACTGCCCGGTGGCTTCAGTGCTGGAGTTCCTCCAAGATCGTTTCTCTGCTGGTCTTACCCCGTCCACACTTAAGGTGTATGTGGCTGCCATTGCGGCTTTCCACACTCCTGTAAGTAATGGGCCCCTGAGGAAGCACCATTTGGTTGTTTCCTCCGTGGAGGACGAGGCCTGCGACTCGCTCCAGAGTCCCAACCTGGGATCTGGCAGTGGTTTTTGAAGGGCTGTCTGCGGCTCCCTTTGAACCGCTCAAGTCGGCTGAGGCAAAGAATCTGACCCTTGAGGTGGCTTTTCTCCTGGCTATCACTTCTCTGAGGAGAGTGGGGGACCTCCAGGCCTTGGCGATAACGCCAACTTGCCGGGAGTTTGCCCCGGGCGGAGTTGAGGCCATCCTATATCCTAGGCCGGGCTATGTGCCCAAGGTGCCATCGAGTGTGGCATGGTCAGTGGTTCTTCAGGCCTTCCATCCTCCACCACATGTGTCGGCGGAAGAAGGGAGACTTCATCTGCTCTGCCCGGTCAGGGCATTGAGGTTCTATTTGTCTTTGCAGTGGAGAAAGTCAGACCAGTTGTTGGTGTGCTTTGGCTCACCCAAAAAAGGGCTGCCTGCTTCAACTCAGACAATCAGCAATTGGATTGTCCAGGCTATAGCCACGGCCTATCAGGTGCACAATTTGCCTTCACCTGTGGCCATGAGGGCTCATTCCACCAGAGGCATGGCGTCCTCGGTGGCCCTCCTTTCTGGAGTCCCGCTTCAGGAGATCTGCGAGGCGGCTGGGTGGGCCACCCCGCACACCTTCATCAGATTTTATAGTCTGCAACTCCCTGCGACACCTGGCGCTAGGGTGCACGCATCTTAAGTGTGCCTGGTCTCCAACTTCACACTAGGGCAGGCATGAGCCTCGGTGTGGCATAGTGTGTATTCATTCCCCAAAGTGCCGTTAGACGCAGTGCGAGTTCCATCGAAAGGGAACGTCTCGGGTTACAGCGTCCCTTTGTAGCTTCTGTGTGTGCCGCCACATACTACATCATGACGCAACACCAATCAGGATTGGAGTGAGATTTCATTCATACTTCAGACGCGCTACGCTTAGGGAGCATCCCCAAAGTGTCGTCAGACACAGTGTCTCGTTCCCTTTCTCAGGGAACAAGGGTTACAGTCATAACCCGAGACGTTTTCCAAATTACTTGTCCCATGAAGGATTGTGGAGATGCTGGAGCCTTTATTATTTTGTATTATTTCATTTTATTCACTTTATATTGTGACTTTTATATTTTAAACAGAAAGCTTATGCATTATATTCTTCAGTTTGCACATTGTTTGAAGATCTTTGGAAAAGTGGTGAAATATACTACAGCAAATTATTCAAAGAAATAATGTACAGATTTACCGATTATTGAAATAGTTGTTAGTTGCGACCTACATTTATGCCATACTTTAAGATTTTCTTCTCAGAGGTTTCAAAGATTTACTGCAGCAGCTGTTTCACCAGTTTCAAAGAGTCTGTCAACTGGCTAATCTTCAGTCATTTCTTATTAAAGATACACTTTATTAATGTTTTCCCAGTCCACCATATTTACTGGACACATACAGAGAGAGACACATGCTGAAGGTAATCTTCATAATCCTCCCTACTGGCAGTGTGTGTTTCTGCTGCTTTAGGAATACCGTAAACCAGAGTTATGATTGCAATAGAGAACACCAATATACACACACACACAGATGTGATGTATCATAGCACAGATATATCTGCCTTCTTCCAGTAGAATAGAGGAATTACACTGCTATGTTATCGGCTTCCTGCTCAGAAGCGTGATTCACACAACTACCAAAATAATCCAACATTTTCAGATAGAGACACATGCAGGATTATATAGAGGATACTGTGTGTGTGTAAGAGAGAGAGAGAGAGAGAGAGAGAGAGAGAGAGTTATAGTGCTTTAAGATTGAATATAGACCAAAAACAAGACTTTGCATCAAAAACTAAATTGCTTGCATTGCTGCATTGCATCAATAGAGCTGTCGCTTCAGCTTAAGCTGAAAGATGCCCTGTTAAATACATGCATTTACATGGATTTATTTTTGTGCATTTTTATATATTTAACAAAAAGAATCCTTGCATCTTGTGATGTTTCTGGCTTACTTACACTCTTTTATTTCTAGCCATGTGTATATATTCTTTTAAAAGGGGTTTACGCTTCTGAAATATCTCACACAAAATCAGATTTTGTACTAGTGCAGTTGAAAATAAAAGTGAAAAGTCTAGCCTGGTGCTCGCAGCTAATTGGTCTGTGAGGTAAGGCATACTTCCTGTGTAGACAGAATGTTAGCATTATTATTCCAGTTTCTCAATAACTCTAAACTCTAAATACACAGAAAAAAAATCTTACTTAGTATTTTTGTTTTGTTTTCCAGTACAAATATCTAAACATTCTTAAATAAAGATACTTAAGAAGCAAAACAACTTTTAGAGATATTAGGTATTGTTTACTGAAAAAACCCCATCAAATTTAAGTCAGTTTATGCTTTAAAAAAAATATATATATTTTTTTTTTCTGACCCCACTGCTATTTAATTTTGATGCTAACAAGACTTAATATCTTAAGTCATTTTGCTTCTCAGGTAAATGTATCTTGATTTAAGAAGATATTTTTAATAGAAAATCAACACTAAGCAAGACAAACATTTTTTGCAGTGTTCTACCATGATAAACCATTTAAATGGCAATTATTTCACAGGCGTATGAGGGAGTCACATGACTATATTAAAGTGTGGCAAATAATATCGAGGAAGCGGCATCATTTTATGCATGTAGTTCATTTAGAGTGGTTCTCTGAAACAAGCCTCCATTATGGCAAAAACTCACATTCTCATTAAGATAAAAGTGTCAAATTGCAGCCCTATGGCAATGTTCAATTCCTCCTTGTAAATTCAGAAATGTCGATTCAGAGTATTAATTTAACACGCGACCCCAGTGTTTGTCAAAACCATTAGCTTATTCAGCCTCGAAGTTTCTCCTGCGGTCTTGGGAGAAAATGACATTTCTGATTCAGACGGCAATAAAACCACAGATGTAATTGCTGAAATTACCTTAAACCCTCACAAAAAAAACAACAACTACCATCTGAATAAAGCTCTTGATTGTATTCTGCTAAGGTTTCTCTTCTGTTTCAATCACACATACACCTCATAATCACAAATGAGATCTATTTTATATCGCAACTATTTCTCCTAGATAGCGATGAGATTTCAATATGTGCTCAAACATAAGATCTGAATTGCCCCACATTCATTTTATGTCTGTATGTCTGTCATTTTTGGAGAAACATCTTTATGCTTAAATCAAACAGACCAGTGAACTCATGAAGTCATGAAAGAGAAGCTTCTGAGCAATAAAATGTTCTTCATCTGATCTCTGACTTGGTCTGTCTTTTGTCTCTGTGTAAACTATGTTTAGTCTCTCTGCGCATGGACTATAAATGTTTCTTTGTAAATACGTTCATAAATGGAAATGAATATTGTTTAAAGAGCTGAATGTAATCAGCGTTCCTCAGTTCAGTGTCTCCTGCACAACTATTGTGAAGTCAGACAGATAAATATATCATCAGTACACAGACGTGTAAACTGTGCTTGTGTGTTTGTTTAGGCTGCAGCGATGCTGATTTGAGAAGTTTAGCATCCAGACTCAAAGACTGGTTTGGGGTTTTGCACACGGATGCCAACAGAGACTTAAAGACCACCACGAGCGACGCCGCACAAGGACGTAAGTGAGCATCTGTATATTAACACTAATATTAACAATAGGCAATTCACATAGTCTAATGTTTAAATGACAGGGTAGTATATCACCTTTTCATAAATGCAATCAGTTGTTTTTAACCACAGCTTTAAACGGTTTATGTGTTGTTAGGGTAAAGAGTGAAAACAACTACTTCGCTGGAATAAATACATATTGTCAAGAAAATACATATCGAATACATCCAGTATTACCGAATCCATCTCAACTGGCATGTTATCAGAATTATTAGCAGATTATGAAATACCTGCTGAAAAAGCGCTGTTTATATCTATGCGTTTATGCAGAACTGACTGAATTAAAATTATTATTTATTATAATTCTAATTTATTGGATTTAACTAACATGTCCGTCCACCACCAGTATGAACCTGACCGCCTCTCTCTCCTGTAGGTTTTGACACAAGCATTTTACCCATCTGTAAAGATTCTCTCGGGTGGATGTTCAACAAGCTTGACATGAACTATGACCTCCTCCTCGACCAATCAGAGCTCAGCGCCATTTACCTCGACAAATACGAGCTGTGCATGCGGCCGCTGTTCAACTCCTGTGACTCTTTTAAAGACGGAAAGCTGTCCAACAACGAGTGGTGTTATTGTTTCCAGAAACCCGACGGTGAGTTTGCAAAAAAAAAAAATATATATATATATGAGCCTACTGGAGTCAGTAGATGATCAATATAAATATAAATATTTCATAATTTCAATTAGAAATGTCACAGAAACTGTTTTAAATGTGTTTCTTCAGGCATGCCATGTCAGAATGAGATGAACAGGATTCATTCTCAAAGCCGAAGGAAGACACTCATAGGTGGGTGGATTTGATGAACAGGGCTGCATTCAGCCCCGACAAAACTTTGCAAAAGGTTTTGTAAACGAAAACGATGGTGTGTTCAACACCCTGTTCTGATGACGCATGAGTTGCAACTATGGCAGCTGAGAAGGCCATTCTTTGTGCTCTTTTTGAAGAATCTTCGTAGCCTGATGAAATCGGTATAAATGTGTTTAATACTGCAAAACACGTTCGATGTTACAGTCACTGCCCTTGCTGTCCAGAATAAAAGAGTACATCCCAATCGAGTGAAGGGATTTGTGGAAACTGTGGTTCCTAATTATTGTGGATTTTCTTCTGGATAAAATGACAAACATGTCTTCTAATATCTTCAATTGTTACGTATACCGAGCTGCAGCGGACACATTTGTAAACGACTTTACTTGGACCCATTGTGCAAGCTGTCTCTTTAATACCACGTGGTTTATATACATGTTGCTGCTGATTGGGCTGACACACCCACCAAACAAGAGAAAACATATCTCAAACCCTGTTGCACACCGTTTCCAGGAAACATGACGTTCAACCCGGAAACAGTAGCAAAACATTGCACACCGGTTTGAGTTTGAACGTGCCCCTGGTGTTAGCTCCTCCCCCTGACCAATCAGACATGACTTCATGCATATTAATGGCAGCATATTTCTTATGATCTCACAGTCTCTTGTTTGATGATGGAAAAGTCTCAGTATGTGATTGTGTTTATCGTTGCTGTATTCATCTTGTTTGTGTGATTCTCTCTGTCTGTAGGGACGTATGTACCGCGCTGTTCTGAAGACGGTTATTTTAAAGCCACTCAGTGTCATGGCAGCACTGGTCAGTGCTGGTGTGTCGACAAATACGGCAACGAGATTGCAGGATCCCGCAGACAGGGAAACCCTAGCTGTGGTACACACACGCACACACATACACAGCCTAATACACCAGTGTTGTTTTAGTATCATTTTTACTTTATATATTTATTTACTATTATTTAATCTAGAATTTTGAATTAGGTTTTATTTTTATATTTTCAGTTTTCATTTAATTAAATTCAGTTTAAATTAAAATTTAAAAGGCACAATATGTCAGATTTTTAGATTAAAATATCCAAAAACCACTTGAACAATGTTATATATTTTGTTGACCTGTGTACTTACATTATTCCAAATGTTTCCATCAATGTTTAAATCCAGAGAAAGCAGCTATTTTAACCAGTGTTACGGATCGTGTCCTTGTGTCGCCTGTCAGTGACGTCATATCCGCGCTACCCTTGATTTCCGTAGAAACCATGGAAACACCAAAGACGCTTTAATATAGTATGTATTTTATTAGACAGGCGAGCAACTGTTTGGATATACATTTACCAACAGAAAACGAATCAAACAGCGAAACACGGTTAGTCTTATTGTTTGAATGTTGTTTTCGCTTATTTTCTTGATTCACTGCTAGTAAGGTTTATGCCTCAGAGACAACACTATTTTGTCAAGTGGCTAACAGCATAATCAGAGAGAGCTTTGAGAGCATGTCATTTAGCAAAAGTCATTTAGTCTGTTTTTATTAATATGATATTCTAATATCAATCTAGATTACTGCAAAGTGCAACAAGTCTCTCATACCAGCCACCGAGCGAAAGCACAGAGTAATGTTAAAACATAACTTTCAACACACTCAAATGTATTTAGTATGATTGTTTTAATCATGTAAAACAGCGCTGCGTTACCCCACATATGCAACGGGAAGAGCGGAAGCCGCGCCTGCAGCATAAGCATAATCAAAGCTCCGAGACCGGTGTTTATGAGTTTTATGTGTTATGTGCTTTTGTCATATTTTTTTGTAATTTAGGACTTAAACTTAAAAACACTTAAAGTAAGATTAGAAATGTTGCCTTAACAACTAACAAAAATAAGTTGATGTTTTTCATCTAATATTTACATTTTATTTACCAAAAAAAATTTAAGTTGAAGTTTAAGTCCTAAGTTAAGTCAAAGTTAAAGTTTTAGTTCATTTATGTGCTTGTCATTTTTTTGTTTTATGAAATATTTCTATTTAGCTTTGATTTTATTTAGTAATTTCAGTACTTAAACTTATTTAATTTAGTTGCCATGGCAACATTTTGAAAATGATTTTCAATAGTCTTAGTTTTAGTTAACAATAACAGCACTGATATATACACACACTTTGACTCCTGATGTGTGTGGCTCTGACATCTAAAGCTCCATTATTCAACAGTGTTTCCTGAGTTCTCTTTCAAAATGTATAAAATATCATACTTTCTATATAATGAATGATCTTTCTCTGAACACACACACTATCTATCCGCCTGACACCTTCTCTTTCATCTGCCTGTGTGTGTGTGTGTGTGTGTGTGTGCGTGTAGAGGAGGATCAGGAGACGTCTGGAGATTTCGGCAGCGGTGGTGCCGTGATTCTACTGGATGATCAGGAGGAGTCTCCACAGCGTGGGCGGGGTCGACAGAAAGAGAGGCGGGGTAGACTCCACCCCCGCGGGGCGATCGAGGATGACGAAGACGGAGAGGATGACGAGATTGGCTACGTCTGGTAGCTCCGCCCACCCATCCTATAATTAACCAGGGACCCATGTTAAAATGCACAGTTCTGAAGCCATTCCAGCTCCGCCCCCTCGGACACGCCCCCTTCTTCCTGCCCCGCTCTCATTCTGGATCTGAACTTGTCCTCCTCATTCTCTCTTTCTTTAGCCGCCTCTTCATGTTCTGTCCTCTGTTTTCCCTCGTTCAAACACTCCTCTAGTATTCTAGACGCCTCTTTGCGGCTCTAGATAATAGATGTGCATGACGAGATTGTTCAGCATTTCGGGGGCTTCTTAACAGTTCTACATAAGATCTTTTAAAAGGGTTCGTTCTCAGTGGTGGTATGCATGAACGCCACTGCAGAATGCATGAAATGACGGCTGAGACCTTCGAAGGTGATGATCAGGTTGGCTTAAGTCAAACTTGCACTGCAAGACTGAAGCTCATCATGCTTTCATGTTGTAAATCTGCCACAAGAGGCTGCAGATCATAGCGAACTCGCAGCGCATGCTCATCGTTATTTGACACGTTGCAACAAGTCAGAGATGCTATAATAAACTTAAAACTAGTTAAAATCTGAGCAAAGAGCAACAGCAATGAGCTAATGAGATTGCGTAAAAGTAGGGTGAGACTTTTGTTGAAAATGGTGAAACTTTTCACAAAACACTGGCTCATGCATATTTCTGTTTTATTTCTCTTTTTTATGTTAAAATGTGCAAATCCATGCAAAAATTACATCAAGCTCTTCTTCGATGTGGTTTGTCACTTGTGTAAATTAGATTGTGTGAGAATCAGAGAGTTTGTGTAGGATGAACTTGTAATTGACACATGTAGACTGTGATAGGTTGAGTATAGTGTTACAAAAACAACACAAGAAACTGCGAGTGTAAATGTGCACAGGATGATGAGCTTCAGTCATGTTGTGTGTACTTGACTATATGCTGCTTTCACACCATTTAACAATTACTGTAATTAAAAGAAGAAATATATATATTCTAATTTTCATTTATTTGAGATGCAGAATGACATAAGACATCAGGGGCCAGATTTACTAACAGCTTGTGGCAATGCAAACCCTCTTTTGGCGGGATTGTCAGGATTTACTAAAGACACGCAGTGATAAATTAGCGCTGAAAAGGCATGGACAGGGTTATTTTTGCGGCTGACCTTATTGCATATGCATTTGTAGGAGTTTCCCTTCCAGGTTTACTGGTGTTTGCGGCTTTATTTACTGCCCAAAAAAAGCACGTCTTAAACCAGACGCTAACTGGTAGATTGTGTTGGTCATTATGGAAATGATCCGGCTGCGTCTCTGTTTTCTTTAATTTGCACATCGTCAGTAGATCACATGCAGAACTTTCCACTCCCATCGCCGCTTTTTTGGAATTGCGCTCTCATGCTAATTTGCAATGTTTAGTAAATCTGGCCCTGAGTGTTGTTTTCTGAGAAATTGATCAAAATTAAGTGAATTCATTCTTAATCAATATAATATATGCAAAATATATGCCAATGGGGTCATACAAATTTTAAATAATAATAAATTGAATTAATCATTTTATCATTTTAATGACCTTCAAGTTTACATTTCTGACCCTATTGACAATTTTTATTAAGCATGAACTGAAACAAAATCAAGCATACATTTTCAGAAAAAAAGACCTAATGGGCCCTATTTTAACGATCTAAGCGCATGGTCTAAAGCGCACGACGCAAGTGTTTGAAAACGGTCGGCGTGCCAGGCGCATGGTCTAAAAGGGTTGTCCCTAGTCTCTTAATGAGTCATGGGTGTGTTTTGGGCGTAAGGTGCAACAAACCAATCAGAGTCTCATCTCCCATTCCCTTTAAAAGCCAGTTGCGCTTGCACCATGGCGGATTCGCTATTTACATGGTGGAATTTGCGAGCGGAAAAACGGAACACTTCTCTAGCGAGGAAACGGATCTGCTTTTCCAATGACGCCTGCTTGCTCATCATTACTACAAATAGGTAGGCTAAAACTGATATATGCAATGACTATCCATTATGACATGTAGGCATTTTTATATTTATGTACACATTAATAATCTTTTACATTTTAATCCTTTAATTTTTCATATTTGTACGTCCCTGTGTGTGTAATAATCAGAGTGTATGCGCGTTGTGCATCCACCTATAGGCGCATATTACTAACACACTCTTTAAATAACACAAAAAATACTACGCTATTGACTTTAGAGCAGGTTTTTGTTGGTCAATGGCACAGTCATTTTCAGTTGCCTCAAAATAGCAACGCACCAACAATGCGCCTGAACACACCTCGTTTTCAGACCAGCACGGCCATGGGCGAAAAGATGGGAACGAGAGCATTTGCTATTTAAACAACGTGGCTCAGGAAGTGAAAATTATAACTGCGTCAGGCTGAAACTAGCAAAAAACACTTGCGTCGCACCTGGCGCCACATTGCGCCTGGTGTATGATAGGGCCCAATATCTCATGTCATCTTGCATTTTAAGTAATTGTGTGTTGATTCAAGATGTTTAGATATTTGTACTGGAAAACAAGACAAAAATATTGAGGAAGAACAGCACTTTTTTGTGTGTTGACCATTGTGGCATTCTGTAAAAACAGCGGCAGCTGTCTGTTTGATATGGTTTCATTTGATTACAACCATTGTCCTCTGGAGTGTTTTCTTTGTTATTCAATATTTTGCAAAAGAATAAACAGGAATTTGTGTATTTACCATCATTGATATGCCATAGTAACAAATAACATCTGTGTCCAATGATGTTAACAGAATCTGGTAATTGCAGTAATTCTGACACGATGTGAATGCATCAGTGAGCGCGTCGGCTGTGAGCCTGATATTAAATTTGTTAGTTGTTTTCAGCTGATGATTTAGTTTCAAAGTCCTTCATTCTGTTTTGTTCTGTTAAGGACTCTGAGTATTTAAGTGTATCGTGACCTTTGCGTCGACTCTGTGTGATACGTTTACTGAAGCTCGAGAGTTTTGGCTTGACAGAATTCAGAAGCGATCAAACGGCTCGTCACCCTGACCTTTTCAAACCATTACTGAATGCTTCCTCTCGACGAAAAACAGAAGGCGAATAAGAAAGCTCTCGGCGTGACGGCTGTTACGCGCTGTGCCGTTCTGCTGCGAGATGGATTTGGTGTCGTTAGCACATCTGCGAGTTTTGAAAGAGTTCTGGGCCCTGGAGTCACATCCGCCTCGAATCATTCATCTCATTCTGCATTCGTCATTCGATCAAATCTGAAATAGTTTGATCCGACCCAATCTGTCAAGCTTAAACAGTTTTATAAGCACACGACTTGTGGAAACAAAATCATGGCTAGCTTTGCGCTTTTGATTTGCATATAGTTCTGAATTTCCCAGTTTTTTTGCCAATCTCACCACTTACTCAGCACCGCTGTCAATCCCACAATCCCCGCTCGGCTCCTATAGAGAATGAACCTTATCGGATGATCCACGAGGCTCAAACACAAACACTGCAGAAGAGTTTAGTGCTGATATCAGATCACAGCAGCTTAGTTCTGTTCCTCTGACTTCACACACACACACTCATTTCTCATCTTTCCGGCACGTCTTTTCTCACTCATGTCAGTGGTGTTTTGGGGCGTGAGTTCTGGAGGTTCTCCGCAGAAGGAAATGTCTCGCTCAGTGATCATAGACGGTGCTGCAGATGGATTATATGAGGCGTTCTGCGCCCAGAGGGGAAGTTTCTGTGTGCCCCTGAGGGATTATGGGTAACAGAGGAACGAACTGATGGGCTTTTGGCTTCCTAACACCTTTTTTTCTTCATTCTTTTCCTGTTTTCCTTTTTCATTCCCTATGGAAATCATTCATCTTAGAATAAAAGACACATTTACTAGAGCAACAGGGTTTCAGAGGAATAAATAATCAGTCAAAAAGCATTTACTCACTTTTATGTTGTTCCAAACCTGTATTATATGTGTTTTGCCTTCTGTAAAAAGCAAAAGGAGCTTTTTAAAGAATGTTTTAGCAGGTTTTTTTCCATTACAGTAAAAGCAGACAGAACAGAAAATCACATAAAAGCATCTTAAAAATAAAGGTTCTTTATTAACATCCATGGAACCTTTCCATTCCACAAAAGACTTTCTAGTGGCAAAAGGTTCTAGAGAATGTTCTTTATACTAACACAGTGTTTACACCAGACACGAGCGGCAAATAGAGCCCATTATTATCAATGATGCTGTCTACACTGGATGTGGTACGAAGCGACACAACAGATTCCCAACAGTAAACTGATGCCCTGTTCTATTTCTGACATATTTCAAGCACTCGTGTTACTTCTGACATGAAGAACAAATAGATTTGCAACAGTCGCTTTGTCAAATCCTGTGTAGAGTAGACAACCTCAAGCTGTCTGGTGTAGACACGGTGCAAGAAAGAACTGAAAGGTTTTTTGCCATTGCATTTCAATGGCGTTGCTGTGAAAACCCTCTTTTGGAACCTTTATTTTGAATTGTAACCGCAGTCCATGTGACTCGTGCACTAAATTTCATGTCCTTATAAGACACTTTATGTGAGAAATGCAAATCTCATTGCATTTTATTAAATATATTAAAACATTAAATATGACACTAAACACCACAGGTTTTCGTGTGATTTGAGAGATTTGAGAGCTGCGAGAAGACAGAAAGTCATGCATGTGTGGAACAACATGACGGTTTTTCATGAGCTGCATGATTTGGGGAAAAAAAATTAATTGCTAGATAAAAACTGTGATTTAAAATCTAGGTTTGCTGTGCTTGTTTGTAGGGCTGCACAATTTGGCCAAAATTGTCATTTTATATTGATATGTCTATAAAATAATAATAATAGTTACATTATTTATTATTATTAAAAGCTTAAAGCCCTTAAAACTTGTCTTTTGTCGACAATAGCCTGTTTATAAGTGCTTCTCATTACAAGTTTGGGAAGATGTCCAGCATGTGTTGCGTTTTCAAATAAATGCATGTTATAAGTGACCCAAATTTATATATTTACTTAATTAAATAACAGCTTTTGTGATTTAATAATTGTACTAAGCCATATTTCGGTTTTATTTCAATCAATCGTGCAGCCCTATCCTGAAATATGAGCACCAGGCTAGAGGAAGTCCATCTTTCTTCCATTCTGAATCTGTCTCTCTCTCTGTCTATCAATCACATTCTCATGATGAACTGAGAGCGTCACACACACACTCGCACACCGTATCTGATCTCTGCAGAACTGCATTATGGACTTCTGATGATAACAATGACCTTTGACCTTTGAGGTGACCTCTCCCCTCCTCTAGTGCTGCTGTGTGTCTGATGCCTGGCCTGCAACTGTAAACTTCCCCCAGCCCGTCCCGCCCACTTCCTGTCCCGCCTCTGCCTGCTTCGCTCCTGTAAAAGGTGCAATAAAAGCTTCGTTTTCACTTATTTTACCGCACACACACAGAGATGACCCGAGCGCTCACACCTGCAGCTACAGATGAAACAGTCGATGGCCATATTTGCAAGAGTTTCCTTTGTTAATTCTCTATATTTTTTACTCTGTAAAGAAAATAATTAATGTGTAAAAAAAGAAGAAAAATGCTGAATGTTCAACTGGAAATGTAATTAATGACGTCATGTGGCTTCGTCCATTTGCCTTGCCTGAGTCTGGATGTGTAAAATTCCTCCTGTGGTCCTGAGTTCAGTGTACAGACCCTCCTCTCGCTATCTGTCTGTCTCTCTATCCGTCTGTCTCGCTTTCCACCGAAACAGTGCCGGTGTTCGCACCGAACCCTGTGTTCAATCCGGCCCAGTATGGGTGTTTTAACAGCCAAAATCGATAGGTGGCTGATCAAATGTAATAACAGTCACACAAAATTACTGAAATGAATGCCTACACTATTAAAAGTAAAGGGTCTTTATTGGAATTGATGGTTCCAATAAATCTTTAACATCCATGGAATCTTTTCATTCCACAAAAGGTTCTTTATAGCAGGGCCGTAACCATCATAGGCATTGAGGGGGATGAGTCCACCCCAATGATTGGAAATAGCCAAATTGTCCCCACCCAATATTTGATATTTCTTAATGCTGCTCTCCATTACATGTTTGTTGTTATGATGGCAGACAGTAAAAAATAAAATTTTTAGGCTGGTTTGCCTCAGCGGTCTAATAGCGCTCATAAATGTCAAAATGATGGCCAATCAGATCAAAAAAGGCAGGGCTTAATGTTAACTGAAAATAAGTGTGAATTCCAATGTGACGCTTTTAGTTTTTACAGTGAAAGTGCGCGTGCGTGGTGAGATATAAGTAGCTAAACGTTTAATATTTGACTGTTTTACGATGGATACGTTTAACGACCCACAGTAACATACAGTGATGCAAACTACTCAACTTTTTAAATGTAATTTCACCATTTTGAATTGAAAATATGCAAACATTTAAATGTCATTCATAACCGGATGTGATGAGACAAGAAAGGGTTTTTTTGTTACATTTTTGACATATTAGACAGACTAACAAGAGTGAATGTGTGCATGTTTAAATATAATATTATTTGCAAAGAGTTTAAATGGATTACTTCACAACTATATAGGCTATACTTAGATCTAAAACGTCTTTTACCGTTCATATTTCTTCTTTACTCCTTTAAATCCATTTTAATCCTTTAAATATGTAATTTCTTTAAATAAAAACACCTCCCAATCCTTTAAGTATGTAATTTCTTTAAAGAAAAAAGAAAAGAAAACTTTGGTCCCCCCAATGTTCAAAGACATGGTCACGGCCTTGCTTTATAGTGGAAAAATGTTCTTTAGATTTTTAAAATGTTATATTTAAGAAAAAAATTGTTTAAGAACTGTTCACTTTGGAGAACCAACATTTTTTTCTATTGCTTCGCTGCGAAAACCCTGTTTTTGGAAACTTTCTTTTTAAAAGAGTATTTTACAAAATTGTTCTCAAAAATCACTGAACCACTTCAAAACAGCACGGTTTTTGAAGAGTTTACTGCCCAAGTGGACATTGTTATTGGTCCGTGATCTCAAACGCCCAAATCTCAGCTGATTACTCATTAGTTAATCACTAGTTCTGGATCAGAACTAAAAAAGTGACCCCTTAAACCTGCTGCTTTGATTGGGTAACATCAGATGTTTGGCAAATTCTCCAGCCGAACACCGGCACCGATTCAGTGGTTTCTCTCTGTTTTCGTGTTTTCCCGTCATTTTCCCCTCCTGATCGAGAGTCCCAGTGGAATGTTCTTTTTCTGGGCTGATTTGTTTGCTCTGTTTGGTTTGGTTTGTTTGACTTTTTCTCTCTTTTTTTCCTCTCTCTCTCTCTTTTTTTATTTTTAGTTTTAACTGTAAAATGGTTCCTTGAGAAAATGTCTGTCTGAATAAAACTGGAGTTTGTCCTCGTCCAGTTCTTCTCCATATGTAAGAGTCTTTTTTCTTGTGACTTGTGTAGGAAACGGGTGGCTGTGAATCCACTTATGGTTTGAGAACTGGTTCTTATTTAAAAATAATAGAATTGAATAGTTTGTATGCCGTTCGGTTCCATCAGCTGTTCTTTATCATCTTTAAATCCATCAACATTAATGTTTTACTTTGATTTATTTAAAATCAAACGGAAAGTGTTTCGGAAGCAGCGTCTGATCTTTTCTTCCATATTGTCACACACATCAAAGTGTAATGGATTATCGATAAAAAGAAAAAAATTTAGGGTGGGACTTGGTTCTGTGCATCTGTTGTTGATTGGATGTTGAGATGTGGGCGTGTCTCTCAAAAATGGAGGTGGATCTGAATGTGAATTTACAGTAGACTGTCGTTTTCAGCAGAAGATCCAATATTTTAGATCAAATATCACATTAATTGCTTTAACATGCATTTAGAAAATGGACAGGGTGAATTTTCATTTTATGCCGAATTCTTCCGTAGGCCTAGGTGTTTTCTCCAATTTGGACGTTTTCTGCACAGCAGATTGAAATATGACTTTCATCTAGAAAAATATAATCTGTCCACCGCAACGGCACAACCTTAATATCATCAATGATCTCCATGTAGTGATGTATTGATTGTTGTCTGAGACACTATTTCCCATGGATACGCCCTCAGGAACGGCACGCTCAAGAGCCACACGCATCCGTCAAAGCTAATGATCTCCAGCCGACACGGCCGACTTTGTTCCTTTGTCTTCATTTGATAATCTTTATTCACCCATTGATTTCATAAGACCCGATTTATACGCTTTAATTCGTTAGGCCGGCAGGAAAATCCATTATTTTGTCAGTCACTCTTCCTTTGCGTCTCTGTGTCGCCCACTCGTTCTCTATTCTCTCTCTCTCTCTCTCTTGTCTCACTCCATTTAGGATGTGCTAACCGATATGGTTTCAGTGGGATTCTAGAACATTCCTCTTCTTCCAGAAATCTTTATTGAAGTGGGATCTCCTCACTCTCGGCTCCTCACCTCTGATAAAAGCAATTTCGAGCTGACAGCGGCCATGGAGTTTATTTACAGATGGTAACGTGGGAATTTGCACCATCTGGACTCTTAAAATACCTGCATTCAACATGTCAATTTGTCCTCTTTCAGACTCCGTCACAAAACAAGAGAGATGTCTCAGAGGTCTCCAGAGGGATTGTGGGTATTCACAGCATATGCCAGAACGTGTGTTCCCTCCACGAGTGAGACAGCGATCAGCATTTTTTCCCCGCATTATGGGTCAGTATGACAGGGATTCAGATTGGCCGAATTGAATTAAAAAGTAAAATTAGATTTATAAGTCTCGTGTGTATGGAAGTGTATGGGGGAAAAAATTTCTTGGTAAATTATAGTTCTTGCATAAAAAACATAGGCCTATATATACACATCATATTTTTTAATCCCATAATTCTGATTTAGTATTTCATATTTTCAACTTTTTATCGTAATTTCAATTTAGTAGGCCTATTTGAGAATTTCAAGTTATCTCATAATTTGTCATAATTATGACTTTTTATTATATCATAATTTTGACTAGTATTTCATAATTTCAATTATGTTTTATGCATAATTATTTTTATCTCATAAATTTGATTTTTTTATCATAATTTTTACTTTTTATATCATAAGTATGACTAATATTTCATAATTTCAACATTTAATGTCATAATTCTGACTTTTTATCTCATAATTCTTTTATCATAATGATTTGTTTTGTCATAATTTACTTATTTCAGTTTAAACTTTTTATCTCAGTTTTCCTTTAATATTTCATAATTTCAACTTTTATAATAATTTCGATTTAGTATTTCAAAATTTCAAGTTATCTCATAATTTCAAATTTCCATCATTACATTTATATCATAATTTTGACTTTCAATTTTTAATATCATAATTTTGACTTTTTAATCATAATTTCCACTTCAATCTCATAATTTCAATTTTTTGTCGTAATGATTTTATCTTGTAATTTCAACTTTTATGTCATAATTCTGACTTTTATCCTATAATTTTCTCGTAACTTTTTATCTAAATATTCATTTAGTACTTTATATTTTATTTTCAGCTTTTTATCTCACAGTTAATTAAAGATATGATTTACCAAAGCATGATTTTCGAGCTTCCCTGAATATGAGAGGAGCCCTGAACTCTCAAGTCTCCATGATCATCTGGTCTCGAGATATGGCAGGACGACACACACACTGAACTAGAGTTTATAAAAATGGCTAGTCATAAACATGTGCTAATGTTTGCCTTGGCGAATATCACTAACTAGCACAAGCTCATTCATATTGAACGGTGGATGGTGAGGAGATAAAGCGCACTGGTCGCAGAGGTGTTTCCGCACTAATGATGAAGTCGGTAGGTCTTTCTCGTTTAGATCGGATTCACTAGCCACTAGAGGACGTGCTGCTCTTCCGTCCTGCCATATTAAAGCAGAATAACGGCCTCATTCAGCCTGTCAGTCAAGCCAAAAAGGCACTGAACTCCTGCTTTCCCTCGTGTTTGACCTTCGCTGCTTGAATATCACACACACACACACATGCGCGGCTGGATTAGCAGCGTGCTCCGCCTGCAGCAGTGTCAGGGAAAATCCAGCCTGCATGTACTGGCCTGGATCTCAACTGTCTGTAAAACACTATTTATATTTATGGCACTGATGCTCTTAAATTCTTCATTAATCCACTTAATATTTTAACGCTGAAGCATAAAGCAGTTCTCGTCAGATGTGACAGAAATGATCTCATGGAGATTATAAAAAGAAAGGACAGGGAAGAAACACGCACACTCATGTAAGACCAATGACAAGGATGTCCGAGACGATAAACTTTAAAAATGCACATCCATCCCTTTTTTCATGTTGGTTTCATTCGGTTTTGGAATGGTTTTATACTACTTTCAAAATGCAAAATTTAATTTAATGACTCTGAAAATATGTAAAAATCTACAGCTTTTCCGGTAATACTTTAGAATAAGGGTCCATTTGTTAAGATTAGTTGACTACATGAACTAATAATGAAAAATACTTATAAAGCATTTATTAATGTAATCCTCTTAGTTAATGTTAGCTAGTATGCTATTACGAATTCAGATTTTATATACCAGACAAACTTTTTATATATTATTAAATATACCTATAATAAATATTTTTAAAGAAGTGCTTTATTGCTTATCTTTATTATTTTTTTAAATAATAATAATAAAATCTTTACGATCTCTAGGTGTTTACACCACCTAGATTTTTTTCCCCTTAAAGGTATCTCTCAAAAGTATTAAAATAATTGAGAATTTGGTAGTTAAAAACATGTCCATAATAAAGATTTATTCACACTATTATCTGTCTGAAAATTTTTTTATGTAAAATAAAAAGAATTCCAAGGCACTTGTGTTCTGTAATGTATAACTTTTAATAAATTGGGCTTATATCATTGACTAACTGTTTTAAAGGTGCTCTATTTCTGAGAAACACTGCTGATATTTGAAATCCACCCAAACAAACACGCCCCTTCCTTCATTGCTCCGCCCCCAAAATGCACAAACACGCAATGCAAGAGTGATGTATCTTTATCATAGCAGAAGTGAAGCAAAATAATGCTTCACAACTGTCCTGTTACTAGAGCTAACATTACAACAACAGCATATCTTGATTCTGTGAAACAGCAAAACCAATGTTACTCACGTTTGGAGCAGAAACAACACAACCAGGGTGTCTGTTTTTAGGCCTTCCCACTTCGGTCTCTCCAGAGCTGGAAAGCTTTTAACGCGGGTCCTAAAGTTCTGATCATAACCCTTATTTTCCCAGTGATATTCCTCTGAGCTCTGGGTCCCCTTACAGTGAAGTCGCCATTTTGCGCCGTCATGTTTCTACAGTAACTTCTCTGCAGAGTGCTAGTCGCTCTCTGCTCTCTCCAACGACGACATTTTTGTCCTGTGTCAGCCCCTGTAGCTTCTCTATGTGCTTAGAAAGGCAGGGGTGAGCGGTGGCTGATTGCAATTCACAACCTCACCACTAGATGCTGCTAAAATTCACACACTGCACCTTTAAACGCATACCTCTGGTCATAGTGACCCGGGACATCATTTACTACCCTCCTTATTGATTTTTTAAAGTTAGACATAAAAATTCTTAGTATTCCTTAATTCATTATAAACAATATAACAAGAAAAAGATTATAAAAGAATGTTTTCCCATTAATTTTTTGCAAAATGTTATAGGGTCGCTAACGATCTGAGGTGTGTAACAGTGTAAGTATATTTTGTCTGCACAACAATAATTGAATCTTTGATGACTGAATTAAGTGCAGTTCACCTTTATTCCACAAGGTGGCAATGTCTGACACACAATGATGAAGTGACGTTTCTCTCATAGTTACCGCAGGCAGAAAACAAAAGAATAGGAAGTATCATCAGCAAAACTTGAAATGGCTCAGCGAAGTACTGAACGCAATCAAATATTAGTGTCACTGTCACTTGATGCTGGATCTGGCGAAGAACCTGTCAGCAATCAAAATATTGATTTTGAAAATGATAGTTTTGAGAACGTTTGAGGTGGCGAAAATGAGCCAGATGCTGAATGTACTGGGAAATGAGCTCTGAGGAGGACAGTGATGATGGTATAAAACATCTGCTCAATCTGAACCCTTACAAGCTCCAAAAGGTAACGAAATATGCTTAATTTTATTCTTCTGTAATTTTTATATTATTGCAACAGGTAGAGATCCAGCCATGTTAGAGATCCAGGTCGCTAAAGACCTGAATATGTAATAATGATTGGCGAACATTAATTTAATTATCTAAGCCCAATTTATTGTAAAAGTGTTTTTACATTTCTCAACACGATTGCCTTGAAATTAGCTCAAAATATATCTTATATTCCCAATGAGCCATATATTTTTTATGCTCCTGAATCTAAGCATCACATCATTGACGCTTAAACACAATCAGTGTGTCCGTTTCATATGATGTCGGGCTGCTTGCTGTGCCTCTGATTCCAGGTCTGATTGCAAACACACTTCAATCCAGATCAGTCCCGAATTAATCCTCTCTGCAGTTAATGCACCGCAAACACGTGTTATATGACAGACATATTCAGCAGCTCATCCTGTGGAGGCCTAACATTTCATTCTGGTCTGCTGATGTGTTTAAGTTCAGGAAGAGTTTTCATCAAGTTTCCTCTGAGAGTGTAAGAAACGTGTTTGAGTCCCCGGAGGGATTATATCAGTCTGAAGGCATCGTGAACTCAAGCCTGAAAGCTGTGTGGATGTCGTCTCTCACCCCTGAAATAACCCAGACACACATCCACATCCACCTGAACGACAGATAACATCCTCTGAGCACAAATCAACCGGTACAGTATGTGTGGAGCGAAATGCTCAGCCTGTCCCTGTCACTCACAGTTAATGACGCTTTATCATTAAAGAAAAAGAAAAGAGTTAAACATGCAACCTAATGAAGAAAAGCAGCATACTACTGTTAAAAACTTTTGCTGTTGTACACTTATTTTTATAAATACTATTTATGAAAACACTGTGCAGTATATACTAATATTTAGATCTAAATTTAAGATTTATTTATTTGAGTTGCATATGAAATTTCCTTCCATTTGGATTAAAGAAGCATTTCTGCCAGATAAGAATAACGATTTTGGTAAATCTTAATTATGACACAAAAAGTCAAAATCATGACTTACCAAATCATAGTTTGGTCTTTTTGTCATAATTAGGATATAAAAAGTCAAAATTATAACAGAAAAGTCATAATTATGACACACAAAGTAAATTTTGACTTTGTCAATAATTATGACTAGTCAAAGTTTAAATGAAAGACGAAATTATGATAGTCACATAATTGTGACTTGGTATGTATTCATTTCATTTTAATGTCATAACTATGACTTTATAAGTCAGAACTTCGACTATCTCATAATTATGATATTGCATTTGTCAATCAATTTACAAAAGCATATTTTTTCTTATGTGGCAGAAATTAGCTTCCATAGAGTTTTAATATAAACTAATAAACGTAATGCATATTTGTCATACACAAATGAAACGGGCAAGATTTCTGTAATATTAACTGAATGTGTTACACAATAACCAGCTTTATATATTTATCATCTATAAATGCAAATTGTTTCAATCACATATTTTAACTAATTGAATATTGCTCGTTCCACAACTGTTTATATTTTAACCATGTACTTTTTAACTGAATACATGTAATAGTTTTTTCTATCAACAGGTCTATGCTGATTCCAAGACATTTGAGTAAATGCATTTTGCGGTTAAATAGATGCAAAAAATTAATAACCGTTTTTTTAGTGCAGAAATCTTAACCATTTTATTTATGTATGACTGACAAATATGCATTTAAATGCATTTTTATACATTAAAACTGTGTAATCCAAATGGATAGAAATTTTAAATGCAATTCAAATGCATAAATCTTAAATTTAGGCCTCATTTTTTTCCAGGGTGTACTATGATAGCAGATGGCTGCAGATGGAGACTAGAGCAGTCTGGACCAGTGACAGCCGTGTGTGTGTGTGTGTGTGTTCATGGGGAGAGAATATACAGTTTGTTCAGTATAAAAATCATTACTTCGATGGAAAGTCCCCAAAAAACATGAAAACCCAACAATTTAGTTTTTTACTGCTTGTCAGTTCTTGTCACACACTCATATGCAACTACAACTAATGTTAAGCTTGAATCATAACACTCAATCTAACCTTTAAACCTGACCTTTGACCTCTGACCTTAAGGTCAACAAAACCTCAAAAAACTGATTCTGTTTACATTCTTGCATCATGTTCCTGGTCTTATTGTGAATGATTCATCAGTGCATGTCATTTTGAAGAAATTGGAGTACTAAATAAACAAATAATGATATTTATAAAGTTCTGTTTTCTTCTAGTGTACCGTATATATTTATGTTGAATACAACAAACTTTAAAAAACAATAAATATATAACTGAATCAACTGAATTGAGTTGAATAGTGACACTATTGTTGTCTTTAGAGCTTCTTTACAGTTGAATTTTAGCAACATTAGCTTATTTTCCTGTTAATTCATCTTAAACTGCTCTGAAATGATCTGTGTTGTATAAAGCGCTACAGAAATAAAGGTGATTCGACTTGACCTTTGACCTTAACCCTGAACCGTAACCATGAAAACGCTGAGTAAGGCGTGTGCGAAAATTCTGAGTGTTTCCCTACAGGAATGATGGGACATCACGTCTGATCAATTAGTCCCAGAGGAGAGACGCGCCTCTGTTGACACATTATCGCATCAGTTCCTCTGCAGACAGCAGCTATTAGTCTCCATTTGATCTCGTCATGTTGCCATTCAGACTGATGTCGTCTGAGGGAATGAAGCAGCGTTTGCACCAGTGGATGCTGCAATAGAGGCCAGATGTCTATCAAAGACGGACATGTCACCCACACTGCTGCATCATGGGATTTTTTTGCATACTGACATGAGTATAGGAGGTCATGTATGTTTAGGACACATTTGCGTACTTCAATTCTGCCCATTACCCAGCGTCCACTCTGCCAGGAGATCTTGGCAGGGCCTGAAAGCGTTCCTATCTCCCCCGCAACGATCTATCATTGCTCTCAGAGTCATCTGGTACCAAGCTTTTCCATTTGGAACAAATCTGTTTGGCCGGAGTTTCTGCCTTGGCCGAGTTGCGGCCCAAAAGGCCTCTAAAACCACCCCATAGCATCTAATGAAATGATGGAGGAAGAGCAAACCAGATTAGACCTGCTCCTGCTTGAATAATTCAGGGAGAGATATGGAAAAATTGCATTGATGATTGTGCTGATTACAAGTCTTCTGTTCAGTTACATAATAACATAGATTGGTCTAATTTGATACTGAAAAGTATCCCCTAACTAACTGCTAGTTGGTCATACTAGTTCTTAAAACACAGTCTTAACATAATGGCTATGTTTATGTAACTGGCGGCGAGTTTAAACAGCAAACAGGCATCTTAATTTGGCTGTTTAGTTTGGGATTCGTCCCTTAAAAGCTGCATGTGTCGATTCAAAGGTGCTGAAAATAATCCAATAGAGAATCAGCATGTTGATATTTGACTAAAGTCAAGCATCGTTATTAATATTGCTCACATATATCGATCAGGTATAATGTTATGACAGGTGAAGTGAATAACACTTATTATCTCTTCATCACGGCACCTGTTAGTGGGTGGGATATATTAGGCAGCAAGTGAACATTTTGTCCTCAAAGTTGATGTGTTAGAAGCAGGAAAAATGGGCAAGCGTAAGGATTTGAGCGAGTTTGACAAGGGCCAAATTGTGATGGCTTGACGACTGGGTCAGAGCATCTCCAAAACTGCAGCTCTTGTGGGGTGTTCCCGCTCTGCAGTGGTCAGTATCTATCAAAAGTGCTCCAAGTAAGGAACAGTGGTGAACCGGCCACAGGGTCATGGGCAGCCAAGGCTCATTGATGCACGTGGGGAGCGAAGAAGCACCAACATGGAGCTGGGAATCTGAATGATCTGGAGAGATTCTGTATGAAGGAATGGTTTCTGATCTCCAAACTCATCAGGCATTATAGGGGAAAAAAACTCAGAGCTGTTATCTCGTCAAAAGGAGGTTGCAATAATTGGGTGCTAATAATTGTGGCCAATGTGAACTAGAGAGAAACCTTTTATTTCAACAGATATTAGTATTTCAATAGATTGGTAATTTAACATTATTTCAGTTAATGAAAAGTTTTTTTACTGTAAATTTAACTTAAATCTGTAATACCTAAAATGTTGCTACCGTATTATTTACGGTAAATTTCTGGCAATCACAGCTGCCAGTTTTTTACCGTAAATTTAACAGAATAGTTTTTTACAGTGAAGGTTAAAAATTTGTGCATTTTTTTAATAAAAGATCAAAAGGATAAACAATGCAGATATATTTTCACAGCAGCTTTTGCTCATATTTACCAAGGGTGCCAATATTAATAGGCATGCAGACGCTTCTACAAACATCTGTGAAAGAATGGTTCGCTCTCAGGAGCTCAGTGAATTCAAGTGTGGTACCGTGATAGGTTACTAAATATTCCACGGTCAACTGTTAGTGGTATTATAACAAAGTGGAAGCAATTGGGAACAACAGCAACTCAGCCACGAAGTGGTAGGCCACGTAAAATCACAGAGCGGGGTCAGCGCATGCTGAGGCACACAGTGCGCAGAAGTCGCCAACTTTCTGCAGAGTCAATAGCTACAGACCTCCAAACTTCATGTGGCCTTCAGATTAGCTCAAGAACAGTGCGTAGAGAGCTTCATGGAATGGGTTTCCATTGCCGAGCAGCTGCATCCAAGCCTTACATCACCAAGTACAATGCAAAGTGTCGGATGCAGTGGTGTAAAGCACGCCGCCACTGGACTCTAGAGCAGTGGAGACATGTTCTCTGGAGTGACCAATCACACTTCTGTCTGGCAATCCGATGGACGAGTCTGGGTTTGGCGGTTGCCAGAAGAACGGTACTTGCCTGACTGCATTGTGCCAAGTGTAAAGTTTGGTGGAGGGGGGATTATGGTGTGGGGTTGTTTTTCAGGGTTGGGCGTGGCCCCTTAGTTCCAGTGAAAGGAACTCTTAATGCTTCAGCATACCAAGACGTTTTGGACAATTTCATGCTCCCAAACGTTGTAGGAACAAAGCCAGGCCTTCTCGTCCAACATCAGTGCCTGATCTCACAAATGCGCTTCTAGAAGAATGGTCAAAAATTCCCATAAACACACTCCTAAACCTTGTGGAAAGCCTTCCCAGAAGGGTTGAAGCTGTTATAGCGGCAAAAAGGGTGGGCCAACTCCATATTAAACCCTACGGATTAAGAATGGGATGTCAATAAAGTTCATGTGCATATAAAGGCACATGTCCAAAAACTTTTGGCAATATGGTGTAGTTTGTTCTTAGTGTGAATCGGCCTTTACTGTAGGCTGTTAAAAATAAGATGGATACTTTAATTTATAGATATGAGTGTAGAAATGCAAGTGCACAATCAGCAAAACACAGGTGCCCCGTGACCCCTTGTCCTTCAGTTTGCTAATCAGTTTCAGTCTATTTCCAGAATAAAAGCATTGGCATTTAATTCGTCATGACGTTAAAACATGATTCAGGTTTTTATAGTCTAGTAATTCTTGTGCTGATGTACCAGTCTTGCAGACACACACACATGTGAGAGCTGCGGTGGTAATGACCATCTGCCTCCTCTGATAACTGCAGCAGTCTCTGCGCTCGTAAATGCTGACCTGACTCTCACCGTGCAGGAGCAAACGTCCTCACACCCTCCAACATTCCCAAAATAACCCTGAGCATCAGCGGGTGTCTCAGCACTTCATTCTCAGGGTGTAATGAGAATCGCTGAGATTATCATCCTTAAATCACTATTATCACAGACCGTTTCAGCTTGGGAAACAGAGAAACACCTGAGAGTGTTTGCGAACCAACAAAAACACTAAACATAAACATGCAAAATGTTCAAAGTACTTTAAATTGGAATGTGGATTGTTGTGATTATACATGCTTTGCAATACACATTTGGTGTAGGCCTATGTGTGGTTTACTATGCAAGATGCAAAAATCTTGCATAGTTTCTTTTTATGATTGAACTATGATGACAGGCACAATATGCAATAGTGGATGACAATCAAAAGGCAAAATAGAAACACTACTTTAATCCAAGACATTTACAATACATGAGTATCAATCTATTTGAGCGTGCCTTGTGTTTCCAGTCACAGCCAAGACTAAACCTATTTTACAATAGAAAACACAGAAATATACAAACAATAAAGTCTTTAGATTTCATTTTCAAATCTAATAAAACACTGCCATGAATAATCAGCTATAGTTTAGGGTAGGCTATATATTTAAAAAAAAAAACATCTTTAACCAAAGTTGAACATTCAAGATGCAGCATGTGAGATACAATGTCGCCCTCTGCTGGTCACTCCTGAAACTTACAGTCTGTACGTGGCCAATGAGACACATTACAACAAACATAGGGAGACATTATTATACCCCCTTCAACCTCCTACGAGTAGAATAAGCTAATTGAAAATAAGTTATTACATTATATACGCTTATTTCACTTCTCAGTTTGTTGCATGTTATATAAATATGTAACTAAAATGACTAGAGTGTTACTACTATTTATTTAAATTTTCATTTTAAAGTACCTTATGGGCACGATTATGTTTACATGGAATATTGCCAAACGCAAAACAAACGATAACAAGAAAAAGTAGAATTAAATTAGGGATCTAATTATTATAATATATGATTATCGTTATTATAATTATCATATATTATGTAAGTAAGTTAGAGTAATATAACATATAATATCATGCTATTTAATCCTATAATTTATAGCATAAATAGCGTTAAAAAAAAAACATCCAACTACATTTCCCAATAACCCCCACGCTGTTAAAATCTGTGCATTTCCGGTTTCCGGTACGACTCTTAGCCAATCAAAACGAAGTACTGACGCTGTTTCTATCGTAGACATAGAAATAGCGACTAGAATGGAAAAGTACTGAAAGTGGGCGGGGTTTAAAGTGCCCCGGATATTATCTCTACCTAAATATTATGTAATATATCGATTCAATAATGGATTTCCATTTTCTTCCTTGTGTAAGAATTAAGCATATTAAAGCATATTACAAAAGAACATTAAACATAGCACAAATTCTGGATGTTTTATAGCTTTCTTATTTACAGACTTGTATTTAAGTACAAATTCAATTCTTGTTTGAAGATGTTAAAGCGGGGTTAACTTTTTGTATATTTACATTTATGGGTATAACACTTTCCGATAAATAAAAGGAGGTTTATACAAAAACTTGCTTTGATTAGATTATTATCATTAATATAAAACCCCAAAAGAATCTGTCTATAAGATCAGTATACATTTTGGACAATCATCCTGAGATTTGAATGTGTCTGAATGGAGGATTCGCGCTCTGGGCCACCGAGCGCCCCCTGGAGGAACAGAAGCTGCATGTCTCATAGACTCATTTGGCGCCCAGTGGTTTCTATGCAGGTAACTAGGAAGTGAAACACCGAAGCTCCTCCTCCCACGTGTATCCGCAGGAACCGGCGGCGGCGTGACGCGTGTGGAACAGACAGACAGACCGACCGACCGAAACCGGAGGGAGAGAGTCAGGTATTTTTAACGAACATATATGTTACATAGAGGTGTATATGGGGTTTTATAGAGGATATGAAGCACTTTTGATGGTGTACTTCGACATGTATCATGTTTACATAGTACTCCAGTGTACTTCAAACAATAGAATAACACCTCCGGCCGGGGCACGCGTTCGAAAATCAGGGTAATACCACGGTACTTTGTTGGAGTTTTTTGTTGGTGCGTCCTTGGAGGGTGGCGAAATCACCGACCATCGGGCGCTAGTGTGGACGCGCTCATCCGGGCAGGACGCATGCACGCGCGCGCGCGCACACACGGGTCAGTCCCGGTTTTAACGGCAGTTTCTTTCCGCTGTTTTAGGACTGAAGATGGCAGATGATCCGAACACGGCGGACAGAAATGTTGAGATCTGGAAGATCAAGAAACTCATCAAGAGTCTGGAAGCGGCGAGAGGGTGAGAGAGTTTGTGTAGAAGTGTGTGTTTGACCGTATTTTGGAGAATAACAAGACAAATATGTCTTAAAGTTTTTTTTTAACGTGTGTTAGTTCAGTGGTTTACACCTGGACTGGTAACTGAAAGATTGTAGTATCAAACCCCCACAAGGGCTCATTCATTACTGCCACCGAATTATAGTGCTGTCAAATCGATTAATCGTACATAAAACTTTGTGTTTATACAACATGTGTGTGTAATGTATATGTTTGTGTGTGTATATACATATACACGCATACATACATACATGCATACATGTATTACACACACACATATATTATATAAACACAAACTTTTGCAGATTTATCTCATTGAAGTCTGAAGCTCAAATGCTACACACACACACACACACACACACACACACACACACAGATAGTTCAATTGGGTTTTCTTCCTAATCCCTAACATGAGCAATAGTAATGGTGATTCCTGCCTTAGTAAAAACCACTAATGACTAGTTACTCCAGACGCAGGTCTGGGCAGCTCTCAAAACGCTGTTTGATACTTTAGTTTGGACGTTGTGTTTAAGTTTTGTTTCAAACAGGTGTGTTTAGTGCCTCTTAATACCTATAATTACTTATTAAACAGTGCACTTATTATAAGTTCATATAAAAGACTTGTTCAAGGACACAATTGTTCCCTGGATTTGATCCTACAACCTACCTTTAGGCAGCCACAGGTTTTGAAATGGAGTTGGAGAGGGAGGAAATGCTTGTTTTCTTCACTTCACTCACTTGTCAAGTTAGGAGGGAGGTTGTAAATCTGTGAGCTTTATATCTAGGGTAAAGCTTGTGTACATTGGTCTATTTGAAGAGCAACTGCATGTGTTATGGAGCATGTAAATGCGTCGTCGGCATGACCGTTTGGCACTCGTGCTTTCGTTCTGACAGGTAGTTATGTTGAGCTTCACAACAATACAGACCTTCATTCAAGGGTAAATTCTGTGTGAGCGTAATAATTCATGCTCGCATGCACAAAAGAATTATGCCGAATCCCACATCAGAAACGGAAACTTTGTTTTCCATGCGTGAGTGCTGCTGACCTTCATGCCACGTGTGTGTGTGTGTGTAAATAAACTGCACTGCGTTCTGCTCTCTCTGTGTTTTGACCCTGATTCCACCTCATATCTCAGTGTGGATTGTGTAAACCCAATGTTTGAAGTCAATCTCTGTTTAAGCAGCGGTTTATGTGTGTGTTTGCGTAAAAGAGAACTCTAGAAATGCCACTTTTGTCAGCTGGCAATACTGAGGCCTTTGACCTCTTTGTGTTTCTTTGACACTCTTATCCCCGGTTTCACAGACACGGCTTAAGCTAGTCCCAGACTGAAATGCGTATTTGAGCTGTTTTAACTGAAAACAATATGCACTGGCAGATCTTAAATTAAGTCAATGCCATTGTTTTGTCTCAAGATGCACACCAGTAATGCTTTTTTCTAAGGCATGTTTATAAAAGCTACTTAAATGTCCTAATTGAACTGAGGCCTAATCCTGACTTTATCTAAGCCCTGTCTGTGAAACAGGGCCTGCGACACACAAAAGCTGACCCATTACATATAGAGAAGGCAATCCCAGAATGCATCGTGATGGAAGAATCCATCCAAGATGGCAGACAAACTGAAAAATGTTCATGCACTTAATACAGAAATATAATGGTTAAAAAAAAACAATATTTCTGTGTTGATATGTGCTGTTATATTATTTATGATGTTAGGCTATCTTCATGATGAGAACAGAGTGAATAACAAAGTCATATACTTGACAAAAAAAACTACACTGGTGAGTACAAAAAAAAAGTTAGTTTGGATTTAAATAGGCAAATGCTTAAAGGGATAGTTCAGCCAAAAATGAAAATGCTGACATCATTTACTCGTCTCATGTTGTTCCAAACCTGTATGAGTTTCTTCTGCTGAACACAAAAGAAGATATTTTGAAGAATGTTGGTAACCAGACAGTTGATGGCACCCATTGACTTCCATAGTATTTTTTTTTACCATATTATTGAAGTCAATAGGTGCCGTCAGTTGTCCGGTTACCAACGTTCTTCAAAATATCTTCTTTTGTGAAGTAAAAAGAAACACAACTTGAGGGTCTGTACATAATAGAGCTGCACGATTAATTGTTAAAAGATCACAATCTCGATTCAAACACCCACGCAATCTTATTCCTAAATGACAAAGATTTTGCTATGTCTATTACGCCTGTTTCACATCGCAAGCGTCAGCGGATCGTAAACAGCGCATATTTTGCCGTGCCACATGGTAATGAGTGAGTCTCTCTTGAAGCCAACACGGAAGTGATATAAACTGCAATTCATCGACTGGCTGCTAGAGACAGGCTCCAAAAAGGAGTGAAATCTGTATCTTCCCCATGTTAAGATGCCCAACTTTACAGCAGAACAAAATATGTTTACAGCCTGATACAAAAAGTGGTTTTGGTCTATATAGGTAATTTTGCCCTTCATGACAACTATGAGGAGGGTGAGTTTTTTTTATTTTATTTATAACTCATCTGTTTAAAGGTGCCATAGAATGGAAAACTGTATTTACCTTGGCATAGTTGAATAATAAGAGTTCAGTACATGGAACTGACATATCATGAGCCTCAGACACCATAGTTTCCTCCTCCATGTGTAAATCTTGTGCGTGAAAAAGACAACTGAAAAACGGGCGAATCCCAATATAACACCGACTGTGACGTAACAGCCGGGATCATTAATATTTACGGCCCCCAAATTTGCATATACCAGCCCATGTTTTAGGCCAGGCAGTATTAATGTGGACCTGCACAGCCGAATCATCAGAAGTTCTGCAGGTATTGTGAAGATGAGGAATATATAGTGAAAATGGCAGATCATGGATATACATGTTATGTTCCAGGCTGTGCAGGGGATGTGAGCACTTTTCATTCATTTCCCACAGACACAAAACAGGCATGGTTGATGTTTATCTATAACAGGATACCACACTAATTTAATTCAAAGTTGTTAGTTTCCTCTGACTAGTGTCAATTTCGTTCACGAAAATTACGAAAAATGTTCGTTGACGACATTTTTTTTTCCATGACTAAGACGAGACGAGATTACACAAACGTCCTTAAACGATAACTGTGACTATATCATCATGCAATATTGTTGACGAAAAAAGACTAGACTAATATGTTGTTTAAAAAATAAAAACTTTACCAAAAAGCACTCTTTGGTTTTGAAAAGAGGGAAAAAGAGGAGAGTTCGAGCGTTCGTGCTTGCGGTTGGCAGATTTCAATAATTTAAATCCCCTAATCCGAGCTTTTCTTTTAAAAGAACACTTATTATATCCGTTGTTTTACTTAAAATGTGCAATCTGGCAACCATGTGCACGCAAGTTCTCTCTTGAGCGCGGATGATCTAAAAACACCAATAAACAAGTAAGCTGATTTCAGCAATCTCCATTTGAGATTTTCTGCTAAAAATGTCATTCATTCGGTCGGTTCTGTCACGACTCACAAGCCGCTTGTGCTGTTTGCGATTGTGTTTGCTGAATAACTGCACTTGTGTGAGCTACTGACATGAGCCTTGCTGTTAAACAGCCAATCAGAGCAGAGCTCAACATTATTATTCATGTCCCTTTCAGATAAGGTAATAACAGCCCATTTCATTCTAGGGACAAATCCTAGGGTTGTAAATGGACATGTAAAACCGTATCTGGAGTATTTTTTCCCTTACCTAAGCCACATACCTTCTATGTAGATATCAGAGAACAATTTAAAATATTGTATCAATGCATTCTATGGCACCTTTAAATTATATTAAGCCTTACAGTTCTGAATCTGCATAATTAAGGGCGTGGCCACTTGAGTGACTGGTGGATTGCCACTATGGTTGAGCTAGGTCACCTCAAAATACGTGAAACAGTTTAAACCAAAGACTTTAGTGATTTTGGTTGAGGAGTCTATGATTGGATCATTATTGCAGTGATTATGTTTCTAGCATGTTATATGTTTGACAACAGTTATTCTAACCCTAACTGATGGAGCTTTTCATTTCTTAAACAACCATGTAGGAAGACACATAATGGCCATATTCCAAACTGTGAAAGAATGGTTGGGAGGGAGCATGAAGAATCATTTCACATGTTAATTGGCACCTCTGAGTCCAGACCTTAAATTCATTGAAAGTCTTTGGGATGTGCTGGAGGAGACTTTACAGAGTGCTGGACTCTTGCATAGTCAATACAAGATCTTGATCAAAAAATGATGCACCTCTTAATGGAAATAACATTTATTTTCATCAAGAGGTGCATACATTTTTTGGTCAAGATCACTGCAATAATGATCCAATCATAGACTTTTAAGCATTTGCCTATTTAAATTCAAACAGCGACTTTTTTTTGGCCGTGCAGTGTATATTAGAAATGAAAGATTAATGCAAGATAAAATTCTTGCTGTTGGGCTTTAGGGATGCACCGTAGGGCTGGGCGATACGGCCAAAAAATCATATCTCGGTATTTTTTGGTTGAATGGCGATACACTGTATATATCTCGGTATTTTCTCTGTTTTTCTATTTGGATAAAAAAAAAATCTGTATTTATTTTAATAATTAATTTGATTTCACATCCTGCCCAATGACATCCTAAAAACAATCTTGATATTGAAGGCTATAAACAAATACAGTGAATGTAATGTAGGCTATGCAATCTATTATGTGCAAAAAGGTGGGTTAAAATCACATTACATTCTAACATAGTAACATTACAATCTAAAAACAATGAATAATTCAATAATCCTAACTAAAAATGAAAATAAAAACAAAAGCATATTAGCCTACATTTGATTACCCCATTATAATGGGCACTTTCATATAAATATACTTACTTGTAGGTTTAAAATTCCACATTTTCGAAAAATATGTATATTTTAGTCAGAATTATCGTGTTCTTATTCTATTGCTCTCCGTCTGTTTGGCGCAAATGCACGTGGGTGCGCTCATTCATGGAAGCCTGAATTTTAGCGGAGATTCACATGCAGAAGGCTTGTCCTCTCCGGACAGCAAAATGGACATATTTGCATGACTTTCTAACATTTACAGATGGAGAATATACCTGTGAAATGTAAGTTATGCACTGAGGAAAGCACCACATTTCAAACGCATTAAACTCTGCAAGTATTTATCTGTCTGTCAGCACAAGTAGCCTATCTCTGAGCATCTGACAGGGCAAGCTGCTTTAAACTATGCATGTTAACTATATCTTACCAGTTATTTTGAAGCCCTTAATATAAAGCATGTGTCATATTGAGGACAAATTGTATCATGCACTTTCCCTGCATCAGTTCATTCTGTGTACTCCGCTATTTATTTTTTAGATGCGCCCGTATCAAACTACTGTATATCGATATAAACGGTATATTTCCTCATTCCATATCGTTTCTAAAAAATATATTGATAATATCGTTCAAACTCGATATACCGCCCAGCCCTAATGCACCGATATGAACATTTTGGTCGATTCCGATAATTCTTTATATTTGAAAGCCGATAACCAATAAATCGATAAATCTAAATCCAAATTTTTATATAATTTGAGAGCCTGTTTACAAAAACAAGTCTCACCATTAAAAGCGATGTCCCAAGCACTCCATTATAATGTTCTCATTATCATTTTATGAAGCCTATATGACAGATGTGTGCTGCGCATGTTGCTCTTAACTGTATTTTCCTTTTTTGAAGTGATTCCAATCATATTTCAAGCAATTCAAACCATCATGGTGAACAGTGCACATCTGAAGTGTCTCAGCTGAAGGAAATAATCCATTATTTATTGGCTATAATATATTGGCCAAATTTTCGTATTGGCCGATAACTATAACATTAAAAATAAACATACGTCGGTCTAAACGGATATGGTGGCTGATATATCGTTCATCCCTATTAGGCATGTTAGGCATATGTCTGAATAAAAATGACTATTGACATAAAAACAGTGCAGTCCAGTAAAATATGTTAGACAAGGAAGGCATTATGGCAGTTCTTCTCCTAAACGGCACCTAGGACAATATTGTTTCTGTGTGTAGTCATCGTTATAGTTGTGGTGTGGACTCTGCTATTCTTTTACATGTAAAATGTTTTGCTTTTTACAATTAAACCTTTATCGTTGGTCTGAATGGGCCTTTGTACTAGGATTTATTTCATATAACGTATTTATGTAGCATATATCCAATTCAATCTGTCTTTTGTAATTAATATAAGAGTTTATTACTGGTCTCAGGTCAGAGAGTGGAATTTGATGCTGAAATATTCAAGTTGAGAGCCTTCTTTGCATTATGCTTAAGTATTGCTCACCATGTAGTGATTCAAATCAGACACTTGAGTTTCTTTTTCAGTTAGGATGCTACCATAGCCTGTTAAATCTGTGTCCTGCTTGTGGGCTTATTTATTGCCTTTTTCCCTCATCACATATTTTAGAAATCATCAAAAATTAGGCATCATTTAAAAGCTTAAACACTCAAATTCTTGCATTACCATTGAAACTGTACTTTAACCCACTTAGCGGGCTCAAATTAACTTAACAAAATTTGGAACACAACTTGGTTAGATTAGCAAATTATTTCGTGAAATACAGATTTAGTATAAAATAAAGATGTTTTATTCAGTTCATTTGCTATACAGTGAAATTAAACTTCTCACTTTTTTACACTCATTATTTGAAGCTCCTTTCACTTCTGCAATAATCTGCTGAGTACAAACCTTAGGTCTGTATTTCAAAGCATTCATGAACTACAACCCTATAGGCTAAAAAAGGGGTGTTAAATGGGTTAAAAGGCTGCTTCTTAGGTCGTGAGTAAACCTCAAGACTGCTCGCTAGATTTTGGAGTCAAGATATTGTTCTCTCTGTAAATGATTTAATTGACAGTAATTTGTCAGTTTGATATTTTGTAGAGCTGAATAACATGGCAGTTTATTTTTTTCTCTGTCAGTAATGGGACCAGCATGATCTCGCTCATCATTCCTCCTAAAGATCAGATCTCCAGGGTGTCTAAGATGTTGGCGGATGAGTTTGGTACGGCGTCAAACATCAAGAGTCGAGTGAACCGACTGTCAGTGTTGGGAGCCATTACCTCAGTCCAGCAGAGACTCAAGCTCTATAACAAAGGTGTGTGTGTGTGTGTGTGTCCTCTTTAATCACAGTCAAACACACCTGCATTTTTAAAGAGGACATTTGAGACAAAAGCTTGTTATTCTGATTTTATTGAGTTGACATATGAGAACAGGTTTGAACAAGTTATGTATAAAACCCTAACATTGTGCTTTCTAAGAAAAATAGGCCTAGTACTAAGTGCATACTTGACATATTTATGATGAAAAACTGGGGCAGTTTTGTTAGAATTAGCTTTGCTAGCTGGAAGAATGTTAATGGATAAATGGTTTGTTTTGATCATAAGATGGGATATAAAGTCAACATGACCCTTTAAATTGACCATTTTTAACTTTCTGAATGCACATTCATGATCTTATTGTGCACGATTGTTATTCCAAAGCAAAAATAGTTTGTTTTAGTGATATTTATTTATAATGTAGATTGTTTTAGGGCACATAGATGGGAAATTAACATTAATCGATAGGCAATTATATAGCTGTTCATGTAGCCTTTATGAAATCTTGCCAGTTAGTGATGCACTGAAATTTCAGTGACCGGAAATATTTGGCCAGAAATTAATTTTCTGTCCAAAGCAGGCCAAAACACTAACTCGAGAGAGGAGCATTTTGCTTAATATATGCATTATAATACAAATTCATTGTAATTTTACTTATCCAGTCATCTTCATTATTTAATGTAGCTGATGTTTGAATTAATCTGTCATTAAAACGAGTGTTTTATGATATTTATAACATTTAAAGAGTTAAAGTAAAAACTTATGTACAATAAATGTTTGTATACAATTCAGTTTTTATTTAGTTGATTATTAATTTTTTTTTTTTTTATGTTTTTTTTTTTTTTTAGCTAAATTAACTTTATTTGTGGTTTCAGTGTTTTGGTAAAAAAATAATTGTTTCCAGTAGTTACCATAGTAGTTTAATGTCAGACAGTTAATGCATTAAAGTCTATCACAGAAATAGCAAGTAATGATAGATTAGAGAAAAATACGATCAATTCATTATCTCATTGAAAATTCTGGTTCACCCAGAAATGTGCCTTAGTATAGAAATAAAATGGGTTGCGAATGCCATTTCATGTCATTTTTGCTCAAATATTGTATGTTTGTTTACCAACCACAGCCAGAGTCCACCTAGTGTTAGACATGACATGCATGACATCTTGAACTTCATTCGGTTTTGATGGTTTTGGTGTGTTTGGTGTCTCTTGTCTCCTACAGTGCCCCATAATGGTCTGGTGGTTTACTGTGGCACTATAGTGACAGATGAAGGCAAAGAGAAGAAAGTGAACATCGACTTTGAGCCGTTCAAACCCATCAACACCTCCCTGTACCTCTGTGACAACAAGTTCCACACGGAGGTAAAATCCCAATCCAAATTAAGGTTTTTCATAAAGCTTATTGTAATTGAGATGCTGTATAATGTTCTCTCTTTCTCTAGGCTCTGACGGCGTTATTGTCAGATGACAGTAAGTTTGGGTTCATAGTCATTGATGGTAGTGGAGCTCTGTTCGGGACTCTACAGGGAAACACCAGAGACGTGCTGTACAAATTTACTGTGGACCTTCCTAAAAAACACGGTAATCATGCCTAGACGTTTTACCTTGATGTTTTCTAGGACTACACATCATACATTCTCAATATATGTAATAATCAAGCTGATTTTAATGCACTTTGTATTAAGCCATTAAGTTTCCTAAAGATTGTCATCAAATTAGTTTCATGATTCGTTTTTGTCTCGAGACCCGTGACTAAGAGACATTTTAGCGTAAATTTTAAACGACTAGGATATACATGACCAGTTCTCACATGTGAGTAACTGAAGGGAATGTTTCACTAGTTTGTTAAACTTAAAGGCATAGTTCCCCCAAAAATTAATTCTCCTCATTTACTCCCTCTCATGTCATTTTAAACCCATAAGACTTTCTTTATCTTCAAAACACAAATGAAGATATTTTTAATTAAATTTGAGAGATTTCTGTCTCTCCAATGAAAGTCTATTTACCCAAAAGATGCTTCAAACATTCATAAAGAGATTTGTCAAATAAATTCATATCAATTGATCGCTTTATGATGAACAGATTGAATTTAGTATTTTATTCATATATAAACATTGATCAGTGGACATAAACAGAAGCTGAACTGCTCCACATGAGAATGAACATGGTTCTTACAGAAGCTCAAACGTGCTGCGTAACATGAGAATGAACCTCATTGGTTCTTACAGAAGCTCAAACGTGCTGCGTAACACGGGAATGAACCTCATTGGTTCTTGCTGAAGCTCAAACGTGCTGCGTAACACGAGACTGAACCTCATTGGTTCTTACAGAAACTCAAACGTGCTGCTTAACATGAGAATGAACCTCATTGGTTCTTGCTGAAGCTCAAACGTGCTGTGTAACACGAGAATGAACCTCATTGGTTCTTGATGAAGCTCAAACGTGCTGTGTAACATGAGAATGAACCTCATTGGTTTTTGCAGAAGCTCAAATGTTCTGCATAACATGAGAATGAACCTCATTGGTTCTTGATGAAGCTCAAACGTGCTGCGTAACACGAGAATGAACCTCATTGGTTCTTACAGAAGCTCAAACGTGCTGCGTAACACGGGAATGAACCTCATTGGTTCTTGATGAAGCTCAAACGTGCTGTGTAACACGAGAATGAACCTCATTGGTTCTTGCTGAAGCTCAAACGTGCTGCGTAACACAAGAATGAACCTCATTGGTTCTTGATGAAGCTCAAACGTGCTGTGTAACACGAGAATGAACCTCATTGGTTCTTGCTGAAGCTCAAACGTGCTGCGTAACACGAGAATGAACCTCATTGGTTCTTGCTGAAGCTCAAACGTGCTGCGTAACACGAGAATGAACCTCATTGGTTCTTACAGAAGCTCAAACGTGCTGCGTAACACAGGAATTAACCTCATTGGTTCTTGCTGAAGCTCAAACGTGCTGCGTAACACGAGAATGAACCTCATTGGTTCTTGCTGAAGCTCAAACATGCTGCGTAACACGAGAATGAACCTCATTGGTTCTTACAGAAGCTCAAACGTGCTGTGTAACACGAGAATGAACCTCATTGGTTCTTACAGAAGCTCAAACGTGCTGCGTAACACGGGAATGAACCTCATTGGTTCTTGCTGAAGCTCAAACGTGCTGTGTAACACGAGAATGAACCTCACTGGTTCTTGCTGAAGCTCAAACGTGCTGCGTAACACAAGAATGAACCTCATTGGTTCTTGCAGAAGCTCAAATGTGCTGCGTAACACGAGAATTAACCTCATTGGTTCTTGCTGAAGCTCAAACGTGCTGCGTAACACGAGAATGAACCTCATTGGTTCTTACAGAAGCTCAAACGTGCTGCGTAACACGAGAATGAATCTCATTGGTTTTTACAGAAGCTCAAACGTGCTGCGTAACACGGGAATGAACCTCATTGGTTCTTGCTGAAGCTCAAACGTGCTGCGTAACATGGGAATGAACCTCATTGGTTCTTGCTGAAGCTCAAACGTGCTGCGTAACACGGGAATGAACCTCATTGGTTTTTACAGAAGCTCAAACGTGCTGCGTAACACGGGAATGAACCTCATTGGTTCTTACAGAAGCTCCAATGTGCTGCGTAACATGAGAATGAACCTCATTGGTTTTTACAGAAGCTCAAACGTGCTGCGTAACATGAGAATGAACTTCATTGGTTTTTACAGAAGCTCAAACGTGCTGCGTAACACGGGAATGAACCTCATTGGTTCTTGCTGAAGCTCAAACGTGCTGCGTAACATGGGAATGAACCTCATTGGTTCTTGCTGAAGCTCAAACGTGCTGCGTAACACGGGAATGAACCTCATTGGTTCTTACAGAAGCTCAAACGTGCTGCGTAACACGGGAATGAACCTCATTGGTTCTTACAGAAGCTCAAACGTGCTGCGTAACACGGGAATGAACCTCATTGGTTCTTACAGAAGCTCAAACGTGCTGCGTAACACGAGAATGAACTTCATTGGTTTTTACAGAAGCTCAAACGTGCTGCGTAACACGGGAATGAACCTCATTGGTTTTTACAGAAGCTCAAACGTGCTGCGTAACACGGGAATGAACCTCATTGGTTTTTACAGAAGCTCAAACGTGCTGCGTAACACGGGAATGAACCTCATTGGTTCTTGCTGAAGCTCAAACGTGCTGCGTAACACGGGAATGAACCTCATTGGTTCTTGCTGAAGCTCAAACGTGCTGTGTAACACGAGAATGAACCTCATTGTTTCTTGCTGAAGCTCAAACGTGCTGTGTAACACACAGGAATGAACCTAATTGGCTTTTGTGGAAGCTCAAACTCTGGGATTTCGTCAAAAATATCTTAATTTGTGTTCCGAATATATGAACAAAAGTCTTACGGATTTGGAACGACATGAGGCCAAGTAAAAATTTCTGAGTGAACTATCCCTTTAAATGCTATATATATATATATATATATATATATATATATATATATATATATATATATATATAATATATATATATATACCATGTTATCTCTCAGGAAGAGGAGGTCAGTCCGCGCTGCGTTTCGCTCGGTTAAGGATGGAGAAGAGACACAATTACGTGAGGAAGGTGGCAGAGACGGCCGTGCAGCTCTTCGTGTCCAACGATAAAGTCAACGTGGCCGGACTGGTGCTGGCCGGATCCGCAGATTTTAAAACGGAGCTCAGCCAATCGGACATGTTCGACCCGGTAAGACGAAAGTGTATTGGTTACCTGTTGTTGACTCTGATTAGTTGACTTAAAGACCCTGTAAAGTCCATGTAGAAACTGTTATGTATACTGCATACTTAAAACATAGTATGTGAATCGAAATGACATTATATTGCAGAAAAAGTAATAGTATGCTGTTCTGTACGTACTTTATCATTGTATGTGAACAAATTGCAGGTTCTTTGTGATTGGCTGAAGTCTGTCTCTAACATCAGTTTGTTGTCTATGATTGGTTGCAGAGGTTACAAGCGAAAGTTTTGAAGCTGGTTGACATCTCTTATGGAGGAGAAAACGGCTTCAATCAGGCCATTGAGCTCTCCGCTGAAGTCCTGTCCAACGTCAAATTCATACAGGAGAAAAAGTTGATAGGTAAATATTGATTCTCACAAAGATGCAATCTTGTATCGGATGAATAAAATCTGGATCAAGACCACAGTCTAGTTCTAGTTCTGGGTCTTTAAAAAATATTACATTTTAGTTTTATGAAATTTAAGGCCATAAAAAGTCTTAAATGTTTTAAATGGTATAAGAAAAGTCTTAATTATCATTTCAAAAGGTAAATTTGGGGACAGAAAAACAGGAATCGTGATACAGCCTGATATGAATATTAAACTTCAAAAGGCGACGATTGAATTTATTAAATGCGAGCGCTGCATGTTTCAAAGTCAAAACATGACATTTCACAGATATTTATTTTGTACATTTCAAAATAAAAGTCCTGGGGTATGTCAGACTTGTTTATAATTAAAAGTTCTGCATTATGCATAGTTTTTTTCTGGTTCTTATTGGCATGTAATTGGCAATTCATTTAATTTAAACTAGTTTGTTTCTGGGCTGCCCATTATAGGAAGGAAAGACTAAGGACATTATTTAATACATTCATTATACAGATTTTACTAGTATCAGCATAATAATCTTTTTATTGCTTTTCTTTAAACACATTATCATTAGCAAAACCTAATATTGACCAACCTCTAATTTTTATGTATTGATATATTAGTACATAATCCAATTCCAAAACACACATAAAAAATATATTTCTTCAGTATTTTAAACCTGCAGTTGAATATGTGCCTGTTTATTTAGGGTGGCCAGCGCTGAACGACACACACCAGAAGCGCTCTCTTAGACAGTGTGCAATTGCAAATTCAGTTCTCTTTGCGCCTGAATGATCAAATACATACACAGTTATCAAAATGCCCATCATTGTGGAGTATTTCACGTAAATACAGTCAGTATGGTGTAAGAAAACGTAAACAGCTTGGTGAAAACTGCAGATTGAGATATGTGTCAGTATTAGATCCAAGCATTCAGTCTTAAAGGGGCAGCAGCCTAAAATATCTGTCTGTGCCATTAATGTTAATCAAACAAAAAATTGTGTATACATGTTAAATACACCTACTGTACCTGAAAAACAGTATTTTATAGAGAAAAATCTCTACTGTTTTTGTCTTATTCTCTGTTCTTTTTTTATATAAAAATATATAGAACAAAATAATAAATAAAGAAATAGAAATAACTATATATCTGTATCACAAAATTTTCTTTAATTTTCTAAGGCAGTTGAGGCGGTTCCATCCCGTATTCCACCATGAATTAGCTGTCATTTACAAAATGGATGATTGATTTTTATATTTGTCAGTTTTAGCTGTCATTAACAAAAATGTTTTTTTTTTTAGTTTAAGTTCATAATAATAACCCTGGTTCTTTATATACACCAGATCTTCAAATTTCTCTCTGTCAAATTCGGCTCTTCTACTTCCCTGTTTCTTTAGACCTTTTAATAGACAATGTAGGGTGAACCTTACGGAAAAACTGAAGGAAATGTTTCACAAGTTTGTTACCCTAAGTGGAGCTGTAAAAAAAAAGCATTGATCGTTGTGTTCTCTGTCTCAGGGCGATACTTCGACGAGATCAGTCAGGACACAGGGAAGTATTGTTTCGGCGTGGAGGACACACTGAAGGCGTTGGAAATGGGAGCCGTTGAAATTCTCATTGTCTATGAAAACTTGGAGACGATGAGATACGTCCTGAGATTGCATGGTGCAGAGGTCACCGACCCGGAGAACGGTACATGAACGCACGGGATGGGTTGAGAATCTTACACACGTGTTCATTACAAACACACAGTCTCAGATTCAAGGTCTTTTCCTGATGTTCCTGTCAGTCAGCACATGGAGAGCATTTCAAATAAGATCTAATTAAATCACTTCAGGAATTATAATATGGACACATTTATTCCTGTCTTCTGATTGGTCAGCCCGGTGTTCCAGTGATGATGCAATGGTTATATGTGAATATATTAGTGTTATTTTAGTATTTAGTAGTATGTTATAGTTTGTTATTAAAAACAAAAGAGATTTATTTATTTATTTTAAATTTGTTTATTTTCCTTTTTAATTGAAAGTTTAAATTTTGTTTCTGTCTATATAGTTTTCATTAATTTTCAGTTCAGTTTTACTTTATTTTAATACATTTTATTAAAGTTAAACTAAATAAAAATGTGAAATTGGCATATAAATATAAATAAAGCTCCTTTTCAGTTAAAGTTAATTTCATTTCAAGTAAAAAAAATTTTTTTAGTTAACCATAATGGACGCACTTTACAATAAGGTTTCATTTGTTAATATTAGTTAACTATTATTTATATATATATATATATATATAATTTATCATGAACTAATAATGAAAAATACTCCTAAAATATGAATGCATCTTAATGTTAATTTCAACATTTACTAATGCATTATTAAAATCTAAAGTTGTATCCGTTAATATTATTTAATGGACATGAACTAACAATGAACAAGTCTATTGTATATCATGTTGATAATAATAAATAAATACTGTAACAAATGTATTGTTCATTGTTAGTTAATGCATTAACTAATAACTAATCAGACCTGATTGTAAAGGACTATATTGACCATTTCCTCGTGTCCCGTATAACTCTGTGTTAAAGTGTGATCGGTGTAAGCACAAGTTTTAAAGGAGTATAAACACTTGCATTCAGTGTTTTTTTTTTTTTTACTGCAGTTTGTTGCTCCAACAGATTGTAATAGATTACGTTGTCGAGCGGAAGTGTTTTTTGTAATGTCTCCTCACTGTTGTGTGTTTCAGATGAGAAAGTCATTTATTTGACCCCAGAACAAGAGAAGGACAAGTCCCACTTCATAGACAAAGAGGTGTGTGTATAACCGTCCTTACACAGTTGACAGCCCTAGTCATTTCAGATGGAAAGGAATAATGTTACCATGTCACCGATCATTTGTTTTGTGTTTGTCTGGGACAGACGGGTCAGGAACACGAGCTCATCGAGGTCATGCCGCTGCTGGAGTGGTTCGCCAATAGCTATAAGAAGTTTGGAGCCACTCTGGAGATCGTGACTGACAAAAGTCAGGAGGGATCGCAGTTCGTCAAGGGTTTCGGAGGAATCGGAGGTGATACTGAATCTGTATTTGAGTTTTTCATCATGGTGTTGATGTAGAATCATATTATTGTTTGCTTTTTTTCTTTCTTTTTTTTTACCAAAATGTGTTGCTCTCTCAGGTATTTTGCGGTACCGCGTGGATTTCCAGGGGTTGGAATACCAGGGAGAAGATGATGAGTTTTTTGACTTGGATGACTACTAGGTAGTCGAGACCGAGCTAGAAAGAAATAAGTGAAGATTTGAGGAATAAAGGAAAGAAAAATGGCTCTTTCTAACAGAGAACCTGTGCACTCAATACTCAAAAACACACAGACAGAGAAGTGTGTCGTCTGTCAGCCGAGCGAAGGACAGAGACATTCATGAATAATTCATGAAGCCCCGCCTTAGAGCATTCTGATTGGACAAGGCTCACTTTTGTTTATTCTCTTCCTGTTTGAATTAAAGTCGCAAGAAGATCTTTCAGACTGTTTGGACTCATTTTGAAATGTTTATTTTTCTTTTTATCCTCTGTTTTCTGTTTTTCTCCCCCACCCCCAGCTTTTTCCACCCTAAATCCACCACTAGTTCTCTTCCTTTGAGTTTTTTTTATTGGCAATTGCTGCTGCTGTATTTTATGACAGTGTGGTATTTTTTACATGGGTTTATGTTAGGAATGGGGGAGAAACAAAATAAATTTGAAAATGCTGAAACTTCTCTTTGTGTCCTGTATTACTTAAGTGTGCTCTGTATATTCCCCCCCAAAAATGTGCAGTTATTCTCTGAAATCTCACCTTGTGCTTCTAGATTATTACATTTTAGGATTCATGGAGAAATTAGAATTCTGTCCCGGATTAGAACACTATTGCGAAGACTTTTACTCATTATAATAATAATAATAATAATAATAATTATTATTATTATTATTAATTACATCAGCTAAGAAATACAATGAATGTTGGCGGTTGACCAGTATGGGTTAAAATAGCCTATGTAGGGGACTAGTAAAATGGCTAGTAAAAAGCTGTGCACAGACTTTCTAGTTTCCTAGTGGGTGAAAAAAATTATTTTATTTCAAGGAATAAATAAAATTAGATTTTAAAGAAAAATATTTAAAGAATATTTGATTAAATAATACATCTAATATTACCATACTATAGTGTTTAGAAAAAACACAATAGAAGCTAAATATTGTCCAAATATTTTACGCGTATTTTATAAATTTACATATATAAATTGAGATTTTATTGATGAAACATAGAACATGTTAAAATGTTTAGCTGCCTTTCAAATTTCTGTAAATCCAGTGATCAAATGCTGTGTGGGTCTTTTTTTAGCGGTTGGTCTGTGTGGTTTAGGGTTAGGTGTGGGTCTTTTTTTTTTTTTAGAAGGGAGAATCAATGAATAAAGAATAATTTACTGCCATATATGTAATCAATAAAAAAGTAACTAGTCTGAGTATTATAAAATATAATCTTTTTACAAGTACTTAATTTTTAGAATCTGATTACGTAATCAGAAATGATTTGCAGTAAATGTATTTATTTCACACTTGTACAACTGAATTTGCGAGACAGAATTAATATTAATAATATAAATGAACTTGGCAAGACTGTGTGGGTTGACTTGTTTGTTTTTCTCTCTATTGATGGGGAAAGACCCAACAACACAAAGAGCCAATCACCTGAAAGCATAGCTCTGCCACAAACGTTCACTCATCTCCGTTTGACCAATCAGAGAGTCTGCATTTTAAAGTAGCTGCAGCTGGTCCCGCCCTCTCACACACGCCCTGCAGAGCCACGTGACCACTGGGCAACTCAGACCCAGAAACCTGCTACAACTATGAACACTTCACCAGAAATAAATGGACTGTTTTTGCAAAGCAAAAGTCTTAATTCGGTTGTGACCAAAATTTGTAAATGTATGCATGTATGTACGAAGAATGCAAATTCTCAATTTGCCTTCCTAATTTGTTATATATTACATTATATATTTGAAATATAGTTAATTATTTAAATATATATCAATAATAATAATAATAAGTATTATTATTACAAGCAAACAGCAAATTATTCATAAAATATTTTTTTTTACTTTCTATTTAAATCAATATACTTAAAAATTATACACTATATGTACATATTTATTTACAAGAATATATATATATATATATATATATATATATATATATATATATATATTAATTTAAATAGAGAGTAAATAAATAATGTTATAACTTCTAAGGATGAATTAGCTTTGTAATGAATTTAAATCAAATGCTCTTTGGATCATGGAATGGGACTCTTATTCTGCTCTATTGTCATTGATTCTCCATGTTTTGCATGTGTATGTTGTTCCTCTGTTCACTCGGGTTCACGGACGGGTTTCCATTTTCACGGTTGGATTCAACCAGAACAACAATAATATGGATCCGGACATGGAGGACAAAACCCTGGAGCTGATGGTACGTGAGGACCGACATATAAGACACTGTCTGAGTATGTGATGCTCGTGCTGGTGTGGGTGTATGTTTTTATTATAATGCAGTATCACGCGGGCTAGAGAGGGAGGAGGACAAAAACACAGCAGCGGCCCGAATCGATATAAAACATCCGAGTGTTATCATGTTGAGCTATAATGGTTTATTTTAGTTCAGTCACTAAACTGACTTTCCGCTCACGATTTGATGAGTATATCGCGTATGAATGTCGAGGAAGCGTCGGAGCGTCATTGCGGCATCGCTGCGTCATATACATCACAGTTTATGCGCTTCATATATCATTCATATACATATGCACTTGATGTGTTGTGCATACTCTGTTTGGGGTTCATATATTACACAATCAATCTTTATATATTAAACAATCTATAGGCGCTTCATATATAGTCTGTAGAAGCTCTGCATTATTGAATCATTTTCCTGTTATCATTGTTTCCTGCTTTGTTTCCTGCTTTGAAACAATCTGTATTGTATAAAGCGCTATATAAATAAAGGTGACTTCATATAATGAACAATCTATATGCGCTTCATATATCACACAGTCTAAATGGGCTTTATATAGTAAACTATTTAAATGGCCTTCATATATCACATAATCTATATGTGCTTCATATTAAACAATCTGTGCGCTTTTTATTTTAAACAATCTGTATGCTATTCATATATTAAACAATCTATATGAGCTTCATAAATCATGTATAGTTTATAGGAGCTTCATATACTGTACCACAGTCTATATACACTTTATATATTAAACAGTCTATATATGCTACGTATATTTAAAAAAAGTGCTTCATATCTATATGCTCTTAATAACACAGTCTATATGAGCTTTATATATTAAGCAATCTATATGAACCTCATATATCAACAATCTATATGTGCTTCATATATCATGCAATCTATAGGAGCTTCATATATTAAATAATATATGCGCTTCATATATCTATACAAGCTTCATGTATTAAACAATCTAGATGTGCTTCATAAATTAAATCATATATTAAACAAACTGTATGTGATTTTATATCATAATCTATAGGAACTTCATATATTAAACAATATATGTTCTTCATATATCACGTGTAATCTATACAAACTTCATGTATTAAACAATCTATATGTGCTTCATACATTAAATCATATATTAACAATCTATATGTGCTTCATATATCATGCAATCTATAGGAGCTTCATATATTAAATAATATATGTGCTTCATATATCACATGCAGTCTATACAAGCTTCATGTATTAAACAATCTAGATGTGCTTCATACATTAAATCATATATTAAACAAACTGTATGTGATTTTATATCATAATCTATAGGAGCTTCATATATTAAACAATATATGTGCTTCATATATCACGTGTAGTCTATACAAACTTCATGTATTAAACAATCTATATGTGCTTCATACATTAAATCATATATTAAACAAACTGTATGTGATTTTATATCATAATCTATAGGAACTTCATATATTAAACAATATATGTTCTTCATATATCACGTGTAATCTATACAAACTTCATGTATTAAACAATCTATATGTGCTTCATACATTAAATCATATATTAACAATCTATATGTGCTTCATATATCATGCAATCTATAGGAGCTTCATATATTAAATAATATATGCGCTTCATATATCACATGCAGTCTATACAAGCTTCATGTATTAAACAATCTAGATGTGCTTCATACATTAAATCATATATTAAACAAACTGTATGTGATTTTATATCATAATCTATAGGAGCTTCATATATTAAACAATATATGTGCTTCATATATCACGTGTAGTCTATACAAACTTCATGTATTAAACAATCTATATGTGCTTCATACATTAAATCATATATTAAACAATCTACATGTGCTTCATATGTCACATCATCTATATGATCTTCATATAATAAACAGTATATGTGCTTTATTTATCACAGTCTATACAAGCTTCATGTATTAAACAATCTATATGTGCTTCATTAAATTATCTATATGAGCTTCATATATTAAACAAACTATATGTGCTTCATGTCACATAATCTATATGAGCTTAATGTATCAAACAATCTGTATGTGCTTTATTAAATTATCTATAAGAGTTTCATATATTAAACAATCTATACGTGCTACATACATTAATTGATCTATACGGGCTTCATAAATTTAACAATCTATATGTGCTTCATATATTAAATGATCTATATGTTTCATATCTCACAGTCTACATAATCTTCATATATAACATTGAGTGTTTATGAGTTTAATATATCATAAAATCTATGTGCTTCATTACACAGTGTATATACAGTATACTTAATTTATCAGTCTGCACACGTACGTGTGCTTCGTGCATACAGTAGAAAATTGCTATCCAAATGAAATCAACTTGTTATATTACAATCTATATGCTGAATCCAAATATTTTGTGCTTCATATACCCTACACAACATATATGCTCTTCATTAACTATGTAAACATTCTAATATATTTTATTTTTAATACCACTTATGTTTCCCATGTCATCATATACAGTTTATGTGCAATATGTTTCTATTATAATCTATGTTCTATAGACATGTACTTCATATATTTTACATAATGTCTATGTAATGTCTATATGCATCATGTGTTGCACAGTGTATACATGTTAATGTGATTATGACATTGTGCATTTTGCATAAAACTTCGACTAAATGACTAATTAGCAATGTTTATATTATTTAGTTACTAAACTATTTCTACATGTATCATATGTCAACTGCACAGTTGAATCTATATAAACGATGCACAAGAGGGTGTAACCAGCTCAGTCTCTCTAGATCTGTCATGATTATGCTGATCTTCATCTTGGGTCATGTTAGGTTTAACAACAAGTTTAACAACACCCTCTCTGTTAGGCCAGCTGCCTGGAGAAACAGTGCCTGGTTTGTTTTGAATGGGATTTGGAGTTTATTCTTTTATTACAGGTTCTGGATACAGATCTCTGAACGGTTATTATTAGTCTGTGAACTAATAAGATCTGAGATAATAAGACATGAAATGGCCCAATTGACTCACTTCAATTTAAGGTTTAAATAACCAATTTGATCTAATTAGCTCAATGTTTTATAATTTTAAATAATATTCATTATTAATATATGGGTCATTTTGTGTCAACTCAACCAGAGGGTCCCTGCCTCCCTGGCTAAACATTTACAGAGAGGCATGTTGTATGCAGTTGTTTTGATCGAGGGTACAAGATTTCTAGTTTCAGTATTGTTTGTTCTTAAGACATTCTTCTTTAAATACAATAAGTATCAGCTGTTTGAAAAGTGACCCACATTTAGTTTTTGACCATTTAAAATGGGTTTAAACAATCTGCACATGGATTAGGATTAGGATGCATTAGGATCTCCATATCTCTGGGATTGGCCCATATAGGGCAGGGGTGTCCAAACTCGGTCCTGGAGGGCCACTGTCCTGCAGAATTTAGATCCAGCTTGCTTCAACACGCCTGCTGGAAGTTTCTAGTATGCCTGGTAAGACCTTGATTAGCTGGATCAGCTGTGTTTCATTGGGGTTGGAGCTAAACTCTACAGGACCGTGGCTCTCCAGGAGCAGGATTGGACACCCCTGATATAGGGCCTTTAAAATGAAGATGCTGAAAGAAAAGTTTGTTAAGAACCAGAATCTATTACGAGATCTTTAATACTCCTTGAGTTACAGGCATGCAAACTTGGGGCAACAAACACAAGTGCTTTTTCCCATTTTTGAACTGTCACAGTTGGCATATAATGCAACAAATATTGCTAAAGTCAACAGATTTTACTAACAGACCTACCAATCTCTGTGTAAAAATAAAATAATGATTCTGCCATCTTTCTAAAGTCATTTTACCTCCCTGTAATTTTGCCCCCCTCTACAAAATAACAGATTACTCAGTAAATATACTGTATATCCATGGCATTTAATATTTTGTTTTTCTTCTTCATTTATGCATTTCTTTCACCTGAAAAAAATGATCAAAATCAAAAGTTTGAGCCAGGGAAGTTTCTGAAACTTGGTTGATTTGACATGGAATATTATATTATATTATATTAATAATTATTAATAAGAAATAAATTATTCTAAATGTCAAAACCAGCATATTAGAATAATTTCTAAAGGATCATGACTGGTATAAATTACATTTTTTAAATATATTCAAATAGAAAAGTTATATTAAATTATACTATTTTTGATCAAATTAATGCTGTCAAGGTGAGCATTAGAGGCTTCTTTCAAAATGTGTTTTTAATGATTCCAAACTTTGAAAGTATATTAATAATTAATAAATACATTTTAATAAAAACAATAATAAAAATGGATTATCTTTACATTTGACTTCAGATTTCATTGACTGTCATGCACGAATGCACACGCTAGTGCATGAATGTCTTGAGTGTGTAAAGTTTGTGTTCACGTATCCATACTCTAAGCTAGTTCATATTTTTGAGCACAGAAGGGGAGGAGCTTATGAGGCCACTCCCTCTTCTTAGCTCCGCTCACTCATGATGGTGTGTGTTGCTCTGTGTACAAGTGTGTGTGTGGGTGTGTGTTGCTCACTGTTGCTCTAATACTGTTTTTTTCCCCTCACTTTCCTCACTGACTCTCCTCTTTTCTTTTTCACGCTGTTTCACTTGTTTGACCCTCACATCACTTTCGTTATTTGCATGCTCCTTTCTTTCTTTCTTTCTTTCTTTCTTTCTTTCTTTCTTTGCTTATTTATTCTTTCTTTCTGTCTTCTCTCTATCATTTTCATCGTTCATTCTTTTATTTTGTCTTTTTTTCCCTTCCTTGGTTTGCTGTTTCTTTTACTCTGACTTTCTTTTGTTGGTTTTTTATTTGTTTGCTTTCTTTCTTTTTCTCTCTGTTTTGCCTCTCTTTCTCTCTCTTATGGTATATTCCCATTCTGTTTTTCCCTTCTACTGTGTCTTCTTCTCCCCTTCCTCTCTCTCTCTCTCTCTGAACTCTCGCTCTCTCTCTATCCCTCTCTCGCTCTCTCTCTCTACCCCCCCCTCTCTCTCTCACACAGTGTTCTTTGCCTCGTTCTGTCTGGCTGGGTTGTTCGTCGGTGGCAGAGAGTCTGTGTGCTCTCAGATGCCTGCAGAGCCTCCCCTCCTCCCGCGCACACAACCAGGTTCTGCTCTTCTCTACAGTAGCACCTCTCCTCTCCTCTCCTCTCCTCTCCTCTCCTCTCCTCTCCTCTCCTCTCCTCTCCTCTCCTCTCCTCTCCTCTCCTCTCCTCTCCTCTCCTCTCTGTCTCATGCACTGATCATGTGTCTGTGTGTCTTTGCTTCTTGTCTCTAGATGTGATGAGTGGTTGACTGATATATGGAGATGTGTAATGACTTTAAATTTGTATCGTCATATTCAGTCTGTATAATTGGCCTGGATCTTGTGAGAAAATTGAAAAGGAAGTGCAGTTTACCTGCGCAGGAAAGACAGAGAGTCTGTCTGTCTGCTTTCACCTGTCTCTCTCTCTGTCCTTATGTGTCTTTCTGCTTGCCAGTCTGTGTTTTCTTCTTTCTCACTATCTCATATCTGAGAAATCAGATTGAGAAACGCACACAAACATTGGCTAAAAGTTTATTAAAATTCAATTGGCTAATAGTGTTGAAATAGACAGTAAGCATTGTGTTTGTTTGAGGTTATTGAATCATGATGATACTAGGTGTGTTCGACTTGAAGCGGCACTGCGCAGATCAATCGGTGTGTGACCAATACCGCAAGAGCGATTCGAAAGTATAAGGAGCCGTCTGCTCTCTAATCTCTCTAGTGGTACTTTAAATGTCAAATACCTTTCGGACTGCGCAGCGCCGCTTCAAGTCGAACACACCTAATGTGATTCTCTACACTTGTGTGAACCTAAAGAAATGTGAATATTAGTGAAGATACTGATATTGTCTTTGTATGTGTGATTTAAGTGTCCACGGTGCATGTTTAAGCATGTATGTTAGTGAGACGTGTGTATTTACGTCAAGTTTCATCAGTTCAGCTGTCTGTCTTTATCTTTGTGTTTACTTTTTTAAGGGTGCACATGCATGGACTTGTTTGTTTTCGAACCCGTTTGTGTGACTAGGACTCACTGTGTGTTTAAACACAGAACTAAGCACACAATGAGCTGATAGATACAATTAAAGCAATATTTCAGCCTTAAATGAAGCTCCTCCCCCTCGCCCTCAAGCTCTTCCTCTTCCTCATATTCTGTTCTTTATAAGAATGTTTTTGGAATGTTTTGCCTTGTTTTTGGAATGTTTTACCCAGAATGCAACATTCTGAATGCTCTACCCAGTATTCAGTCAGACACGCTTTTAACACCTCTCTCTCTCTCTCTCTAGAACATGACAGTGATGGAGTCACAGAATAACACGGATGACATCTCACCAAAGAAGACAACAGTGTTCAAGGTTACTTTTTTAAAGGTTAAAAAATAGCCCTCAATAGCCCTATTTGCACAGTAATTTTTCCTCATGAGGATGTAAGATGTTTTTAACATTTACAGGGAGTAATCTGATTTTATTGCCGTTTTAATCCAGAATTTCTGTGTTTATCTTCTTCAACACACATACAAAGCAGGGTTATTATCATTAACTAAAACTAAAACCATAAATTTTTTTAATGGTTAATATAAAGCCTAAACTAAATGAAAACTGAAGAAAATAATTTTAAGTACTAAAACAACTCAAACTAAATAATTAAAATTTATTAAAAAATGATATAGAAATATTTTTTAAAAACAACAATACTAAAACTTTAACTAAAAAAAAACTGAAAATATGAAAATAAAAACAAATTCAAAATATTAACAAAATCTATAATAGCAATAGCATATCAATGATACTAAAATAACACTGCTAAAAATTGACCGAATTACTTGCCGTTTTTTGTGACAGACACCAAGGTCATGTGATAATTTAATTGCTGACCGAGTTTATAAGAAGGGATCAATTGAAAAGCAAAGTACAGTAACTGTTGTGCTTTACAGTAATGTGCATGCATTTTAAAAATAGACTTTTATTTCTGAAATGCTGGAAATGTTTATGAGAATAATATTACATTACTATGCCACTACAGTTAGTGGGAGCTGTTAAGATTGAAAGAAAGAAAAGAAAAAAATCACATACATTTCTGAAATGAGCCATTATTATGGCAGCAATAGGTATGCAATACATTTATAAAATATGTATTGTATACATTTATATAAGTTAGGGGTTGCACGACTAATAATTTTATCGGGTCAAATGTTTTATCTTATTTATTTCTGCTCATTTCCAGATGTTAAAATCATTTGGAGAGATAAAATGCAAGACAGAAAACCATTTAAACCATATCCATATCAATTATGTTATTATTAAATAGGATATATAAATAAATGTTGAACATGTGACTGACCACCATGGTTATTATCATTAACTAAAATTAAAACTATTAAAACATTTTTGTTAATTGAATTAAAGCTGAAATGAAGTAAAATATAAATATTAGATGAAAAAAACTATTTTAGTTAGTTGCTAAATTTCTAATTTTCATTCAGTTTCAGCACTAAAATTACTAAATGGAAATACAAATTATATGATAATATATATATATATATATATATATATATATATATATATATATATATATATATATATAATTTAGAATGTAAACAAAATAAAATAAAATAACTTAATTAAAATAAATTAAATCTAAATAGTAATATTAAAAGAAAAACTATTAAACATTTCCAAAGCACATAACAAAATTACTAAAAGTTTATTTTAAATTAAAATGAAAACTGAAAATATAAAAATAAAAGCTAATTCAAAATATTATTAAGAACTGTAATACACTATAATGCTAAAATAACACTGCTGACCACATGAGAAGTGCATTTCTGGGTTTGTGGATCACAAAACGCACTCCTCCACCGTGAATAATTCCTCATCTGAGTGCATGATCATCGTTTTATCACTGAGCCATGCACATTTATTTTTGCTGACGTCCTCATGGAAAAAAAAACAATTGCCGTCCAAATTGGGCCAAAGCCACATATGCAAATAAAGAGAAGTAGTTTTGGCATGTTTGTTGCTCTCTTGTTGTCCAGTTAGGGAACGGTTCAGTGACGGGTTCGAGGAAGAGGCCGTCTCAAGGGAACTACGAGAAGGAGAAAGAGCTGTGCATCCAGCTGTTTGATCAGTGGTCAGAATCTGATCAGGTGGAGTTCGTGGAGCATCTCATCTCACGCATGTGTCATTACCAGCACGGCCATATAAACTCGTACCTTAAACCCATGTTACAGAGAGACTTCATCACCGCGTTGCCAGGTAACTAAACGCATGCACACGTACCTCAAACATTAGTTATAACTAATCCTCCTACTCCAACACATGCATTAGCAGAGTCAGAAATGTGACTGTCGGCATGCAGCCAGAACTGCCCACTTACATCACTTACACAGACATCTGATAACATGTACTGCAGCTTGTTTGTTTGCTTGTTTTTTATGTGATGTTTAGGGGTGGGTAAATCTTTTTATGATTTATAAAAATAATAAAGGACGTGCAATAAAAGTGGTAGTTTAATCAAAAACTGACATCATAAATGGTTCTACAGACATTGACTTTGTGGCCAGTAATAAAGTAATAAGAATATAAATAATTTTACAGTCATAATATAAAGTTGTGGTCATAAGTTTACATGTACCTTGCAGAATCTGCTAAATGTTAATTCATATGTATTTTTTCCCATGGATTGTTTTATTGTTATTTTTTTTTTGCACAAATACAATATTAAGAGTAATAAAGCATATATATATAAACAAAACATAGCTGCAACCACATAAAGAAACAAGAAGAAAATAATATCTGTTTTTTTTATAAATAAGAGGGATCATCATCAACAACAACAACAAAAAATTGCACATCTACAAAATATTTAATAGCTTATTCAGGGCAGTAATAAATAAAAACAAAACACACATTTTAAATCCTCCTTTATTTATTTTAGACATTTTGCAAGTTCTCCAAGGTATATGTAAACCTATGACGTCAATTTTTAGGAAGCTCTTCCTCCGTGAAGGATCCCTGCACTGCATGACTGTGACTCTCTCTTTTTCTAGCTCAGGGTCTGGATCACATAGCAGAGAACATCCTCTCGTTTCTAGACGCTCGTTCTCTGTGCTCAGCTGAGCTGGTCTGTCGAGAATGGCAGCGGGTCATATCAGACGGAATGCTCTGGAAGAAGCTTATCGAGAGGATGGTGCGCACAGACCCGCTGTGGAAAGGCTTGTCAGAGCGGCATCAGTGGTAAAATCACACATGGAGACGCTCATTCACATTGTTACGCTTGAACGCACGTGTGTAAAACTGTGCAATCTTTGCTTAAACTCTTTATTGTCATCGTACAAGACAAGTACATTGAAATGATTAATCAAAAAATTTTTTTTTTATTTAAGAGTTGGGTTCAGTAACACAATTATGACATATTATATATACTAATAATAATACTAATAATAATAATAATAATAATAAACTTTATAAGTGCCTTTAAAAGCAGCTTCTCAAAGCACTGTACACAAAATAAGCAATACATAGCTCAAGTAATAAAAGTAACATCAACAAACATGTCTTAAAGGGTTAGTTCACCCAAAAATGAAAATTCTGTCATTAATTACTCTCCCTCATGTCATTCCAAACCCGTAAGACCTTCGTTCATCTTCGGAACACAAATTAAGATATTTTTGATGAAATCCGAAAGCTCTCTGACCCCTCCATAGATAGCAATTTAATGAACACTTTCAAGGTCCAGAAAGGTATTAAAAAAAAAGTTAAAATTGTCTAAAATGGAATACTTTTTGTCTGCAAAAACAAATAAACTGAAATCTTTATTCAAAAAATGTTGTTCTGGCCTGTGCCAGTCTTCTACACTGTTTACAATACAGTGCAGCTCCCACGCATGCGTCGTGGTGCTCACGTGAACAGCATCAGCTGCTGTAGATGAGAGCGCTGCACTATTTACAACGGAAACTTGTTGAATAAAGTCGTTATTTTTGTTTGTTTTTGCGCACAGCAAGTAGAGTCACATGGACTATTTTATGTCTTTACTACCTTTCTGGGCCTTGAAAGTGTTAATTAAATTGCTGTCTATGGAGGGGCCTGGGAGCTCGTGGATTTCATTAAATATTTTAATTTGTGTTCTGAAGATGAACGAAGGTCTTATGGGTTTGACATGAGGGTGAGTAATTAATGACAGTATTTTCATTTTTGGGTGAACTATCCCTTTAAGTCGAGCTTTAAAAATGTCATAGGTCTGAGATCAGAGAATTCTGTTCAATAGACCCTTTTCACATTTCCGGGTTTCTCAGAGCGGAAGTCGTCATAGTTGGGTTAACTTTTATAGCGGTGAATAAGAGAATACATTTAATATATTTTTTGTGTCCCCATTTCCTCAAATAGCAAAAGAAAAACGCCACAATAGTGATTTCACAACTTTCAAAAATAGGGAAAAAATAGAGTGAGATTGATAACGGGAGTGAAAAGAGAGAAATATATTATTTTTACCATCACTCTCATAGACGCTGTATTAGAAACACCCTCACAGCAGCGGTAACTTGTTTTTTGTCATTTGATGCAAAAGTAATATAATACAAAGTATTAGTGTTATAAATGTACATACATTTAAAAAAAAATTTTAATAAAAAAAAAACCTTGCAGGATTTACGATATTGATGACCATTAAAACGCGTCATCACAGTCTGTGAAAAGGGTTTATAGTTCAAGAGGCAGAGAATTCCAGAGGGCAGGAGCATATGAAGAGAAAGCACATAACACTGTCACACATAGATCTTAAGCGTGTTTGAGCAACAACAAGAGCTCAATCTACGATTTGGGGTGTAAGACAATTCAGATAAATATGGAGCCAAGGCATGCAATGCTTTATATGTCAGCATCATAATTTTAAAATCAATTCGGAACCTGACCGGGAGCCAGTTTAAGGACTCCTAAACTGGAGTAATATGATTGCATATCCTGGACCCAGTCAAGATCCTGGCGGCCGAGTTTTGTACATATTGCAGTTTGTTTAGTGTGGATTTAGAAACTTGAGCTAAAAGGGCGTTACATTAATCTATCTGAGAGATGACAAAGGAATTTATCAGCTTTTCAGCTACAGAAAAATTTAGCATAGGATGCAATCTTGCTATATTTCTGAGGTGAAAAAAGTTTTAACTGTACTCTGAACAAAAGAATCAAATGAAAGATTAGCATCAAAAATAACTCCAAGGTTCCTCGCTTTACTTTGAGTCTACATAACAGATCCATCAAGAGTCAGTGAACCAGCTTTGGAAATTTGATGACGGGAACCAATGAGCATAACTTCAGTTTTACCACTGTTCAGACACAAGAAATTGTTACCCATCCATGTTTTTATCTCAGAAATACAGCCAGAGAGAAAACCAACATCAGGGTTTTCACCAGATTTTGAGTGTAAATAAATCTGCGTAAAAATGTGACAATGGAGGCCAAGTGATCGCAACAAATGACCAAGTGGTGACAGATAATTATTAAAGTGTAAAGGGCCCAAGACTGATCCCTGGGGAACAAAACGGAGCTAATCTTAGACCTGTAATCACCCATAGAAACGAACTGTGAATGGTCTAGTACATTTTATTTGTATTTTTTTTTATTTTAGTACTTCAACTTAAACTAAACCAGCTTGGCAACTAGCTGAAATAAAGTAAGTTTAAGTTTTTATATTTAATTTTGTTTCAGTTAATGTTTATTTTATTTCAAGTTAAGAAAATGTTTTTAATTGTTTTATTTTTACCCTATGTGGTATAGATAATAAATATAGTAATTCATTGAATTATTGAAAATGAATGCACACCCACCATAGCACCTCAGTTGTGCATCAATAATTGAACAGTTTGTTGTTATTGGCTCATTTTTGTTGTCTGTAGTGGTACAAATTTGATCACTTCCTGTAGAAATATGACATCCGTGCATTGATGTGAATCATAATTAGTGCTGACAAACCCAGAAATGCATGTGAAGATTGTCAATCCTGTGAAATTATTAGCAGAAGCTGTTAGTATTTTACGTTTGTGTGTAAAATATGTGCTGAGAATATTAAGCTTCAAATGAATGTGGACGGAATCATGATCGTGACATGCAAATGGTCTTGATGAATCATCATAACCAGTTCAGTATCATTGGGTTGTTTAAATGCTTTTCTACTTTGCTTGTGTCTGATTGGTGGTTTTCTTGTTTTTTGTCTCCAGGGAGAAATATTTATTTAAGAACCGAACAAACGAGGTCCCACCCAATTCATACTACCATTCACTCTATCCCAAAATTATACAGGACATTGAGGTGAGCATCCATCCTGACACATTTATTTATTCAGTGGTTAGTTTATCCATCCGTCTGTCAAATTACGATCTCATCCATCCATCCACCCAGCCTCATTCATTATTCCAGGCTCCCATTTTCTCATTCTGTCTTTAGACTATTGAGGCGAACTGGCGTTGTGGGCGTCACAATCTTCAGCGGATTCAGTGCCGTTCAGAGAACAGTAAAGGTGTTTACTGCCTCCAGTATGACGACGACAAGATCATCAGCGGCCTACGAGACAACTCCATTAAAGTACTTGTCTTGACATGTCTTTCTATCTGTATGCCTGTTGTTATCGTCGTCACATTGGGTGCGTCCCAATTTCTGTTTTTATGCAGTATTCTCTACCGTTTTGTAGTATAGTCTGTGCTCTAAAAATCCCCCCCCCCCTCCAAAAAAGTGCACTTCAAATACCCAGATGATGCACTTAATTAACCGAAAAAAGAACTGTGGAATGTTGGACACTTCATGTGCTCAACTGTCACCGCTTTAATAGAGTGCAACAGTTAGTTTCTGGAAAAACTCTCTTCATATGAAAGTTGATTTTAACACTTATTTGAAGCAGTTAGCCCACTATTTTCAATAATCGTTTTTAATAGCAGAATTTGTGGTGAAAAGCTAGAAAATTCCACCAATCAGAGTCAAAACAAGCAAAACACATCAAAAGATCTCATTAGCGCCACTCACTCACATGAAGCACCGCAAATAAATGTAATTTAATCGGTCTCCCTTTGCTCTCAAAATACTTGAATATTTGAATATGTATGCATATTTTGCAATAAACTTAAAATGCTTCATGGTTCTTTCCCTCACTAAAGCCGTTAAGTACACAGTTTTGTACCTAGGGCTGGACGATTAATCGGAAAGTAATCGAAACCGAAATGCAGAACCTCTAACCGACGTAATTTTCCCATGTTGGTTATTTCAGTTTTTAATCCTGTTAATACTTTCGCCTTAAAAACATACTACCGCCACCGCGCCTGTAGTCACGTGACTCCGCCCTGTCCAGTCAGTGGCATGGAAGCAACACGGAGGTGAACTCAAACACAGAGTCAACACGCACAGACAGCGTCCTCACGAAAGTTTGTCAATTGTATGCGTTTAAAGGCTTGCCAGTTTGAACATTCAAATGATTTTACACCAATCAATGACATCAATATGGAAAACATGGCACTTCAGTGCTCACGAGCTGTTTTCTGTGACGCAGAGAGCCGAGGCGCATTGTCAGAGACAACTGAAGCCAGATCACTTTCCCTTGCGTCTTTACTAAACTTTGTGAATTATATGTGTTTTAAGGCTTGCCATCGGATGTGTATCATTATATTGAGCTACTGTGCTGATGCATTGTGACACACGAACACTCATACAGACATTAGCTTGCACGTCATGTGAAGGTTGCGCGCGTGCGCAGAGAGGGGCACAGAAACTCATTGTCAACGCTGTCCTGTGATTTATCTCTAAACTAGCTTAGAAACTATAAAGTTATAGCATATATTTTTCTACTTTTGAAGTAACTACATACAACGCACAGCTTCACAATTAATAAAGAGACGGTATGACTAATTCACACACACAATCTCTCTTTAATGCATTAAAATAACTGTACTCTCACAGTGCTAATTTATTTAAAAAAGAAATATCCCACCTTTATAAGTCAAGCATATTTACAGTACATACCTTGCTAGTGAACAAAAAAACCTAAACAAAATAATTGTTCATTAATCGTAATCGAGGTAAAGTGTTCAATTAATCAAGGTTTTGATTTTAGGCCATATCGTCCAGCCCTATTTGTACCTTTGTATTTTTGTCTGATTTTCAAATACTTTTTTGCTTCAAATCAAAGTTTGAAATGTTATGATTCACATCGTAGCTGTTTGGTTTGGATCATGGCTTATAATGCTTTAACAAAGGCTTTTCTTTAAGACCCCTATGTAAAAAAAATGAATGGAAAATATACTTCTGAAACCAACAACGCTGAAAAAGTCATGTCAAGTCAACTTTATTTATATAGCGCTTTTTACAATGCAGATTGTTTCAAAGCAGCTTCACAGTGTTAAACAGGAAAATAATGCAACCGAATTTGATTTGGCTGTACAGCTGCTCTGGAGAAAACTGATGTCATCTAGCTCATTTCAATTATCATATATATTTAAGTAATGTAGTTGACATAGTTAATTTAGTTTAGTAATTACATTTATTTGGATATTTATTTGAAAATTTAGTGTCCCCAACTGAGCAAGCCAAGCCAAGCCAAAAAAAAAAGTGGCCGGGCACTGTTGCATTCTATTACATAGTGGAGGGGGAGGGGCTATCAGACTCCAATGTTGAATGACAAAATAACATAATATTTATAGACTACACACACAGTTGAGTACATAGTATAAGTGTATAGTTCCTCATTTGTGACAACTTCTGTCTCTCTCAGATCTGGGACAAACAGTCTCTGGAGTGTCTGAAGGTTCTGACGGGTCACACTGGTTCAGTTCTGTGTCTGCAGTATGATGACAGAGTCATAGTGACGGGCTCCTCTGATTCTACTGTCAGGTACACACACAGACACACAGACACACAGACACACAGACACACACACACATTACAAGTTAGATTTTCATTTGTTTTGGGCTCAATAAGATTAGTTTTTTATCAGATTCAAAAAAAACTTTATTGTCAAGTGTGCTTGCACACACAAGGAATTGTTCTTGGTACTGAAGCTTCCAGTGTAAGCATACACATACAAGAAACAGTAATACAAATTTAAGAATAAAGTATAAAAAATATAAAAGGATAAAAACGCAGTTAGGTTTAGTCATAATAAACATTTACATATTTTGAACATACAGTATTTACAGTATTATGAATTATATGAATAAATGTCAACTTGGCATTGCAATGTCTTTAATTTTAAAAGAAATTAATACTTTCTTTCATCAAAGATGCATTAAATTGATCTAAAGTGACTGGAGATGTTTATAATGTTACAAAAGGTTTCTATTTCAAATAAATGTTCTTTTTAACTTTTTTGCATTAGTTAAGATGAACTAACAATGAACAATACTTCTACAGCATTTATTACGTGTTACTGTAAAGTATTACCAACAAATGTTTATTGAGCAGCAAATTATCATATTAGAATGATTTCTGAAGGATCATGTGACACTAAAGACTAGAGTAATAATGCTGAAAATTCAGCTTTGATCACAGGAATAAATTAAATTTTAAAATGTATTCACATAGAAAACAGTTATTTTAAATTGTAATAATATTTCACAATATTCCTGTTTTTATTGTTTTTCATCAAATAAATGCAGCCTTGGTGAGCAGAAGGCACTTATTTCAAAAGCATGTAAAAATAAAAATAAAATAAAACTTTTGAATGCTAGTGTACATCAATGAGAAATTTCCCAAATTGAATGTTAAATATTTTATTATAAACGCTAAAAACAGATGTATTGATTAAAGAAATCATCTGTGCTCAGATCTAAAATAGTTCTTTAGCCAGAAATTGCTCTATGTAAGTTTCACACATTGCTTCCCTCCGGCTTAAGAATCTCCATGAAAACAATGACCTCACTTCCCTAGCAACTGTTTAAAGCTCCGTCCGGAGCTCTGTCACCTTTTCCACCGCAAGTATGTGTGTGTTTCTCTCTCACCTGTGAGAGTTTCGGGGAACAAGCTCCACAGCTGCATAAATCAGGTTTACGTCACTCCGAGTGGAAGCGCAAACGGCCGGACGTTTAACACCTGGAGAGGGAAACGGCTTTGTAATGTGATCGTGTTTAAAGAGCATTAACACATCAGTTGGCAGTGTTCAGCTCGAGCAGGATGTTTCAGCTGCTGGTGAGGTCGTTCACATGTCATTTATGGTCCAGTTTGTTTTAACAACAGCTATGCCAAAAGAGTGTAGCAGTTATTACAGGAGATATTTACTACTTTCAAACCTGTTGAAAAATAGTGAAGGAATCTGTTATTCCTTCAGATTGTTTTGCTTTAAGCAAATTTTTCAGTTATTACTATTTTAAATTATAATATTTCACAGTATTACTGTTTTTACTATATTTTTGATCAAATAAATGCAGCCTTAGTGAACAGATCAGTGAGAAATTGTCCACATGTAATGTGATAAATTTTTATTATAAACACAAAAAAACAGACATTTCTTTAATCAATACACATTTTTGTAGCTATGCTATTTTGTAGCTTAGTTATAATAACCAGTAGTCTCAGCTGTGCACAAGCTCACATTCCCTTCATAACGTGTACTAATCTGTAATGTATTCTCTTTCTCTGTCAGGGTGTGGGACGTTGGTTCTGGTGAGGTTCTCAACACTCTGATCCATCATAATGAGGCGGTTCTGCACCTGCGCTTCTGTAACGGACTCATGGTGACGTGTTCGAAAGATCGCTCCATCGCCGTGTGGGACATGGCGTCCGCCACCGACATCAGTCTGCGTCGCGTGCTCGTGGGTCACCGCGCTGCCGTTAACGTGGTGGACTTTGACGACAAATACATTGTGTCTGCGTCTGGAGACAGAACCATAAAAGTGAGCGGGTGGGAGTGGTCAGTGGGTGGGCGGGGCTTTAGTGGTGGGTGATTGGCAGATGTAGATAAAAGAGACTGTGTGTCTGCAGGTATGGAGCACAAGCACATGTGAGTTTGTACGGACACTTAATGGTCACAAGCGTGGCATCGCCTGCCTTCAGTACAGAGACAGACTCGTGGTCAGCGGCTCCTCGGACAACACCATCAGGTGAGACAGTGTGTGAATGTGTCTCTCTGTAAGTGATTTGCAGTTGAACTGTGTTTGGTCTTTATTGTGTGTGTTTGCAATAAAGCATTTCAATAGACATTTTTTCAAAAGTTCAAAAGAACAGTATTTATTTGACTTAAATCTTTTGTAACATAATAAGTGTCTTTACTGTCACTTTTGATCAATTTAATGCATCCTAATGACACTAAACATGTCATTGTTTTCGAATACGTCAGTCCACACTACAATGCAAGAACAGCATTATTAAATGTAGGAAAAAAAATGGCATCTCAATGTGGATGGAAGGACAAAACATAGAAAAAGATTTTGTAATGTATCCTGATTAAGTGTAGACATGCGTGTGTATGTGTTTTCAGACTGTGGGACATCGAGTGTGGTGCTTGTTTGCGTGTGCTGGAGGGTCATGAGGAGCTTGTGCGCTGCATCAGATTCGACAACAAGAGGATCGTGAGCGGAGCGTATGATGGGTGAATACACACACTCAGTCACAGCACCATCTGTTTCTGACAGGCCGTTCATCTGTCAGCCTGGTTAATATCGAGCACCCATAACTCACCCGCACATTCTCTCTGTTCCTCTGCAGGAAAATTAAAGTTTGGGATTTACAGGCCGCTCTGGATCCTCGGGCCCCTGCCAGCACATTATGTCTGCGCACACTCGTGGTGTGTGTTTGAATAAAATAATTCCATTATCATATTTCTAAATAGTTGAATTTATGTTTTGTAAAATTTCTTTATCTGGTTTGTATGGAAGCTTGTTTCCACCACAGAAACAATTCAAAAGATAATTGCGAATTTTTCCTCGAAGTTGCGAGTTTATATCTTGCAATTCTTACTTTTTTTCTCAGAATTCTGAGTTTTTCCGCAATTGAAAGTTTATATCTCACAATTCTGACTTTATATCTCACAATTTCAAATTTTTTTTGACTTTTTTGCTCACAATAGTGAGTTTATATCTCACAATTCTGACATTTTTTCCTTGCAATTGTGAAAAAACGTCAGAATTGCTAGATGTAAACTTTCAATTGTGAGAAAAAAAGTCCGAATTGTGAGATAAAAAGTCGCAGTTACCTTTTTTATTTTTTATTCAGCGGCGGAAACCAGCTTCTATAGGTTTGCCATATTCCTATTGATGCATTTTTCGTTGAAATTCAAGTCAGTTTCACATTATGATAAAACAAACAGCCACAAGAGGTCACTGCAGGTTTATTTACACTGCTAATTACCTCAAACAGTTTGAAATGATCATTTAGTTAATCTATATGGACATTAATGTAAAACAGAATTCATTATTCTCAAATTAACTGTCACACAGTGCTACTTTGAAGCTGGTTTGTGAAACTACAGGCTACTAGAAATACTAGTAGTTAAACCACAGGGACTTGTGGGAACATAGTGAGGACTCAAATGAATTGGTGAATTGATTCTTTTTCAAACGTTCAAACTGAAAGAATAGGATTCCTAGATATAATAGTAAACCAACTTTGAAACAAACTGATTCACTGAAGGTATAGGATTCCTGTCTACACTATTAAATAGTATAGCTAAGAATCTGATTCTTTTAGTGAATCAATTTGTTTCAAAGAACCATTTAAAAAAGAATCAGTCCCTGTGCTTTTAAAACTAGTACTTCTAGTAGCTGATAGCTTGGAAAACCAGCTTCAAAGTAACTTACCCAACCCAAGGTGACACCTCATTTGAAAATTGTGAATTCTGTTTTCCATATATTTCCATATAGGTTAACTAAGTGATTATTTCAACAGCGTTGCTGCGTTTACTCCCCAACACCGGACTCACCGTTTCTGACAAACCTCTGGAGTGAATTTGCATGTGCATGTGTATGTTTTTGTGTTCTTTTAAGTGTGTGTTTTCATGGCAACCTCTCGCAGGAGCATTCTGGGCGTGTGTTCCGACTGCAGTTTGATGAGTTCCAGATTATTAGCAGTTCCCATGACGACACAATCCTTATTTGGGACTTCCTGAATGTCTCCACCAATGGACAGTCAGATGGGCGATCGCCCTCACGGACATATACGTACGTCTCCAGATAGCAGGTACACGCGCAGCCCAGAATCTTCAAAAATTCACCAGCTTTTTATTCCATTTATGTATTCTGGTTCTTCTGAGGGGATAACCAGACCACCAAACATATTTTATTTTTTTTGTCTATGATTCTGTTTAGTTTTCATTTGATATTATATTGTTTATTATAGGCATTGTATTTTTTATGTTATGTTATATATTAGGTTATATTATATTATGTTCATTATATTATTTTAACTATATTATGTTTAAACCATGCCATTTATGATGTAATAAGAAGATTTTTCAACAGTTTTTTTCTCTATAATTCTGTTTCATTTTGTTTATATTGTAGTGGTTATTATAGTCACAATTTATTTTTCATTCCTTTGAAATTTTAGTTATTTCAAAAGAAAGAAAAATATTTAAATATGTATAAATAAAAATAAGTGTTTTTGTCTATAATTCTATGTAATTTTAGTCTTTTTTTAATTTTTATTTCATATTATTGTGTTCATTATAGTCATTTTATTATGATCTTAAAGCAATTGCATTAAATACAAAAAAAAAATATTTTTACATATTGTGGTGGTTATATTTTTGGCTTTTGTTCTATGATTTTATTTAGTTTTCTTTCATATTATTGTTTATTATAGTCATTTTATTTATTATGTTAAAACAATATCATTTTAAATATAAAATGATAATACTTTTGTCCATTTGTTCATATTGTGGTAGTTACTATAGCACAATATGAACAAGCAATATGAGCAATTCATTTTTCCTTCTTTTGTAAGATTATTTATTTAAAGTCTCTTTGTCTATGATACTATTTAGTTTTCATTCGTATTATTGTTGATTATAGTCATTGTTAAAACAATGAAATATTAATTTGTATGTATTGTAGTGATTTATTATCGTTTCAATTTATGTATTTGTTTGTTTATGGTCTATCTGTCTGTCCCTTTCAGGTGCCTCTTCTATGTGCCAGTGTGTCCTGGGAGAGCTGAGAGCTGATTGGTTGTTGGCCATGTCCGTCACAGAATGATGCCTATGGATCTGCCTCCTCTTCTCTGTCTGGCTATAAACTTTAGCACACACAAACAAATACAAACCTACACAGATCCATGCTTTGCCAAACACACAGACACACGTTGCACTAAAGATTCAAAACACTTGCACCATTGGGTTTCAGCACTGTTCTGCTTTATCTAGTGGGAAAAAGAAGCACAATCACACACACACTCACAGTTGTTGCCCGCTTTAAAACGTATCTGTACTATCATTGCTGCTCAAATAAACCGAAAATCAACGATCTCGTAATCAAAAGCTCGACACTACTAACAGCTCATATCCACACAAGGATCACTCTGTTATGGAGAAACTGAGATTCTGGGAATGACGTATGGATGATGGACAGGTAAATGAACACAGATGAATGAACCAGGAAAGACTTTACGATCTGCTGTGCGAGAGAAAGAGACTCAGACAGTAGCAAACTCTCGCAGAAGTAAAAGAAATGAGGGTGGTGATGGTTAAGGACGTCTGCCGCCTTTTCCGCCCACTCGCTCTTCAGGACCAGGGACACTTGTTTTTCAGGACGGCGGTGTGGAGCGCAGGTCCGTCAGACTCTGCATGCATGACTGTCTGCTCTGATGCCTCTTTCCCTTTTTTCTTTAGTTTTTTATGATTTTGTTTTTCTATTTAATTTCCCTCCTCATCTCTTCAGTCTGGTTCTGCTAGGCATTGTATGTCACTCAATGTCTGGTTTCTTTTTCTCTCTGCCTGCTTGCTCATTGAGGGCTGAATCTAGTTGTAAACAGAATTGTCTTGCCAGATTGTGTTGTATATTAAAAAGAGTTTTTTTAAGAAAAAATATTGTGAATAAAGAACTTGACCATGGTTGATGTATTGGTCGTTTATGTGTCTAAAGCCTGAAACTCTACACAAGAGCACAAATGTTTATGTTAATATTTCACTCGATTGTGGTCCAAAATTGCATTCGAATGCAATTGCGTTTTCGTCTCTACGGTCAAATATTCTCTTTCAGATCAACTACTGTCATGGCCAAGCAAAGGTGTGAAGAGAAGCAGGTTTGTTCAAGTTAATTAAGCTGTTAACCCTACCTGAATAAGTCAGATAAGGAAACGATCCCCTTGAATACTGCAGTTTGTTACTTTCAATGTAAGTCAACTTGTACATGACCTTGAATGAATTTGTACAACGGGTTGGCCAAGCATGTGTTACAGTGTTAATTAAGTATCAATGATATACACTCACCTAAAGGATTATTAGGAACACCATACTAATACTGTGTTTGAGCCCCTTTCGCCTTCAGAACTGCCTTAATTCTACGTGGCATTGATTCAACAAGGTGCTGAAAGCATTCTTTAGAAATGTTGGCCCATATTGATAGGATAGCATCTTGCAGTTGATGGAGATTTGTGGGATGCACATCCAGGGCACGAAGCTCCCGTTCCACCACATCCCAAAGATGCTCTATTGGGTTGAGATCTGGTGACTGTGGGGGCCATTTTAGTACAGTGAACTCATTGTCATGTTCAAGAAACCAATTTGAAATGATTCGAGCTTTGTGACATGGTGCATTATCCTGCTGGAAGTAGCCATCAGAGGATGGGTACATGGTGGTCATAAAGGGATGGACATGGTCAGAAACAATGCTCAGGTAGGCCGTGGCATTTAAACGATGCCCAATTGGCACTAAGGGGCCTAAAGTGTGCCAAGAAAACATCCCCCACACCATTACACCACCACCACCAGCCTGCACAGTGGTAACAATGCATGATGGATCCATGTTCTCATTCTGTTTACGCCAAATTCTGACTCTACCATCCGAATGTCTCAACAGAAATCGAGACTCATCAGACCAGGCAACATTTTTCCAGTCTTCAACTGTCCAATTTTGGTGAGCTCGTGCAAATTGTAGCCTCTTTTTCCTATTTGTAGTGGAGATGAGTGGTACCCGGTGGGGTCTTCTGCTGTTGTAGCCCATCCGCCTCAAGGTTGTGCGTGTTGTGGCTTCACAAATGCTTTGCTGCATACCTCGGTTGTAACGAGTGGTTATTTCAGTCAAAGTTGCTCTTTTATCAGCTTGAATCAGTCGGCCCATTCTCCTCTGACCTCTAGCATCAACAAGGCATTTTCGCCCACAGGACTGGCGCACACTGGATGTTTTTCCCTTTTCACACCATTCTTTGTAAACTCTAGAAATGGTTGTGCGTGAAAATCCCAGTAACTGAGCAGATTGTGAAATACTCAGACCGGCCCGTCTGGCACCAACAACCATGCCACGCTCAAAATTGCTTAAATCACCTTTCTTTCCCATTCTGACATTCAGTTTGGAGTTCAGGAGATTGTCTTGACCAGGACCACACCCCTAAATGCATTGAAGCAACTGCCATGTGATTGGTTGATTAGATAATTGCATTAATGAGAAATTGAACAGGTGTTCCTAATAATCCTTTAGGTGAGTGTACAATTATAGTTGTTAATAATTAAATTTTATTTTAATACTTTGTTTTAATTTTAATTTTAAAGTTTTAGTATTTTTTTTTTAGTGCTTCAACTGTAAACAAAAATGAGATGTTGCTGAAATAAGATTTGTTTTATATTATATTTTAATGTTTTTATTTTAAGTAATTTATATATGGTTGTAGTTATAGTGAATGATAATAACTCTGATGGTGCATAGAGCAGTGGTTTTCAATCGTTTAGACCCCCAAATTTAATGATCTTTTCATGACATTTCATGACCTAAAATTCAAAAGGCATTTATGTAATTTTCTTGTTGAAAGACCCAATTTATACTGTGGAAAAAAAGTTATATTATAAAAGTCTTAACAGAAACTAAATATTCTCTAGAAAATATTTTAAGTTACATTATTGCGTTGCGTTGCGTCTGCCATAGTACTGTACTGTTGGATTATTATTTACATTTATTTTATATATTTTATTATTATTTCTTTATTTTATTTTACATTTTGACACTTTTTTTTCACACAGAAAAATAAAATAATACTCATAAACATACTCTAAACCAGAAACATACTCTTGTGTTTTTGACCTCAGGCCTTTAATTGAACAGTGTAAGCATTGATTATCAATAGCAATCGATATGACCTTTGACCCCCAGTAACATGCAAAGCAGCATGTCTTGCTGTTGTCAGACCGACCGCTAGGTGTCACTGGACGCCTACATACTCCAGCTTAGACTGACCCGAGTTCATCCAGACAGAACAAGCCTGAACGCTCCTGATGAGCTGCCGGTTAAAGCGCTTGATTGATTAAATAATAAGCGGATGACAGAGTGCCGTGGGCTGTGGATTACTCCAGACTCGTGCCAACGGAGAGAATTCTTCCAGAAATCCTGTCTTGTCTTGGTTTGTGTGATAAACACTCTGACAGCGTCAGTCCGTTGAAGTGGAGCCGATAGTGTTCAGTATGTCAGTTTCTCCCTCTCTCTCTTTTATTATAAGGATTTATATCAACGGGGTTAGTTTTATCTGATATATTTTGCTTGTCTTGAAAACATTTTATTAAAATTCCATTAAGTAAATTTCATTTAGGCTATTAAGTGTTTACATTTTAGACCTGTCAGGATGGTTTTCGCGGGAAATTGCGTACATAGGTCACTCGCCTGTGCATGTTTCGTCATATCCGTTAACAGAAAAAAGGTTGCTCCAGCTACTTTGATTTGTGTTTGGTATGTGGCATAAGTTAGTTGTCACAACGAGAAATCACCCAAACGGGAATGGCCCGTTTAACGTCGAAAAGAGGAAAGTTTGCTGGCAAAGAGAATGTGACAGAGCTCGTTATAAAACAAGAATCAACATTGGCTTGGTTTTTCGCGAGTGGTGAAACCTGAGGGATTTGAAATGTTAAAAAAGTTACGCGGAGAATGAGTAAGGTATTTTATTGAACAGATAAATTGTCATATGTAGCTCTCTAACAGAGTTCATTGCATTATCTATTGTGAAGGGTCATATTCATCCACAAAGTAACACAGAGCCGAAGCTTATCCATAACAATGTTCTTCTGCTAAATACATGCATTTTTTTTTCTTTTTTAACCGCTAGAGGGCCAAAAGTTACATACGCTGTGTTTCCACCGAAATTACCTGGAACAATTTGTCCCAGGAACTTTTGTCCCCCTACCTGTTGCTGTCTAAAGTTTGAAGTTTATTTAAAGGACTGTGTGCGACTTTCCAGTTCCAACTGGATTTCGTCCAATGCTAAGCTTAATAAAGCCTGAACCTCGTTATTTTTTTAAACTCCATTGTATTTGAATTGCAAACAACGCTTACTACATGCACTGCAACAGACTTTTAAATGGTGGTTGAATTAAAATGCTGCGTGGAGTCAACCAATCAAAATGCTGCATGAACTCAACCAATGAGCATGTTCAGCGTCCAGGTCCCGTCCCCAAAAGTTCCTGAACTTTGAAAAAGTACTACTTTGCTTTCTGAGGGTGAAATTTTTTCCCGGAACTTCATTTAGACCCAGGTCCCTGCGGTTGAAACATACAGAGTACTACCCAAAATCCCTAGTTCCTGCGCTGGAAACAAGGCTATGTGTAGCGTTAAAGTGTCAAGCATTGAGTGCCGGTGGTTTCATTGGTGCCATAGAATAGATCCTCAAGCTGGTATGAAACATCCACTTTACACCATGCAATCAATTCCTGATTTTTTTGTCTTGTTGAATTTTGTGTAAAATAATAGTTCACCCCAAAATGAAAATTCTGTCATCATTTACTCGCCCTCATGGTCTTCCAAACCTGTACGACTTTCCTTTATTTCCCTTTAAGCACAGAAATACATTGCATTATGGAAGGAAAATGGGTTACAATGTTGTTTCATGTTGTAAGAAAGTTAGTATGGACTTTACCAGAAATGTATCTAAACTTCTACATTTTTTAGAAACTGCAAAAGTAGGCATCCAAGAAAATCAAACCTTATACTAGCTCCCATTGGAGAAACGTGATTAGAAACGGTCCGAACAGTGATGTGATTGGCTGGTTTCTGTGCACAAGTACCTTGAAATGTGATTGGCCGATAGGAGTGTTGTTCCAGTTGGATAAAACAGGTTACGCTCAGTGAAGGACACCCTGCCAACCACCTTCACCCCTGTGTGGACTTATGCTTGGAAATGTTAATATGTCCTCAATGGATTTTCTTTGGCAAACTAGAGCATTTAAATGCATAAATGTAACCCATCCAGAATAGATTGGAAAAATTCACAACAGACCAGTGAGAAGAGAGCACAAACTAGCACATGCAGGTTCAGAAGAGGTCCAAATCTGGTTAAAGCACTTGTCTGAATATAATAATACTAATACTAATACTAATAATTATGTTTTACCTTTGATTTCATATATATAGAAATTAAAATAAGTATATATTATATATTTTTATCAAGTAAATTAAGCAAATTTGTAGAAATAGTAATAATAATTTATTTACTTTACTTGGTCAATTATAATTTTAATATATAAAATCTATAATTATTTTAATTAATATATATAATATATGAAAATCAAAGGTATATATAAAAATTACATTATAATATATATGAAAATTATATTTGTCATCAAGTAAATTAAGTATATTTGTGGAAATAATAATAATTATTGTTGGCATTATATATTGGTCTAAATCTGGTTAAAACGCTGGATATAATAATTATATTAATATTATTGTTATTATTATCATCATCATCATTAAATGTAAGACATTATATTTATTTTATTATAATGTAAATTATGCAAGGTTTTAGATGATTATTATTACTATTATTATTATTATTTTTATATAAATAAAATTCATAACAAACCAGTAAGAAGAGAGCATAAAATAGCACAGGCAGGTTCAGAAGAGGTCTGAATCGGCCTTAAACTGTGCCCTTAAACTTTTCCCTAACATTCCCAAACAAACACAGACAATCCCAAATGTCGGCCCACCGCGCTGCACCTGTTAGCGGTTCCTGGCGCACCTCAGAGACTCTCCCCCATTTCAAACAATTCCTCTGGCTCGCAGAGCGTTTTAAAGCCAGCGGCCAACATGAGAATGTTTGTCTGGGAATGTTGAGTTGTGCAAGCCGATTCAGCCCATTCCAACCAAATACATCTTCAGAAAGGGCATTTGTCTTTGGAGAGTTTTATTGTCGTGCTTTTACGGATTGGAAAGAGAGAATGTGTGTCAGGAGTAATTTGTTTGTGGTGTCGGCGAGAGAGAAGGAGCACTTAATGTTTAAAGCCGGTCGTTGTTTTACATTGTGGGTCTGGCTGCGGCGTGTCAATGTCGTTGTGGTTTGCTGTGCTGAAAAGTGTGTGTATGTGTGTGATGGAGCTGTGGTTATTCACTGAGAGCAATATGACCTGGATTCAGTCTGTACACTGTGATATTAGTGGCCTTCTAGTGAATATTCGTGGCTGGATGTTACAGAAGAGGTTTGTGTGTGTTTGGGCAAGTCTCATGAACAAATGCAGAGGCCAAATTTCAGTAAAGGTTAAAAACTAAAAATTATATTTAGCATCATGTGAGCAACGTGTAATAATGCCACCACCACCAACAACAATTATTATTTGCTTTTTGACATTTGTCTTTATATTTTCCAATTCCTAAAGGGATATTTCACCCAAAAATTTAAATTAGCCCATGATTTACTCACCCTCAAGTCATCCTAGGTGTATTTGACATTCTTCTTTCAGACGAATACAATCGGAGTTATATTAAAAAATGTCCTGGCTAATCCAAGCTTTATAATGGCAGTGAATGGCAGCCCAAAATTTGAAGACCAAAAAAGTGCATCCATCCATTATAAAAGTAACACAGCTACAGGGGGTAAAGGCCTTCTGAAGCGAATCGATCCGTTTATTAAGTGTAATGCCTCTTGCAGTTCAAAATGCTTACACTACGTCCGACAACATGTGTCTCCCAGTTACGCTTTCTTCGTAAGTTGAATATGGAAGGTGGTCCACCGGAAGCTATATATTTTACTTTATAACGTGTTAAATATGGATAAAAATAATAGCTATATTTTCAAAGAAATCTTAGAAAAAAAGAAATCTTAAAAAAAGAAATCAAAGAAATCTTTAAAAAATTATATTAATAGTAATAATAATATAATTATATCAATTTATAATTTAATTTAAATGTAATTATTGTTAAATTTCATTTAAAACATTTTTTTGACAAAAAATAATAATATATTGTTATTATTGTTGTTGTTGTTAATAGCACAACAAATTGCACTATGATGTGGAAATACTTTATTTAATTTTTTTTATTATTTATTTTGCATTACGTTAATGAGTTATTTATAGAACTAATTAGAATAAGAATTTGGGGGTATAATGTGCTTAAAGGGATAGTTCAACTAAAAATTTAAATTCTGTCATTAATTACTCTCCCTCATGTCATTCCAAACCCGTAAGACCTTCGTTCATCTTCTGAACACAAATTAAGATATTTTTGATGAAATCCGAGAGCTCTCTGACCCCTCTATAGACAGCAATTTAATTAACACTTTCAAGGTCCAGAAAGGTAGTAAAGACATCGTTAAAATAGTCCATGTGACTCCAGTGGTTCAACCTTAATGTTATGAAGCGACGAGAATACTTTTTTTTTTTTTACAAAAAATATCAAAGATAATGACTTTATTCAACAATTTATTCTCTTCTGTGTCAGTCTCTGACACTGTTCTGGGTGCAGCGCTTCCTAGTTCTATGTCAGAACGCTGGCTCACCATTGGCCAGCTCCTGCGTCAGTAGCACACGCATGTGTCGTGGTGGTCACATGAACACTGTCAGAAACTGACATGGAAGGGGGGGGGGGGGTTTGCCCACAAAATTTATTCTCGTCGCTTCATAACATTAAGGTTGAACCACTGTAGTCACATGGACTATTTTAAAGATGTCTTTACTACCTTTCTGGGCCTTGAAAGTGGTAATATCGTTGCAGTCTATGTGGGGTCAGAAAGCTCTCAGATTTCATCAAAAATATCTTAATTTGTGTTCTGAAAATGAACAAAGGTCTTATGGATTTTGAACGACACGAGTAATTAATGACAGAATTTTCATTTTTGGGTAAACCTACACTTTAATTATCATCATGAAAACAATGCTTAAAATTTTTGTTTATGCAAAATATAATTTCTTACTTTCAGATTTTAGTGTGAAATATGACCTGGACAGTTTTTGTGTGATTCACCTGTTTTTCGCCAGTAATTTGCGGCATATAACAGCATATTTTAGCGCTGTTATATGAGCTTGTCTGCGCGTCCATCTGGTTGAGGGTGTGTTGTGTGTCAGAAGTGTTCGGTGTGTGTCATACCAAGGGTGTGTATGAATATGTGTGAGCGTGACCTCTGCGTGTCTGGCTCTAATGGACTGTGTGTGTGTGTGTGTGTATGAGAGAGAGAGAGAGAGAGAGAGAGAGAGAGACAGAGATGGAGGGTGTGTGTGTTTCCTGTGGGTCGGTGGGATATGTATTTTTCCCATAATTCCTGCAGGTCTCAGGTCACCCCTGTGTTCTCACGCACATATTTAGCATTCTTTCCTCCTCCAGCATTACCATACACCTTCCTCTGGGTTTGGCTGACAAATCTTTCCACCACTTCGCCTTCAGAACAGTCTGTTTCTCTCTCGGAATCCTTTGCTTTTCCCGCTGACTCAGCTGGGCAGAGACTGCCGGGATTACAGGTTGTTGGTGACAGTGTGTGTGTGTGTGTGTGAGTTCACTGCTTTAGTTAGAAGCAACAGGTCCACATGTAATATATCTGGAAATATTTTGTGCGTTCCTTATTTATGCACACATGTATGAATGTATGTATGTATGTATGTATGTATATAGATGTATGAGTATATGTGTATGTGTGTGTGTGTATATATACACTCACCTAAAGGATTATTAGGAACACCATACTAATACTGTGTTTGACCCCCTTTCGCCTTCAGAACTGCCTTGATTCTACGTGGCATTGATTCAACAAGGTGCTGAAAGCATTCTTTAGAAATGTTGGCCCATATTGATAGGATAGCATCTTGCAGTTGATGGAGATTTGTGGGATGCACATCCAGGGCACGAAGCTCCCGTTCCACCACATCCCAAAGATGCTCTATTGGGTTGAGATCTGGTGACTGTGGGGGCCATTTTAGTACAGTGAACTCATTGTCATGTTCAAGAAACCAATTTGAAATGATTGGAGCTTTGTGACATGGTGCATTATCCTGCTGGAAGTAGCCATCAGAGGATAGGTACATGGTGGTCATAAAGGGATGGACATGGTCAGAAACAATGCTCAGGTAGGCCGTGGCATTTAAACGATGCCCAATTGGCACTAAGGGGCCTAAAGTGTGCCAAGAAAACATCCCCCACACCATTACACCACCACCACCAGCCTGCACAATGGTAACAAGGCATGATGGATCCATGTTCTCATTCTGTTTACGCCAAATTCTGACTCTACCATCTGAATGTCTCAACAGAAATCGAGACTCATCAGACCAGGCAACATTTTTCCAGTCTTCAACTGTCCAATTTTGGTGAGCTTGTGCAAATTGTAGCCTCTTTTTCCTATTTGTAGTGGAGATGAGTGGTACCCGGTGGGGTCTTCTGCTGTTGTAGCCCATCCGCCTCAAGGTTGTGCGTGTTGTGGCTTCACAAATGCTTTGCTGCATACCTCGGTTGTAACGAGTGGTTATTTCAGTCAAAGTTGCTCTTCTATCAGCTTGAATCAGTCGGCCCATTCTCCTCTGACCTCTAGCATCAACAAGGCATTTTCGCCCACAGGACTGCCGCATACTGGATGTTTTTCCCTTTTCACACCATTCTTTGTAAACTCTAGAAATGGTTGTGCGTGAAAATCCCAGTAACTGAGCAGATTGTGAAATACTCAGACCGGCCCGTCTGGCACCAACAACCATGCCACGCTCAAAATTGCTTAAATCACCTTTCTTTCCCATTCTGACATTCAGGTTGGAGTATAGGAGATTGTCTTGACCAGGACCACACCCCTAAATGCATTGAAGCAACTGCCATATGATTGGTTGATTAGATAATTGCAATAATGAGAAATTGAACAGGTGTTCCTAATAATCCTTTAGGTGAGTGTATATATATATATATATATATATATATATATATATATACACCGATCAGGCATAACATTATGACCACTGACAGGTGAAGTGAATAATACTGATTATCTCTTCATCACGGCACCTGTTAGTGGGCGGGGTATATTAGGCCGCAAGTGAACATTTTGTCCTCAAAGTTGATGTGTTAGAAGCAGGAAATATGGGCAAGCGTAAAGGATTTGAGCGAGTTTGACAAGGGCCAAATTGTGATGACTAGACGACTGGGTCAGAGCATCTCCGAAAACTGCAGGAACAGTGGTGAACCGGCGACAGGGTCATGGGTGGCCAAGGCTCATTGATGCACGTGGGGAGCGAAGGCTGGTCCGATCAAACAGGCAAGCTACTGTAGCTCAAATTGCTCAAGATGGAAACGGTATTTCCTGGTGGCTGTGGCCTCTTTCAGCAGGATAATGCACCCTGCCACAAAAATGGTTCAGGAGTGGTTTGAGGGGCACAACAACAAGTTTGAGGTGTTGACTTGGCCTCCAAATTCCCCAGATCTCAATCCAATCGAGCACCTGTGTGATGTGTGTGTATATACACTCACCTAAAGGCTTATTAGGAACACCTGTTCAATTTCTCATTAATGCAATTATCTAATCAACCAATCACATGGCAGTTGCTTCAATGCATTTAGGGGTGTGGTCCTGGTCAAGACAATCTCCTGAACTCCAAACTGAATGTCAGAATGGGAAAGAAAGGTGATTTAAGCAATTTTGAGCGTGGCATGGTTGTTGGTGCCAGACGGGCCGGTCTGAGTATTTCACAATCTGCTCAGTTACTGGGATTTTCACGCACAACCATTTCTAGAGTTTACAAAGAATGGTGTGAAAAAGGAAAAACATCCAGTATGCGGCAGTCCTGTGGGCGAAAATGCCTTGTTGATGCTAGAGGTCAGAGGAGAATGGGCCGACTGATTCAAGCTGATAGAAGAGCAACTTTGACTGAAATAACCACTCGTTACAACCGAGGTATGCAGCAAAGCATTTGTGAAGCCACAACACGCACAACCCTGAGGCGGATGGGCTACAACAGCAGAAGACCCCACCGGGTACCACTCATCTCCACTACAAATAGGAAAAAGAGGCTACAATTTGCACGAGCTCACCAAAATTGGACAGTTGAAGACTGGAAAAATGTTGCCTGGTCTGATGAGTCTCGATTTCTGTTGAGACATTCAGATGGTAGAGTCAGAATTTGGCGTAAACAGAATGAGAACATGGATCCATCATGCCTTGTTACCACTGTGCAGGCTGGTGGTGGTGGTGTAATGGTGTGGGGGATGTTTTCTTGGCACACTTTAGGCCCCTTAGTGCCAATTGGGCATCGTTTAAATGCCACGGCCTACCTGAGCATTGTTTCTGACCATGTCCATCCCTTTATCACCACCATGTACCCATCCTCTGATGGCTATTTCCAGCAGAATAATGCACCATGTCACAAAGCTCGAATCATTTCAAATTGGTTTCTTGAACATGACAATGAGTTCACTGTACTAAAATGTCCTCCACAGTCACCAGATCTCAACCCAATAGAGCATCTTTGGGATGTGGTGGAACGGGAGCTTCGTGCCCTGGATGTGCATCCCACAAATCTCCATCAACTGCAAAATGCTATCCTATCAATATGGGCCAACATTTCTAAAGAATGCTTTCAGCACCTTGTTGAATCAATGCCACGTAGAATTAAGGCAGTTCTGAAGGGGAAAGGGGGTCAAACACAGTATTAGTATGGTGTTCCTAATAATCCTTTAGGTGAGTGTATATATATATATAGTCACAAATCATGTATGAATATAAATATGTGATTGTGTTGCTAGGTGGCCTTTAGCACATTGCAATGCAGTATATTCTGTTTTCCAGATATGGTTTGAGTCTGTCCACCTGTTTTATCATCCACCAGGTAAGTCATATCTCTTAAAGTAAAGTAACAGCACATAAACTGCATTATTTGAGGAATCATTCATGCATCTCAAATTTAACTTTAGATTTAAATGCACTTTTGGTTTGGGGTTCGTTCAGATCACTAACGTGGACTAACAAAAGTGAGACAATGCTAATACTAACTCATTAATCGTTCTTCGTTAGCTGTTTGATGATAATGATGACTCACACAACATGTATGTTTTGAAACACGGACACGTTTCTGTAGAGTTTACTGGCTTTGGAAAGGTTTTTGCCGTACACAGAGATAAAATAAATAAGTGAAATTATTTTATAGTAACAACAATGATAGTAGCAGTCAAAGTAATATCACTTAGTCAGCATTAATCTTTATATATATTTATATATATTTATATATTTATATTTAGAAAAGGTTTTGTAATGTTTTTCCTTTAATAAGCTGGTATAAGACTTTGGTTCTCCGTTATATTTCCCAGTAGCAGCATTCCACATGGAATCCAAACAGGAACGTTGCTCCTCGTGTCATTTCGTGGCAACCCTCCACATCCCCCGGTTGTCACTGTCATTGGTCACCATTTGTCTTTGGTCGTTTAGTTTGTATTTGGTGCAGCTTTGAGAGAGATTCCTCATTATTGTCTTTTACATTCCAGTTCTGACAAATTCCGTCCATCCAGCAATGGCCTTCTTTTGTTATAAGTCACGTATGATTATATCCCTCATGGTCTTTAATGCAACCTGAAATACGCCATCACACACACATTACATTCATTCATTCATTAGCTTTAAATGAATAGTTCAGCCAAAAATGAATATTCTGTCATTATTTACTCGTCTCACATTTACAGTTCATATTGACCATGTCTCTCATGCTCCAAAAATGAACAAAACACTATAACTGTGGTCCTTGTGACTGACTTGTGCACTATATTTCAAGTAGTCTGGAGTCACATGATGATTTGTGCAAGGGACAGAGCCATGAAATGAAATTTCATGTCAACAATTCACACGTGCATATGTTAAATTTTTTTTTTAAATTTGACTTCATAATGTTTAATGAAATGAATGTCATGACTAGATCTTCCGGTGAAACTACAGACTTCTCTTTGGTGACGTATGCAGGATTATCCAATTATTTAGTGTGCTTAAACTCCGCCCCTGCAAGCTCACTTTTGAGAGCCATGCCCACACCTCAACATCCAATCAACAACTGATGCTTGGAACCAAGTCCCCGCCCTAATTTTTTATTTTCCGATAATCTGTTACACTCATCTGCTATGTAGATCACAATTCAGAAGAAAATATATTCGATGCTACTTGTTTTCAACCTTCAAACTAGGAGTGATACTAAATTAAAATAATTAAATACCTTTTTAATATTTTACTTACAAATAGCAATTTCTATTTTCTCTAATTTCTTGATATAACTATAAAAGTGTTTTCATTATAGAAATATTTTATGAATTTCCATGACTTTTCCAGGTCTAGAAATCACACTTGTAACATACATCAACTCAATGCAACCTGGACACATCATCAGTGATGTTACCTGGGGTCACGGAGTGAATGTACATCACAATACGAAGATTCATTGCAATTTTAAATTCTAATTGTCTAATGAGCTGTTGTTGTATGGACAATAGCTGTGAATTTAAGTTATAATAATAAAAAAATCATAATTAATAATAACTTTTGCTGCATGATTTCGGATGACCTGGAATATGATGCATGTGTCATATGGACCATGTTTTTTGTGCTTTCGAGAGCTTGACGAACATGATCACTGTGAACTGTTGTGTGACAAAGAGACACACAATAAGCACATACAAGTTTAGAGTGACATGAGGTGAAGAAATTATGCCTAAATTTTCATTTTTGGCTGACCGTGTCCTTTAAGTCAGCATTCCCATATAACAGTAGCCTTTCTCTCATTTGTTTCTCTCTTGGATGTCCATGTCTTTCTTTCTTTCATTCATTCTTCAGGTATATCTGCTCCTCTCCCTTAGGCGGGATCACGTCCAAGTCTTGTCTTAGGAAAATTGCAACACGATCAGCGTCTATAGACCGATGTGTTGTGTTTTGTTGCGTGTCTTCGTTGGATGTGCAGCCTAATGCTTCCTCCGCCCGAGCGATGAGCCGGCCGTTTGCTTGTGTTTGCTTTGGTTAGTCATCCCCGTGTCAGAAGTAAGCTGTCATAAACCACAGCTCTGGTGTAAATTAGCTAGTATTTATTATTAGGGTTGTAGAGGTCCAACCCAGTGGAATATAAAGTGATGCCATCGCATTGTTTGGTCAAAAAAGACAAGACGGTCCTGCTTTGCATTAGCAGTGTCATTTTCACTGGACTGTGGAGTAGGACTGTTTTTGTTTATTCCTAGTCCTCATGTAAACGTTAGCAGTGGGATATTGGCGTCCACATTAACGTGGTCGCGCGGCACGCACTCTCTTGCTCCTCTTGCTGACGGTGGTGAAGCGGAACGGTGTTAAGTCCGGCTGCTCTCCGGGCGGGAAGCGCTTCATGAAGTGGACGTCCTGCTGGTTGGGAAGCGTGTGCGGACCACGGCGAGGGCGCCCTCTTTTGGTGAAGCCCACGTACCACCCTGTGTAGCGTGCTGACATTAGCGCTGTGTAGTTGTTTTCCAGAACCTTCTCTATGAAGACGCAGTCTGCACTACGATTGCTGGCTTTCTGGGGACAGAGAAAAGTCCATATACACATATGGAGACAAACATACACAAACAAAGAGAGGGGTGCATGTGTTAGCTTGACCATGAACATTACATGTTTAATGCATTTAAAGACCCCAAACTTTGACTTAAAGTCGTAGATATTCATCTATATTATTGGTTCTCAACCTTTTTGATTTAATGTAGGCTTAGACTGATACCTTAGGCTACGTTAACCGCATTTACTTACAGACCTGAGTCTCGAACAGAAATGTCCTGTTCACACAACAACTTACAGTAGCGTCTTGAAAACTGTATGAATGTGCAACAGGAGTCAAGCCCGTATTCTCTAACCAGTGATATCAAAGATGGCGACGTCGATAAAGTCTGATCACTTTTAACACGACAAGAGTCCAATCGAGCTGCAAGTTCATCCGTCAAATCTTCATTAATGGACAGCAGCTTTTATATCTGGGTGGAGATCGGAGCAATTGAGACGTGTAGAACACAAAACTGATGGGAGCCGCTCCGATGGAGAACAGTGACTGGTTCTAAAACCTTCAGATGACACACAGCTCTTATCTCCGTCGCTGTAAGTTACCGAAACCACACGAAAACCCACAACACACGTTAGACATGCGTTTGTGCAGCAAAGAGCGGCTTTCTGACGTGACAGACAAGGGGCTGCGTTTCCCAAAAGCATTGTAAGCATAAGTAGATCGTAGATCCATTGCCACTAATAGTCTCTATGATCAACTTAGCTCACAGTGCTTTTGGTAAACGGAGCCCAGTCCGGTTCCGTTCACACAGCGCGGGTTTCCAGAGAATGCGGTTGTGAGTCCTGAAAATTTCAAGTGAGTTTGGTTATAGACTGCGATTGTCACTCCCCTAAATAACTGTCTGAACGAACTTAACCGTATTAAGGACTCAAAAACAGGACTGACAACTGTATTCTGCTGCTGTGTGAACATAGCCTTTAAGAGATGTCTAAAATAGGGCACAGTATTAATATGAATTTTTTATTTTCATATTTATTTTAACTTTGATTTACACATTGCATTGTGTTAAAGGATATGCATGTAAACATAGAATACCAGTATCTTTTCAGATTTTTTTTTTCTTACAATGTATTTCTTGTACTTCTGCTGTTTCGAAAAAGCTGCATGTTTTCAAACTTTTTTATTTACAAAAACTAGGAATGGTAATATATTAATAATAATAATAATAATAATATAAAACAATTAATAATAAAAATAATTCAGTAAAATAATTTAAACAATAATGATTTAATTTTAAGTTTAAAAACTGAATTTTCCAGTAGTTTAGTTCACAAGTAATTGTATTTTTTTCCTCAGCATTTTCTTTCATATGTCTATTATACAGTCAAACCAAAAAGTATATATATATATAATTTTTTACTAGTGGGTGCAGGACATTATAGTTCATTTATGTAAGTGAGGATAGCAAAATAAAGTAAACTGTGACATATTATACCCAAAAATTCTTCATACAGTGGACTACCAGTAAAATGTATACAAATTTGGGACCAGAATTATTCAGACACTTGACACCTGACCATGTTTTGCTTAAGTGTTTTTTCTTTAATTGCTAATGCGACCTTTTACACCACAGACTGAACAAAATGAAGCATTGCTTGGTAATTGTTTGACCTAAATTGGTATTATCTAATTGTGTCCTTAAATGTAACAACTGACAGCTGATTGGTTGATTGTAATCCATTACATACCTTTCTATCAAAGTTATCTGACATTTTTTAAAATGAATTTGTTCTGACACAGTTTAACTCAGTTCTTGTCATATTTTATTACCATTTTCTGAACTATAGCGAATAAACTGTGATGATATACATTTTAAGCCATCTTGCCCCCTGGTTGAGAACCACTAATCTATTTGTTATTGTGCTAAATTGAAAAAAATAGTTTCTAGCATGTATATACATTTAAAGTATACTCTCTTGTTCTCTTCAAGAAAAAAACCCAAAAGGTTGAAGCATATATATACATCTCTGTCCAATCAAATGATTTCTAGAGTAAGAATATACTTCATACTAAGGTATCAGTATCCCTTGACTCTGACTAGCAACCATCTAGTTCCCTAATCACTGTGATTATTGGCAACTTATACAAAGTGACAATGCTTGTTTATGTTTTAACTTTATGTTTCAATACAGGAAAGAAACAAAGTGAAAGAAGTCAGCAGTGTAGTTCACCTTGCCTACGAGCTTTCCTCTGCGGTTCATACACAGGTAATAATTGGTTTCCTTCCCTCGGATTCGCACCTGGCTGCCGAAGGTGTCTGCCTCCACTACGAGCTGGGCTTGTGAAGAGACAGGCAGAGAGACAGACAGACGTTACTAAAATATCGCGGTGAGCTCTGGTTTTGCAATGACGTAAAAAATTAAGGTTTATAATTTGATGCGAAGGCTCTGTTTCAGCAGCTGCCTCGACTGGCACTATTAATAGCAGTCAAGAGAGAGGGGTGGATTGATAACCTGATGGTTTTAAGCCAAATAAACCTCAATATAATTGACATCAGCAGTTGACTTTAAGCGGTTGAGGTACTTAGATAACCATCTTTTCTTAATATTCCTAACAATGTTTGAAATTACATGCTAGCATACTGCTAACTGCATTGTATATACTGTGCATTGCTTACTGCTTTAAAAAAATGCAACAATACCAGTATATTTTCAGTTTCTATACAGATTTTTTTCTCAGTGTTTTTATAGTACTTCTGGTAATGTATTAAGACTTAATAATAATAATAATAATTTGAAATAAATTATTTAGCTCTGTAATTAAGTTGCAAGAATGGAATTTTCCAGTATTTCACGACAACAGCATTTTTACAGTTTAATATTATTATTATTATTACTCAAAACAGCTATTTCTACCTGATAAAATATTTTAGCACTTGATATGACTCTTAAAATTAATTAAAAGACATTGGGAAACCTGGTTCTTAAATAAAAATGACAGTTTTTGATGTAACAAAACTAATAAATATAATTTTGGCTGTTTTACCTTTTTAAAGCATTTTTATAAAATATATGAAATATGCAACAATATTTTAAATGCTACATTTAAGTATGCTACATTTAGCAAGTAAATATGATATTTAAATCCAATTTTCTGAACAAATGTCTTAACTTTCTGCAGTCTGATCAAATAATGAATCAAGACAGATGTTAAAAACATTGGCTGAATTTCGTTCATTGCACTTCATTATAGGATACACGTTGGCAAGTGGTAGGTGATCGAGATTTCCATGCATATTCCAGACAGTATTCATAATGCATGCTGCAGAAATAGCATGAGTAGTATTGTACTATGCTCTTCTGAACATAGACTCTCTGTCACTGCATTTTAAAAACCTATATTTCACTGAGGTCATTCAGCCTGTGTGTGTGTGTGTGTGTGTGTGTGCGTGTGCGTGTGCGTGTGCGTATTTCAGGATATGGCAGTTGAAGCTCTGAAATGGCACCTACGTGACCTTTATGAGCGCTGGGGTCACCAGAGATCAATAACCTCTTTGTCGTCCTCCAATCTCTCCTCATCCAGACATCCCTCACTTGCTGTGTAAATACATTCATCCTCATCCCCCTTCCCATCTCCCTGTCTTTCTCTTCCCTTTATTTCCTGATGAGGAGAGCCGATCATGAAAAGCCGGAAGCTTTCAGAACAATATTTCCACAATAAAAAAAATGAAAGAATTATGAGGGCGAATCTGGACAAAACCTGTCAAGATCACGTCCAAGTCATTTATTCACTCCGGAGAAATTAGTTAAAATTTTTATTTTGCTTAATTAAAATGAAAGTACCATTTAGGACCATTAAGATGTTCTAAATTCTGACATTAATTTAGTGAGAATTAAGCCCATTTCAGCCTATTTTCTAATTAAGTTTTATTCTGATTAATGCATTGGGGGAAAAATCAATGATAAATTATTTAAATTTAAAGCATTTATATATAATGGTTAGTATTTGCTGTATTTCATTTAGAGTGGTTTAAATATAATGTATTACAGTATTTGTTATAATATTTATTATAATATTAAAATACTTACAGTACAGCGTTATTTTAGTATCATTCAGATACTTTATAGTCTTTTAATATTTTGAATTAGATTTTATTTGTGTATTTTCTATTTTATTTTAGTTTTAGTAACTTGTGTGTTTTTGTCATTTTTATTAGTTATTTTTTTTGTGTCAACAAAGTTTTATAAACAAAAATTTTGTATTATTATTTTAGTACATTCATTTAAACTAAAGGAAAATGAGAAATGGTGCTTTAGAAACTAGCAACATTTAGAAATAGGTTATATATATATATATATATATATATATATATATATATATATAAATGGAAAAGGAAGCCAAAAAACTTTTTTCTTTCTCATGCTTTTTAAAAAAATATTATTTCTATGGATTTTTAATGTTTTGTTAGATTCATCCAGGAATGAAAGATTGTTGTTAGATTTGAGCGCAGATATCCATTTTCAACTTCCTTGTCCATTGATTGTGTGCTTCTGAAACACATCTGAGACCATTGAGAGGAGGAGAGGGGGATGGATGGATGAATGGATGAATGGGGGAGAGGATAGTGGTCGACTGACAGGTTTTTCAGTAGTCAATATAATGATATCTAGAGGTCAGGATGGCCACAATTACATTTATTTAAACAGAAATTACATTTATTTTAACAGAAAATGTGCAATAGTTTGGTATTGGATAAATATTGTAACTGAAACAAGTGGAAATTTGGGCTTTTTGATATGATTTGATATGATTTTGATTAAAGGGTTCTGTCATGCGCTTCAAATATAGAACCTTTTAGAGCTTCCCATCATCTGATTGTTTTATGGATTTAGTTTTAATGAGTTAATTTTGTTTTAAGAAAATTGTATGAATTAAGCAGCATGTAAACATACTTTATCACTAGAAAAAAAAATTAATGACCTGTTAATAATAAAAATTTAAGACATTTCTCCTTATATGGAACCTTTTTGTCATAAGGGTTCTTTAAAATTCAATATAGAAAACCTACAAGAAAACAGAATTCACTGGCTTTTTTCTCTCTCTATCTGTAAATTACTGTATCAGCAGTAGCTGAGTCTTTGTCTTCTACTTTTCCTGTTTCCTGTGTGTGTGTGTGTGTGTGTGTGTTTATGGGTGGTCTTTCTCATGTGTTTTTGCTAGAAGAGTGAGACATACATGTGTGTGTGTTGTTACCATATTTGTCTCCATCCTCTCCGCGGGCGCTGATTTTGCGTCCGAGCACCTGGACGTGTTTTCCACTAGTGCGGCTGTAAAGCTGGTACACGCGATGATGTCGCCGGCTCATGGCGTCTCGTGCACGAGTCTGATTCTCCACGTGCACGCTGAAATTCACCCCATCCACTCCAAACACCTGCAGGCAACAGACCACACACATCCTCATGTCCAGTCTTTCTTCCCCTCTTAATCTGAAATTTTTCTGTAGTGAAATCATTGTAAAAACAATTCTCATCACTAACAAAAAAGTACCATGGTAATGGCCTATATAGTTTGACTTTATGGTGTTTATTGTTAAAGCAGGCATTTCATATCAGAATATGAGTTTGCAGTGGATTGTGGATGATTTGAAACACCAGTGGTCAAGTTCAGGATCCAGAGCATCTACACGTATACCAGCGGTAACATTTTGTTTTTCACATTTATCGATGTTTGATTTATTGATTATTACATAAACTTTAAATTAATGTTAACCAGTAGCCTAAAACAATTACTAAATGACTTTGATGACTACAATAAGGTTTCATTTAATAGCATTAGTTAACTAAAGTAAACAATACTTCTACAGCATTTGTTAATCTTAATATTTATTTCAACATTTACTAATACATTTTTTAGACCAAAAGTTGTATTGGACCCACTTCATATTAGGTGGCCTTAGCTACTATGTACTAACATTTAAATTAATAATTTGATACAATGCACTTAATGTGTACATATATGTTTTTACATTGTACTTTTTAAAATTAATTTTTAAAATTACCTGCATGTGATTACAGCTGTAATTCATTTCTGTAGTTACATTTATAATTACACTGTTGACATTTCCCTTACACCTAACCCTACCCTTAAACTTACCCATAACACCACACCTGTCCCTGACTTTACCCGTATCCCACCTCAATATCAGCAAAAGTGTTTTGCAATACAATATGAACACAATAAGTACATTGTACTTGCATCAAAAAATAAGTACATAGTAGTTAAGGCCACCTAATATAAAGCGGAACCGTTGTATCTGTTAATGTTAGTTAATGTACTGTGAACATTATTAAATGCTGTAAAAATAGACTGCTCATTGTTAGTTCATGTTAGCTAAGTTGTAAATAAAGATTATTGGAGTATGTTTTTTTTCTTTTATATGTTTAATTCAATGTGTTACTTTTAGTTTCTCTGTAATTGTTTGTGAAAATTGTTTCCCCACCAAATTACTGTGCTAATGTTATCGAATGCGACCTTATCAAGTGTTACCAAATGAGTTTGGCAACACTTGATAGAAGTTTTTTTTTTTACTATTTTGATGTAAGATTATTAAGACAAACATATTTGAAATAACATGGTGATAAATTGTGCACAAGACCAGGAATGTGTATTAAACAGTCCATTTTCTTTGATGTTGAGCAGGTTAACTCACCTGTAGAGGATTACACATGACCAGCATCATCTGGATATACCTGAGGAGACAGAGAGAGAGAGAGCAATTAAGGTCAGGTGAGTGTTACCATAGTAACAAAAACAAATCCACCCTGCATCCCAAAGCCCTGCTGACGGAGCAGATCCACAGGGAAAGGGATGGTATAATTAACATCTTAAGAGCTTGAAGTTTATGTAAAGGATAATGTACAGTCAGACACTCATTATCACAAAATAAACATCATACTTACATCATACTGAAAGAGTTTGTTTATCCCACTTATAATGCTGCTACTTATCAAACAAAATAAATGGACATGAAATATTTAATATTGAAAATATTTGATTACACTTTACCCATTACTTAACAATGAGCGATACTACTCAGAAAATGCTAGTAAATTTCTCTCATAACTACAAAGAAATGGCAAGTAACACATTGAATTAAACAGGAATGTTTGAAGTAGAAAGTATTTCCTTGTAAATCATGCTCCAATATACAGTATACATATTTTTTTACACCTTCAAAAAATCTTTTCTTACAGTGTTAGCTCAGGTCCATTAAATAATGTTAAAATATACATCTAACAGATTTTTCATTGTTAGTTCATGTTAACTAAAGTAGTTAGCTAATGTTAATAAATTGAACCTTATTTTAAAGCATTACCAGTTATTTCATAATGTGGATATTATAGAGTTCAGTGGTCATTATACAGAAAGACAGCATAAATGTTGCCATTGGCAAAAGTATTTCTGTGTTGGTGACTTTTCTTAGGCTATGTCTATATTAATCCAGATACATTTGAAAATGGCGTTTTCATTTCAAAACGCTCTCCACAACAGCGTATTCATAAAATGAATGGCGCATAACGGGCTCAATAGCGGTATAAACATACATATCTATCGGATAAATATGCGTCACATGACTAAACATTCGTCATCGTTTTCAAATACCTCCGTTATCACAGTCCACATTACGATGCGAAAACAGCGTTTTCAAAAAGATGCGTTTTCAAATGAAAATGTATTAGTGTGGACAAGGCCTTAGGTTATGTTTTCTTTTTAACACAGCGTTTTAAAATGAAACAGTCCTTGTCCATAATGGCATTTCCAGTGCGTTTCAGAAAAGATCTCCGTCCACAATACGCGACCAAAAACGCACATCACATGACCATTCACCACACTGGGCATGTGTGTACAAATGTAAACAGTTGTTGCAGATTGCTCTAATAATAATGGCTTGCCTCTTGCGCATGTAGACAGCTACAGTATTATAAAATGCAGAGTTTAACTGCACAGTGGCTGCTAAAAAGGACAACAAAGTCAGCAAAGCTTGGAGTTCCGTCTCCATGTTATTGTTTAAACACATCGTTGAGGCTGGTCTGTTATTGTTGTGTTGGTCATATGATAAAGGCTTGACGAATCAGGGAAGGATACGCAATGATCCAGAAGACCCAATCAGGGAGTGAATTTGAGCAGCCACGCCTTCATTTTCAGAAGTCACCATTTTGGTCCGTCTACACTGAAACGCAACCCCTAAGTTTTCAAATTAAATTGGGGTCTGCAGCGTTTCAAAAATTCTCCAATTTCGTGGGTCGAATACAGGGGTTGCACAGCCACAGACTAGTCGACTTTAATGCTCTGCCATGACGCTTTAAGCTTGACGTCGACTAGTCACTGGTCATGACCTATAGAGGGCGCAACAGGATAAGAAATCTTTGAAGTCCACTTTTACGCTCCGTTTCCAACAGTTACAATGACAAATAAATACATACTCTGAGAGCAAGATCTGGATGCTCAAAACAGATTGGGTGAAAGCACATTTTAAACAGTTTATTGTACACGCACTGTAAGTTATTCTCCGTTCTGAACTAATGTACTGCTGCATTGTAACATGCACCCACATACAGACAGTAGCTTGTACGTCAAGCTCAGATCACGCGCACACAGAATCATTCAGTAGCATAGAAATGTATTGTCAACACTGTTCTGTAATTGATCAATAAAATAGCTTAGAAACTGAAAAGTTCTAGCATATATTTCTTAGTAACTTAAACCCACAGCTTCTCTATTAGTAGAGAGACGCTGTCAGGTAGAATTAATTCACACGCAATCGCTCTCTCACTAATGCATTCATATAAAGATGTAAACTTTACTGTGCTACTCTATCTGTATCTGATTTAGAACCAGCAGAAATCTGTGGGAAATATAACGACCCAAAGACAAAAGAACTGATAAGAATAAGCTGTGATGTAGGAGCAATAGCCTTGTGTGCAGCGCTGTGTCATACACCATAGCTGTGCACAAGGAAACCCGCATTCAGTCTCAGCTCGAGGTTCAGGATTAATTGTTCATTAATCACTAATCAGCGACTAGTCGATGTCGGCTTTAATTACATAAATGTTGACCTAAAAAAATCTGAAGTCAACCCCTAGTGAACGCCAGGTGTAATCGTTATGCATTAAGTTGTGCGTTTTAAAACGAAAACGCACTAGTGTAAACCGGGCCTTCATTTTTTAAACGGAAGTAGTGACAGATCTTTTCTTCTACATTGTGACATGCATCCGAGTGTAACAAATTATCAAAAAAATAGGGCGGGTCTGATTCTATGCATCAGTTGCTGATTGGATGTTGAGATGTGGGTGTGGCTCTCAAAAGTGGAGGTGAACGATTGGAGAATCCTGCTTTTGTTACCAGAGAGAAGTCGCATAGAAACATTATCGTGGATTTTTCTTCTGCTATTGGAGCAAATGGGAATGCAAAAATTATATTTGTTGTAGTTTCCATTCACCACTAGGTATCCACTTATTTTGCAGTGCAGAAGTACATTATTTTCGGTGAATGTGCGAGATTTCAGATTCATTAATAACTAGAAGAATAACAAAGTGCAGTAAACGGTAAATCTGCTTTACAAACCAGTGTGTATATATTAAAATGGTGTGATAAAAAATACCAGTCTGCAATATAAAGCAGCACAATGGACAGTCTTTGTACAGGTAAAATAACTGGTAACGAATGACACTGGAAGTGTCAAATGGCCGATCGCTCTTAGGTTAAAAATAAGGTGGATAGAAGTTATATGATGTGACGACTTCAGCTTCGAAGAACCCCGGAAATGTGAAAAAGGTCCATTGTTTACTATAAGATTTATAACATGCATTTAGAAAATAGATTAATTTTCATTTCATGCTAATTTTAAGCTACTTTCCCTTCAAAGCTACTTTCCCTTTCCCTTTAATCGCCACATGTTGTTGGAAAAGGGAAAAACCTGACATTTGAAGCATAACTCACATTTTCATGGAAACTTGGACACCCGTGGGTGTGAGTAAGATTTTAAGCGTATAAGAGCGAGTGGATGAGGGCAGCACTGTACGGCCACGGTAAAGTTCTCCATCACCACAGGCCCTTTTCTGGCAGGGGACCGTGACTTTGAAATCGAACAGGCCTGCAGGACGGATCAGTGTGTCTGCTCAACATAAGTCAGTGTGAAAAGTCTGATATTATGACAGCCAAAGAGGAGACCACAGGCCCCTACGGGACTAACGCCTGCTGCAAACTCAAAACTATAGAAACCAGTGGAGGAACAGGTTTCACTTCTGCTCAAATACACTTGAAGGTGAAGTGTGTAATTTTTCTGATGTAAAAACACTCTCATATCGCAGCTAAATATGCAGAGACAACTATAAGTAAACCATTCACAGCGTAAAACTGTGAGACGGATTGTTTGAGCTTCAACTTCAGATCAACCAACGGAGCATTATTGAACTAAACTGAATCAACACTGAGCTGAATAATGACGGATGTCTTAAGATATTAACCCTCTGCATATAATTGGTACACACATTTCTGAAGCCTCTAAATGATCAACATGATCAAAACTCGCTGTTGTACACAATCTACTACATGCCTTCTGTCATCCGATTGATAGTATTTAGCAGGTAAAAGTCCTTTTATTATGATTGTAAAAACGTCCGCCTTCAGCTCATGGTTCTTTTTGCTGTTCTTTTTGGCACAATGCAACGCCAGGTGCAACGCAAGTGTTTTCTTCTAGTTTCAGCCCGACGCAGTTATCATTTTCATATCCAGCGCCACGTTGTTTAAATAGCAAATGCACTCGCACCATCTGTTCGCCCATGGGCGTGCTGGTCTGAAAACGAGGTGTGTTCAGGCGCATTGTTGGTGCGTTGCTATTTTGAGGCAACTGAAAATGACTGTGCCATTGACCAACAAAAACCTGCTCTAAAATCAATAGCGTAGTATTTTTTGTTATTTAAAGGGCACGTTAGTAATATGCGCCTTTAGGCGGGTGCACAACGTGCGTACACTCTGATTATTATACACACAGGGACGCACAGCAGCACACAAACATTTTTAAATATTAAAAATAAAAGGATTCCTCTCTGGAGAAGCGTTCAGTCTTTCTGCTTGCAAATTCCCCCATGTAAATAGCGAATCCGCCATGGTACAAACGCTACTGGCTTTTAAAGGGAATGGGACATGAGACTCTGATTGGTTTATTGCATGTTACACCCAAAACACACCTCATTAAGAGACTAGGTGCAACCCTTTTGGACAATGCGGCTGCTGCACTGACCATTTTTTCCATCGTTAAACTAGCAAAAGTGGATTCGGACATGCCCTAAGTGCACCTGCGCCATGCGCTTCAGACCATGCGCTTTCCTACCATATTCTCACTTTATCAGACTATATGAACCACAAAAGCATGATGTATCAAATATTTAACACATGCAGACTTTTTTTTAAAGATTGTTCCATTTAAAAAAAAATAATAATAAAAAAAAATATATATATATTCTGTCTATTATTTCATGTGTCAGGCCTTAGAGGGTTAATAAGAATCTCGATTGTGATTTTTCTTTCCTATAGGTAGAGACTTAAAAACAAACACATGCAGCCCAGTGGACAGACGCTAAGCTCAACTTTGCCTCTCCATGCAGTGCTGCAGTTGGCACAAGTCTACATGATGCTGGTCAACTCCTGCTCAACAGGAGAGGTAGAGCTTCAGTTTTATGCATTTGCCTGCAGATGTGGTTTGTGAACAGATTTTAGAAGTTAGATGATGACACAAGTGTCATTTTTGGGATGGTAAAATGCATTCTTCAAACCCAGTTTAATGTGCAAATAGGCATTTTCCCATGTCATGATACTAAGGAGTTGCTATAAGGTTATTAAAGCGTTCTGGATGGTTTTAGCACATTGATTTGCAACTGCTATTGTTCGCTCTGTAATCTTCTGATCTCTAGTGTAAGTCTGTGGGATCAGTGTAAGTCTGTGGGATTTTCTCAACTGTTTTATCATCCACCAGGTGAAAACATTGAGTTTGATTACTTAAAGTAACATCAGAGGCCTTAACAAAATAAACGTCTGCAAAGCGGTATGGCATGCGTAATGTGTAAAAGTTGCATTTTTAGAGTAATGGTTTGTTCAGATGTTGATCTCTATAATTATAATACAGACAATTGCCTTGTTGAACGCCACTAACGTCTCGGTTACGTATGTAACCCTCGTTCCCTGGCGGAGGGAATGGAGACGTACGTCGAACGTGACCGACTGAAAGGAACTGTAAGGAAGCCACTGGTGTTTAATGCAGGGTTATAATCATTAACTAAAACTGAAACCATAAAAAAAATCATTACATGTACTGAAATGAAATAAAATAACTTTTCAAAACTAAAACTTAAAACCTATATAGGTAACCAAAGTTAATATAATGCATTAAAGTGTTTAATGCATTATATATTCTGAAAGCGTGTTCAATGATGTTTTATAATGTATTATATCTGTGGTTAAAATTACTCATTAGATCATACATTGCATTATAAGGTGCATTAATGAGGCGCATTAAAAATACTTTTATAATGTATTGTATATAAAGGCTTAAGTAAAGTGTTACCAAAAAAAACTACCAAAAATGGCTAAAATTTAACTAAAATGAAAACATATAAAAATCACATCTATATCAAAAACTAGGATATAAATGATATTAAAATACTGGATTTGTTTCACCTTCATATTCTCTTTATTTTTTCTCTCTCTCACAGCTTGTGCACACATTTCTCTGTCTTTCCCTCCCTGTGTCCTTCTTGGCAAATGTTTCATGAAAACAGTGAATCTGATATCGCTCTCTCTGGGTGGTGTGGGTGTGGTCAGTGTGATGTCACTCATTGAGAAGGCGAGAGTGGGTGTGAACATAGAGAGAAAAAAAGCGGAACACATCACTTCCTCCTTATCGTCTCGCCAGTGACCCCACGACCTCCCCATGACCGAATGTCTGAGATCATGAGCGTGTGGGTGTGTGTACAAGTTTTGCTATACTTGTGAGGCCAAAATGCTTTTTTGACACTAGTCAAAGTGAGTAGTTTAAGCAAATTACTCGTAAGTCAGCTGTAAGTGTACTTCTGTTAGTGGCTAGTGTGAGGGTTGGTTTAGGGTATAAAAGGTCTTTACCAATCCCAGATACCATGCATATTTTGCCTGGATGTTTATTAGATATGTGCTGTATATATTCATCTGGAAGATATATTGGAAGAGTTAAATGTTAAAACACTGCCTTTTGAATGTTAGTCGCGCGTAGACTGACGGCAGAAGGTCTGGATTTTTTCGCATCTTTCATTGGCCAAGGCAGTCCTTGGAGGACATTGACTGAATGCAACCATGTAATGCAACCAATCACAGTTCATTTTGTTCCGCGTCATGTTTAGAGGCGTGAAAATGTAAAGTCGATGTCCCTGCATTAACAGACCGGCGTGCATCTATAAATTACTCATTCAAGAACGTTGTGCAAGTGTACTGCACAGTTGTAAACACGACGACATGAGGGAGTTCATTTGTTTCCAGTTGACATTTGTTTCCAGGCAGACCGTTAAAGAACACGACACGCATGTCTCATCCTGTAGAATTCAACCAATCAGATGACGACTTCGAAACTCCTGAAGTGTTTCCAGAAAAGTGTGCCATATCAAAGTCCTTTTGAGACAAGTCCTTTCACTCGGCGGCCATTTTTGAAACGCCCCTCGGACATGCAAGTGCAGTTCCTATCTCTTTGAAAAGGGAAATTCTCCAAAACTGTTCGCCAAGCTTACGATTAAATTTCATATTGAAATGTATATATATTTTCATATTGACAACTGTCTCATAAATTTTGTTTAAGAACACGACACGCCTGGACAAAGCTAGGACAAAGCTAATGCGCATGTGCAATCCTAAATGTGCATCTCAGAACAGTGATGCAGTTTAGTGATGCAGAAATGACGCATCTCAACCTTTAACAGACGCCTCAGTCATATGTTTGCTTATTCAGAGACAGCCGCAAAGAATGGCTCATGATTTCTTATATGGTTTCAGAAGCAACAGGATTCCATTGACGCTGACACACTCGATTCCAGAAATGCCCTCTGACCCCTGATGTAACAGCACATCAGTGAGCTCACTCCACCAGATTCCCAGTCAATGAGGTTTCCTCTGTCTGACATTATGATTGGTGAGAATTGCGGCCATGTTGCAGCTCTTTGCGAAATTAATATTATTCTGATCGCGATAAGACGGTAGTTTTTGATTTATTCCGGATGATTCAGCTGCGGCCCATCGCTTGTTTACATCCCAAAAATTCACCCCGCAAAATGAAATCACCGCCAGGGTCAGTGGAGACGCCGCAAACAGAGGAAAACACGCCGGAGGGAGAAAAAAGACAGGAATGGAGGAGATATGAAAGGAATTGAGAGAGTGTTTCTCATCTTGTCGTTTTTAATCCCTTGCTCTTTCTCTCCCTTCCTCTCTCTTGTTTCCCTGTCTGGAAGTAGAGAATGAAAGACTCCCCCACACTGCCTCAGCTATGAAGAGATATGAGAGAGAAGAAGGAAGCGTCTCACCAGCTGACAGCTGCAACGAAACAGACACGCACATGTACACACTCTCTCCATCATGCCTGTCAACACACACTCAATGTACACATGCACTCATAACGCCAGCCTCACATGACTAAACCGCGTAATTAAAGGAATGGTTCAGTACAAGTTGATGGAATAGTTCACCCAAAACTTTGGGCTTTACTCGCCCAAAATTGGTGGTAGAAACAATTTTTACTCAAAAAATGCTAGTAAATTTCACAAATAATTGCAAAGAGATGGCAGGTAATGCATTAAATTAAATGTGAAATTTTGTTGTAGAATGACTGAAATAGTATTTTCTTATAAGAAATATACTCCAATAATTTTTGTTTTATTTACAATGTCTGTCTGTTTGCTTGTTTTTGCAATGTCCGATATGCTGTTTTCCTTAAAGTGAAAGTGGTGGGGATGGATGCTGTTGAAAAAAAAAAAAAAAAAAAAAAATATATATATATATATATATATATATATATATATATATATATATATATATATATATATATATAATATATATATATATATATAAAAAAGGATTATGGTTGATTTTTAATGAAACTTTAGTTTGTTCCTCACAAAGCTTCATATGCTTCAGAAGACTTGGAATATAATACACAAGTCATATGGACTACTGTGATTTTGTAATTTTCTTTTTTCTTTTAAATGCTTGTTTTATTTAATTATTTCATATTTTTTGCACATCTCTCTATATGGCATAACATTATGACAGGTGAAGTGAATAACTGATTATCTCTTCATCACGGCACCTGTTAGTGGGTGGGATATATTAGGCAGCAAGTGAACATTTTGTCCTCAAAGTTGATGTGTTAGAAGCAGAAAAAATGGGCAAGTGTAAGGATTTGAGCGAAATTGTGGGGCCAAATTGTGATGGCTAGACAACTGGGTCAGAGCATCAGAATACACAGTGCATCGCAGTTTGTTGAGTATGGGGCTGCATAGCCGCAGACCAGTCAGGGTGCCCATGCTGACCCCTGTCAACAGCCGAAAGCGCCAACAGTGGGCACGTGAGCATCAGAACTGGACCACAGAGCAATGGAAGAAGGTGGCCTGGTCTGATGAATCGTTTTCTTTTACATCACGTGGATGGCCGGGTGTGTGTGCGTCGCTTACCTGGGGAACACCTGGCACCAGGATGCACTATGGGAAGAAGGCAAGCCATCAGAGGCAGTGTGATGCTTTGGGCAATGTTCTGCTGGGAAACCTTGGGTCCTGCCATCCATGTGGATGTTACTTTGACACGTACCACCTACCTAAGCATTGTTGCAGACCATGTACACTCTTTCATGGAAACGGTATTCCCTGGTGGCTGTGGACTCTTTCAGCAGGATAATGCACCCTGCCACAAAGCAAAAAAGGTTCAGGAATGGTTTGAGGAGCACAACAACGAGTTTGAGGTGTTGACTTAGCCTCCAAATTCCCCAGATTTCAATCTAATCGAACATCTGTGGGATGTGCTGAACAAACAAGTCCGATCCATGAAGGCCCCACCTCGCAACTTACAGGACTTAAAGGATCTGCTGCTAACATCTTGGTGCCAGATACCGCAGCACACATTTCAGGGGTCTAGTGGAGTCCATGCCTCGACGGGTCAGGGGTTTTGGCAGCAAAAGGGGGACTTACACAATATTAGGTCATAATGTTAATATATATATAATATCCACATACATACAGTACACTCATGTATAGCGATATATACTATGTAGAAAATCTTGCTTGATTACATGTATCGTCGCAAAATGTAAATGTTATCAATATTACAATATTATCGCCCAGCTCTAATAAACTAATTGTGATTACATGGCATTAAGATTTATACAAATTAACATCATGATTCTCTGTAAAGCTGCATTGGAACAATGCACATTTCTGAAAAGCGCTAAATACACAAATACAAATACACTTGACATGCTGTAGTGTGGAGGATACATTCAACAGCAAAAGCAAGCTGAAATGCTGTACATAGAGCTAAACTAAAAATGGAGCATTTCTTTAACATTTTCTTAAAACACACACACACGTTGTTTTTTCATGTTTTATGGGGACTTTCCATAGACATAATGGTTTGTATACTGTACAAACTGTATATTCTCTCCCCTTATACTAACCCTACCCCTAAACCTACCCATCACACAAAACTTTCTGCATTTTTACATTTTCAAAAACATCACTATTGATTCATAAGCTGTTTTCCTCATGGGGACCAAAAATTTCCCCACAAGGACAAGGATTTTGAGATATTGCCATCTTTGTTGGGACATTTTGTCCTCGGACCTATACCTGGACTTGTGTGTATACACATACACAAAGGTGTACACAGTGACATTTCATTCACATTCAAATGTGTTGTACACATCAGCTAAACACTCCCTACATTAAACAGCAAACCACAGGAACACACACCCTATAATAGCTGCACAGTGTACAAAACCACATTTTCCATGTTCTCCGTTGTTGCACGCTTGGCAACTACCCACACATGATGTACAGTAATAGTCTGTCTGATGCTTGTTTATACACTTGGGACACCCCTCCAAATCATTAAATTCAGATGTTCCAGTGACTTCCTTGGCCACAGGTGTATAAAATCAAGCACCTAGGCATGCAGACGCTTCTACAAACATTTGTGAAAGAATGGGTCGCTCTCAGGAGCTCAGTGAATTCAAGCGTGGTACCGTGATAGGTTACCACCAGTGCAATAAGTCCATTCATGAAATTTCCTCACTACTAAATATATTACATAGTCATCTGTTAGTGGTGTTATAACAAAGTGGAAGCAATTGGGAACAACAGCAACTCAGCCATGAAGTGGTAGGCCACGTAAAATCACAGAATGGGGTCAGCACATGCTGAGGTGCACAGGTCGCCAACTCTCTGCAGAGTCAATAGCTACAGACCTCCAAACTTTGTGTGGCCTTCAGATTAGCTCAAGAACAGTGCATAGAGAGCTTCATGGAATGGGTTTCCATTGCCGAGCAGCTGCATCCAAGCCTTACATCACCAAGTGCAATGCAAAGCGTCAGATGCAGTGGTGTAAAGCATGCCGCCACTGGACTCTAGAGCAGTGAAGACGTGTTCTCTGGAGTGATGAATCACACTTCTGTCTGGCAATCCGATGGACGAGTCTGGGTTTGGCGGTTGCCAGAAGAACGGTACTTGCCTGACTGCATTGTGCAGTCAAAAGTGCTTGGTGGAGGGGGGATTATGGTGTGGGGTTGTTTTACAGGGGTTGGGCTTGGCCCCTTAGTTGCAGTGAAAGGACCTCTTAATGCTTACGCATACCAAGACATTTTAGACAATTTCATGCTCCCAACTTTGTGTTAACAGTTTGGGGATGGACCCCTTCCTGTTCCAACATGACTGTGCACCAGTGCACAAAGCAAGGTCCATAAAGACATGGATGAGTGAGTTTGGTGTGGAGGAACTTGACTGGCCTGCACAGAGTCCTGACCTCAACCTGATAGAACACGTTTGGGATGAATTAGAGCGGAGACTGCGAGCCAGGCTTTCTCATCCAACATCAGTGCCTGACCTCACAAATGCGCTTCTAGAAGAATAGTCAAAAATTCCCATAAACACACTCCTAAACCTTGTGGAAAGCCTTCCCAGAAGAGTTGAAGCTGTTATAGCTGCAAAGGGTGGGCCAACTCCATATTAAACCCTATGGATTAAGAATGGGATGTCATTAAAATTCATGTGCATGTAAAGGCAGGCGTCCCAAAACTTTTGTGTGTGTCTGTATACAAGTCCCTTGGAGGAAGATTGTATATACGTGAAGGTGAATGCTTCCATGAACAAATTATAAATAACATGTTTGTGCAAAAATACAATTTTTTTAATTTTAACTTTTGAGAACATATAACCATATAACTGAACAAACGTTTTATTAATGTTACTGGAAGAACACTTGTTCATAACATTGCCAGAACATTCTGAGAACGTTCCCTGTTATCTGTGTTCATGCTGCTGTTCATTATGGTAGGCTCAGTTGCTGAACAGTTCTGAATAGTTGTTGAGTTGCTCAGAATATTGGCTTTGATATGTAAATGTCATAACTGTCACAACAATGATGATTTCTGAACAAGTTGTTTTTGCAGTTTTTTTTTTTTTGCAGTAGGGCCAGATTTACTAACAGCTTGCACCAGCGCAAACCCTCTTTTGGCGTTAAAAAGCTACTGTCAGCATTTACTTAAGACACGCAGTGATTTATCAGCGCTGGGAAGGTGTGGACAGGGTTATTTTTTCAGCTGACCTTATTGCATATGCATTAGTAGGAGTTTACTTTTCAGACGCAAAATTTATGGGAGGAGAGTATTTAAATGAATCATGCGAGGTGATTTACTAAGGTTTGCGCTCGTCAATGTACTTGTGTTTGCGTTATTATTTACCGCCCCCAAAAAAAAGCATCTTAAACCAGATACTAACTGGTAGATTGTGTTGGTCATTATGGAAATGATCCAGCCGCGTCTGTTTAATTTGCGTTCTTTAATTTGCACGTCGTCAGTAGATCACATGAACTTTCCACTCCCATCGTTGTTTTTTTTTGGAATTGCGCTCATGCTAATTTGCCCTGTTTAGTAAATCTGGTCCTAAATCTCCACTGTGAATGTTAGAGTGTGCTTATTTTCAAGGACAAGGGTTTTCCATGATATGTCCACTTTAACCTTTGACCTCACAACAGCTGAATCAAGCAGTCCTATAATATTTGTCAGGCCTATAATATTTGAAGAAAACTATCTGTTAGAATTCCCATTCATCTTTATGGCAGTTGTTTGGCTGGTGCATGCAAATCTGAAATACTTGATATAAAATGTGCCATTCTTGTATTTTACATACACGCACAAGAAAAAAAATCTGCCAATGCAGTCCGAAAAATAAGCTTAATTCAAAGTGAAAACAAGATTATATTTCTTTCCCTATTGGCAGATATTTGTTCTAGTTTTAAGCATTTTATTTTTTTCAGAAAACATGACTTAATATCTTATGTCATAGTGTATATTAGGTAAATGTATCTTGTTTTCAAAATGTTTAGATATTTGTCCTGGAAAACAAGATGAAAATACAGAGAAAGTACTTTTTTTTTTTTTTTGTTCCAAACTTTTCAGTAGTGAAATGCATACATTTTCATTTATATATGACACGATTAACTTTTGACCTTAACTTTTGTTTATTAGGGATTTATTTATCATTTTACATTATAAGAAATTTTTCTAGAGTGATCTAGAGTGATTAGGGAAAAAAGTTCACAACTTTAGATGTTTTTTACAGCCAGATAGTATAGTTACAGTGGCTAACAGGGCCGTACTAATCAGCAAAACCCCTTGATGCTGAATTATCTTCAGGGTGTTCAAAGAAATTCAAACCAGATTCTTGGATTTGATCTGTCATTCCGTTTCCTGGCATTTATAAAGCACATAAAACAAGTCATGAAGCGCAGGTGTCACCGCACCCTAAAAGCATTTTTCTCTATTATTAAACTCCTCCACTTGCTGAAGATGTTTAAATGAAGCTGTAGGAAAATGTAAAAGCATGTGAATGGGCTTATCTCTCTCCAGAACAGATTGAGACGCCTCTTTTCTTCACCTCCGCTCATACTGGCCCAATATGCTCACGAGCTCACGTGTGTTCGTGAAGTTTTCTCAGCAACAGACACTCTGTGTATCATATTTCTAAACGGTGCGTCACCGAATGGCACAGACTTCACCTGTCTGGCCGGCACACCTGCGCTTTGACCCTTTGCACCTGAGATCCCCGATCGGCCACACACCTCGGCATCATCACTGAGCAGATGTGCATGTGCTGACCAGGTTCTCATGTGTTTATGTGTGTGAGCACCTGCTCACATAAACAGCTCTTCTCCACCTGTGTGCACTGATTTATGCTGTCTGCATTTCTGATGTTAATATGCATGAAGCTGTATACACAAACTAAGACACACTAGCGTTCAAAAGTTTGGGGTTGGTAAGATTTTTAAAATGTTTTTGAAAAACAGTGCTTTTGTGGAAACCGTGATACATTTATTTTCAGGATTCTTTGATGAATAGAAAGTTCAAAAGAACAGCATTTACTTGACAGACATTTTTTGTAACATTATAAATGCCTTTACTGTCACTTTTGATCATTTTAATGCATCCTTGCTGAATAAACGTATTAATTAATTTATTTTTTAAATCTTACTGAGCCAAACTTTTGAACAGTTTTGAATGTCTGTACAATAGCTAATAGGCAAGTAATAAGTAATATTGATAACGCCTTGATTTCTCTGAGCTTTTATTATGGCACAGTCGCCGCTTCCGCTTCTTCCGCTCATTCGTATGTGGGGTAACGCAGCGTTCTTTTATCATATTACATACATTTGAGTGTGTTGAAAGTTACATTACAATACTACTCTGTGCCTTCGCTCTGCGCTACTATGAGACACTTGTTGCACACTGCAGTAAACTAGATCAAATGGTTCTCGTGGTAAATCAAGGAAACGAGATTTAAGCAATAAGACTTGAGCTATATAACAATTAGTTTTCTGTCGATGAATGTAATCCAAACAGTTGCTCACCTGTCTAATAAAACACATAATATATTAAAATGTCTTTGGTGTTCCCATGGTTTCTACAAAATAAAAATAGAAATCGAGGGTAACATGGGTATGATGTCATTGATAGGCGACTCACGGCGGTCCGTGTCCTGGTTAAAATTGCTTATTTCTCTGGATTTAAACATTCTTGGGAACATTTGGGATAATGTAAGTACACAAGTCAACAAAATATATAACATTGTTCTAGTGGTTTTTGGATATTTGAATCCAAAAATCTTACATATTGTGCCTTTAACTATTTTGTTTGCTTTTTTTAAAAGCTTTTTTTGTGCTTATAGGGTCATTAATACGATCTTAAGAATGTTATTGAGTTTATTATGAATATTTAGTGCTTTACTGAGCTCTGATTCTTGTATGTGTTTACTATACACACATGCTGTAAATTTTACGGATATGTGTTTTGTTTCTCCAATAGGCAGCAGAGGTCATGCATGCACACGGGCCGCACTGTATGCAGATTTGCACATGCAAGATCTGTGCATGCTGGCTGCAGATCAGCACACATTGGCTGTGGATCTGTGCATGTACGGTTGGTGTAGCTGCCAAACCCTGGCTGCGCAGGTGAGACTGGCTCTGGGTCCCGTAAGAACTCTCAGCTGTTAAAACAGTAGTGCTTCACTGAGAGAGAGAGAGAGAGAGAGAGAGAGTGAGGGGAGAAAGAGGGAAAGAAAATGCAAAAAAAATGACTTTAGCTGCAACCTCGGATTCTCCGTATCCCTCCCAAACCGCAACGAGCCTGCGGCCTGCCAGAGAGAGAAAGGTGGGGGGGGGGGGGGGGGGAGAGAGAAGGAGAAAAGAGAAAGAAAGTAGCTGCGAGCTTTACTCTACTGAACGCTATTGTCGGCGGCCAAAACAAGCAAGGTGATGACATCATCAAACCTGAGACAGAATGATTCCTGAAGGCGTTCGTGTGTAGAGTTGAACGCAGCGAGGTGGAGTCATATCCCAAATCACCCTGCACACCCTTCAAGCACAATTTACACCGCTGGCCAACTTTAAACAATATAGCAGCACAGGGAAGGAAAGAGAAATGTAGTCAGGGCTGTAGGTGCTGCGAGTCTTAAGATTAATGTTCCAATGGTGTTCTCTGAAAGATCTACAGGAACAGAAAGTCCTGTTTGTGCGCTGTTGCATGCAACATATGTCACTGTAAAAGCCTTGATTTCTGCAGCACTTACTCATGGTCACTGGATCGGTCCTGATATGGAAATATCCTTTCCTAGGTTTTTACTCCTTTTAGGCCTGGGCTTAGATTAAGCCAGGATTAGGCCTTAGCTCAATTAGGACATTTAAGTAGCTTTTATAAATGTGCCTTAGAAAAAAGCATTACTGGTGTGAGACAAAACAATAGCACTGATATATTTTAAGATTTGCCAGTGCAAGTTGCTTTCAGTTAGAACAGCTCAAACATGCATTTTAGTCTGCTTTGTCTGAAATCAGGGGGAAAAAGTTGACCATTTTAAACCTATTTTGCTTCTGATGTTCTTATCAGTCTTAGCAAGTGAGACTTATTTGGTCACCTGCTTCGCCAGAACAAAACAGAAATTGCTTGTGGATTTCACAAATGATTACAAAGAAGCTGCAAGTAGAAAGACTAAAGTAGTATTTTCCTGTAAAGCATACTCATTAAAACTTGAAGAAAGTTCAATGACAAAAAAAACAGGGCCATTAGGAAATTGATTGGTTTATAAATCGGTTCAATTCCATGCATTCCATCTTTCTTCTTGGAGAGCATGCGGTTTGTACATTTCTGTCCTGATTACACGAGTGCACTAATCAAGTCTTCTTCCATTGTCTACAGCTTATCTCTACGGCCTTGAGCAAGTCACTGAACCGCAGGTGCTCCACTGAGAAGAGCTTAGAAAGAAACGCGTCTGATAAATGGTGACTAACTTATCTTCACCTCATCTCAAACAAATAACCTCTAGCACACCTGATGCCTCTCACTTTCACAGGCGAACGAGACTTCAGCACATCTGTCTCCTTCTGTTTCTACAGACCCTGAATTGAAACCACCTCAAATATTAGATATCATTAGATAGTGAATCCGTCCGTAACGACACCAACCTTGAGAACAAGCGCACATGCTAGGCAAACATGATCTAGTCTCACTTCCATAATTCCTGGCTAATTCTGCACAACTGTCTGAGAATGTTAAAGCTCCGTTTGATGTTTTTCTGTCTCTAAACTGCAGTTTCCTGTTGGAGAAGGTCACACGGCAGCCGCTCTTTCCAGACAGCAGATAAGGTGCCAGCTCTGCGCCTGCTTGAACAACCATCCTTGAGCGTTATTATTAGTAATTTGGAGAGCTCGGGACCAGACAGGCGCTCCGTCTGCCTTTCGGGATATGGATTATCAGAGGCCCTTTGGTCCCATCCGCAGGTTGGGAAAGGAATGATAACCATCTCAAGATGACTGCCATGTGTGCACAACAAAAAAGAAAGGAAAATAAGGAGAGTGGCAGACACACCTTTGGAGCTGTTTTCATTGGATGGGCCTTACCTGAGCTGGGTGTGATTGACATCTGTGTCCATGGTAACCCAGAAGTGTGATGTCATAAGATCATTATGTATGCAAGACTTGGGAGTTTGTCATGTCAAGTGAAGCGTGTGGAACACAGACTGGTAATTGAGATTTTTTGAAAGCAGCATTAATAATTTACATATTACAACTCATTCTGCATGAGGTCATTCAGAAATAACTTACAAGACAGCCACCGTGGAGAGAAAGGCCCACATCGCTTCCTCCGCGTCCGTGTGACTCCGTGCGCGCTTGAGAAACGGCTCTCCGGGTCACGGCTTCACGTCTGTCCGGTTTGTTTAATCCGTTTGAATGCAGGGTCGGCAGACGTTCCCGCTGGCGCCGGTGGACTGCATCTTTTCACCGTCAACGGGCGGCTCGGGGTCAGCGGGGTGTGAGTGCGCCACCGCCGATACGGATGGCTGCGGTCCGCAGTCGGTAACGGGCAAGGGGCGGGGCGAGGCGGGGCGCAGCTGAATCCTCCGGAGTCTGACGAACAGGTGAAGCGAAGTTCAAACGCGACCCACACCTATGCGCCGTTTCCGCTCATAAAAACTTTCTTGACAGCCAGCAAAGGGTTTCCGAACAGTCCGACCGTAACTTTTCCTGCTGAAAATGTCCTTCCACAGATAAGGATTAAAACTGATTAATTCCGTGGAGTGCATGCGCACGCGAGAGAGTGTGTGTCAATGCTGATCCGCCACGGGCGAAATGACGCGCCGCGGGAGGCAAAGCACCTGGACTGGGATGGAGCGATGAAGACGCGGCGGCGGCGAGCTGGACCCCAGGTACCGTGGAGCGTGCTCGGTCATGGCTGCTGCGCCGTGAGACGGGGAAATGATGATGGGGGTGGGGGGGAGTGAGAGGCACACGCTCGCAGCCACCCGCGACAGCAGCTCCCTGCACCTGATTTCCCGGACTCAATTCTGGAGCTCCAGCGCAACAGCAGCCAAAACACGGGCCGATGACATCACCTCCAAAATGTTTGAAGGGGGAAAGAATGCAATCTGAGCTTTTTATTTATTTTTAAAATGAAGAAAGTTTGCAGCTCCCCCCAGAACAGCGTAAAAGTCTGCCCGACGAAAGGGCTCCGGTCGGTGAGGTAAAACGCGTCTTTTTTGCGCATTAAAGAAGGCGACCCGTACACTGGATGCAGCGTCCACTTAACCTGCGCCTCCTCCTCTCACTCAGCCGCTTTCATTCACAAATTCACGTAAAACGTTGGTTGCAAAAACTAACAACGCGTTTTTGCGCGCGCGGTGCGTAACGCGGCTTGTTTCTTCTCCGCTCGTTTGTCTTCTGAAGCTCCACGGCAGAGCACAGAAATCACTCCAAGAAAAAAAAAAACAGAACAAGATTTCAGATCAATCCACCCTCCCTCCCCCAGCCCCCCTTCTCTCTCTCTCTCTCTCTCTCTCTCTCTCGCTCGCTCGCTCGCTCGCTCGCTCCGTCTCCTTTTGCTTTCCCCCTCACACACACTTATTGGATCCAAACGAGGTTACTCAGTCTCTGTGTGATGTCGCCCGACTTACAGCGAAAACACACGCCAATGTCACCGTGCGCAACAAAGGAGCGCGCGCGCACGCACGCACAAGCGGTCCCACCGGGACGCATCGCGCTTCCGCCATATCGGGTCCCATAGCTCAGGCCGGGTCCCAAACTAATCCCACACTTTAAGAGGGTAAAAATCTGCCCCTGGTTCAAACCCATATCCCCCACCTAGTGTAAACCGGGACCAGCCAGAACGCTTTACGGTTCTTCCAAAAGTTTAGTGCTTTTGATGCATTTTGATGCGTTTCATGACTGTAAAACTCAAGAGGGCAGAGTGAAGAGAGACGGTTCGTTTGAAAGCGAGAGGGAGGTATGAAAGCTCACGGTCCGATCCAAAAGGAACATTTCTCAGCACCGCGACAGAACCGCAGACGGTCGGCCAAGCCAACACTCACCCACCCTCTCCGAACCCCCTCCTCTCTCTCTCTCTCTCTCTCTCTCTCTCTCTCTCTCTCTCTCTCTCACACACACACACACACACACACACTTTTACTTAGCTATCTAAATGAGGACATACCATAGACATCTGTTGTTTTATATAGACCTAAAGCAAGACTAACCCAGCTAACAAAAATATGTTCTAAGAACGTTGTCATTTTATCATTTTGCATCTGAACGTTTTGAAACAAGCAGTAGCCTAAATAATAACGTTTAAAAAAATGTTAGACAAATGTCCAAATAAAAAAATTAAAAAAAAGGTTTAATGGATGGTGTATAAATTACGTTTGGCAAATGTCATTAAAGACAGACATCATTGAACGAATGTTCTATTAATGTTACTAGAAGAATGTTTGTTCAAAACTTTGAGAGAACCTTGCCAGAACGTTAAATTTCTGAGAACATTAGAACCAAATCCTACACGACAGTTTGCTGGTTTCCCAGTCTGATGAACACCTCTTTAAGTTAAATCCAGCCAACAGAGCAGGCTGATCATGCTTAATCAATTGGGGATGTCTTTTGTCTATTTTAACTAACTTCTGGGGACGTTTTTGAGCTCAAAGTATAACTAAGTAAACCCACGCACGCACTCAAACACAATAGTCATGTGCATGTGTGTGAGCTGGAAGACAGTTATTAATAGTGGGCCATGAGGGTCAGTAGTTAGTCAGTGATTTGGACTTGCGGGTCATCCCTTTGGTCCCCTCCACCCATTGTAACACACACACACATTGACTTTCTCCTCTAAATGCATTCATGTTTGCTTCTTGTTCAACCTCTCCCACCTCATGAAGTATGTGCCATTGGAAAGAAAGTTGTTTTTCAGAGGAAGAGAGAGGAAAGGAGGGACGGAGAGGAGGAAAGAAGAGGCAGATAAGAACCATTATTAATTCACCTGACATTTAGAGACCATTTCCCTCCGGTCTTCCCAACGTCCATCACCTCCAGCATCCGGTTTTCGATTGAATTCTGTGCTGTGCTTCCACTAGAGGGCGTCTCTTTAGGATCCTGTCCTCATTCCCTCATGACAACATCAGATATTCAAGTGCAACAATCAGGATACATTCTCAATAGCATTCTAGAATGCCATTCTTATTTTTCTGCATTAGATAAAATCTATACTGTGCATAGTATGTCAATCTGACAATGTACAGAATACAATGAATCTTGAGTGTTTTGTGCTTGACATATAACAAATAAACCAGAAGTCAGCTGCAGTTTTCAACATCTCTTTCTTGATTCATTATTTCATCAGACTGCCAAAACCTTTCTATATAGATTTAATTACATTATATATATATGGTGTCTGAATACCCATGGTCTGTCTGAATACTCGATTCTGATTGGCTGAAAGGTGTGCAATAAGTAAGGGATAAACAATTTTAATGCACGACGTGGAGGCAAAGAACCGCCCGTTGCAAAGTGGAATGAATTAAAATCCTTTAAAGCACAGCTAGGCATGGATTATCCCGCTTATACCATGGTCATCTGCCTTGACCACTTAAAGCTGTTATTGATGTTTGCAGCACAATATTTGACCGTAAGGTTAAAAATTGATGGTTATTTCCGTAAGTTACTGCTTGTTATAGCTAGCATTCTGCCCGCTTTGAATAAGACAAAGATATAAAGTAGTGCATAAGATTATATTTATTTGAATGAATTAATTATATATTATTATGAATTAATTATCGAGAGAGTGAGATTCGTACTTGCCTCTGTTCATCGTCTCTCTTAACGACAAAAATGTGCGTTTATTACTTCAAAATAGCGATGTAACCCTATCTTGAAACTACCTGTGCATTAAACGGTTTATACCATGGTCTGTCTGAATACTCGATTCTGATTGGCTGGAAGGTGTGCAATAAAACCGTTTAATGCACAGGTAGTTCCAAGTCAGAGTGAGTTACATCGCTTTTTAAAAAAACTCATAGCTTCGTTGTTAATGGAGAAAGAGGTGCTGAACAGACACGGGTATGCATCTCTCTCTTTCTCGATAATTAATTCAAATAAATGCTATAATTTATTCATTCAACGCACTTACGCACTTCTTTATCTCTGTGTCTGATTCAAAGTGGGCAGAATGCTAGACCCTTCCGGTCAAATATTGTGCTGCAAACATCAATAATAGCTTTAAGTGGTCAATGCTGGCAAATGACCATGGTATAAGCGGGATAATCCACGGTTAGCTGTGCATTTAATTATTTTAATGCATGACGTGGAGGCAAAGAACCGCCCAATGCGAAGCGTCCACGTCGTGCATTAAAATAATTTAATGCACAGCTAGCCATGGATTATCCCTTAATTAATTAATATATATTTTTTATGTTTATTACATTTATTATAATATTTTAATATTCTCACACACACAATATTATAAACTGCACAGTACGGTAAGTTTGTACTTGTGTCCTGTTTTGGTGTCCAGGTGATTTCAGCACATCAGGCTCTGGTACTAATAATGACCGTCTGTACTGGACTGGAGGTCCTGATGTACTCAGACTCAGGTGAGATCCCAAGACAATTAAAAATCCACAAAGTATTTGTGTTATTTACTATTAGAGTTCCCAGTCATGGAAAAGCTGGAAATATTGGGGGATTTTATAATCGTGCTTTCCAGGTCATAGAAATTAAATTTTGAAAGTCATGGAAATTTTTTATAATGAATGCACACTGCTCTAATTATGCTCTAAAATATTTCATCGGCTAGATATTGTTCTTGTATCAAGTGAATCTTGCTCATGAGCCATAGTGATGTCTGATTTGTGAGCGAATTGTTCTTTTCGAGTCGCTTCTTTTCAATGAATTAGTCAGACCGATTCACAAATTGTCTGAATTATTTATTACTGAATCCTTATCCAGTAATCACAAACGACTGGAAAGGTCATGAAGAAGTCACGGAAATACATTGGGAAAAAAGTATGAGAACCCTGTACTAAGTGCATAACTCTTGGATTTTTTGGCTTTGTTGCTCTGAATTTTAAGGGTGATTTGTAGACATTGTTTTTCTTTTTGTCCTGTCCCTTTAATTCATTCTCTCGTCTTTCCCCCTCTCTTTCTTTCTTTCAGTCCCTGCTCGCTGCTTGTAGCGGCAGTATTGATTGCCCATGTCTTTGCTTTTGCAGCTTTGGGCTATTGATCTTTGGCTGAGGCTCTACACACACACACACACACACACACACACTCGTATTGTCTCTGTTTGAGATGGCTTGCTTCGAGATTGGTACGAGAGGAAGAGCTGTGGGTTAATGAGTCTGTCTTGGCAATGTGTTTGGCTGTGAGTTTCTCTGTATTTAATACCTCCATTCTGCTCTACAATTAACATCAATCACTTCAGCTCAATACAGTCTGAGTCAGACAATGACTCGAGACCAGCTGTGTGTGCATGTGGGCATCATCGCAGCACCACAACATACACTGATATTTACATGTCAAGCATATATTGCATATTTATATTGCACTTGGCCTGTGGTCATGGCTGTAGATTTGGGATTGAACGATAGGGACCAGTCCTTATCTCAGGAAAAGATGAAGTGTGTAAATTCTGAGTGTCACCAAACAGAATTGCAATCCAATTTCCAGAGCACTCCCTCCGTCTAAAACAGACCTCTGGTTTAGTCAATCTGACATGTCAGATTTAAGTTTTGACTTAAATAGGATTACTTATATAGATCAGTAGAGGTAAAAAAAAAATAGGCTGACTCTGCGAAGTCTGATTGATTTAACCCTCACGTTGTGTTCCGGTCATTTTGACACAGAGAGGATTTTCCCACCAAAAAATAGCAGTTAATGTTATTGCAGTGGACTAAATCTTCCTGACTTTGCTCACACATGATATAACAACTTCCCAACTTTTTATTTGTGATCTTTTTGTGCGTTTTTTTTTCTCAGTTTTTGTTACCACTCGTGGTGTTCCCAGTCAAAAATGACCCGCCTACAAATAATTGCTTATAAATCTCTCATTATGCTGTTATTGCCAAATATTGGATTCAATCCTTTTTATCAACTTCTTTTCTTTCAGTTAGGACTGGTTTTGTATTCATTTTTTAAACTGATTGATCATAGGCCTCATTGATCAAAACGTATGCACCACAGTTTTTTAGGTGAAAAAGCTTGAGTGAACTTTTCTCACTTAAAGGATTAGTTCACTTTAAAATGAAAATTAGCCCATGATTTACTCATCCTCAATCCATCCTAGGTGTATATGACTTTCTTCTTTCTGATGAACACAATCAGAGTTATATTAATGAATATCCTGATGCTTCCAAGCTTTATAATGGCAGTGACGGGGTCCATTGAGTTTGAACAAAGTGCATCCATCCATCATAAAAGTACTCCACACGGCTCCGGGGGGTTAATAAAGGCCTTCTGAAGCAAATTGATGGGGTTTTGTAAGAAAAATATCCATATTTAAGACTTTATAGAGTAAAATATCTAGCTTCCACCAGACCGCCTTCCGTATTCAACTTGTAAAAGTGTAGCGCAGTTCAAAACGCTTACGCTACGTTCTAGTGGTACGTCACGCCAGTTATGCTTTTTTCGTAAGTTGAATACTGAAGGCAGTCTGCCAAACTCAATGGACCCCATCACTGCCATTATAAAGCTTGGAAGCATCAGGATATGTATTAATGTAACTCAGATTGTGTTCATCAGAAAGAAGAAAGTCATATACACCTAGGGTGAGTAAATCATGGGGTAATTTTCATTTTAAAGTGAACTACTCATTTAAACACTGAGGTGCATAAGCTCAGATCAATGAGGTGTACAATGAATCAGTTCCAAAAATGAACACAAAACTTGTGCTAGTCGAAAGAAAACAAGTTGACAAAAAGATTGAACCTAATATTTGGTGATGATATAGAATAATGAGAGATTTACAAACAAGTTCCCAGTCAATGAAATTTTGTCCTGGAACACCAAATTAGGTAAGGGATTTCCAACCCAGCAAGGGGTTATCTATAGCAAAACTAAACCTATGTTCTCTCTTGTGCTTTCAAACAGGAGACACATCTCAGTTTGATCGCACCTTCACGGTCGTAAGATTTTCACTGGCCGCTTTCTCTTTAACGTCTGCAGTGGAGATGATAATCATCTTGGGTCTGGTCTGGAAATAACAGTCCCTCTGTGGTGAGGTTAGTCCGCAGGTTACCAGTAAAGAGCTTTTTTAACCGCACAAGGAAACCGCACGTGCACGTTAAAGATCTGTGGTTGATAGATATAAAACCAGATTGGACGATTCCAGGCTTCCATTAATGCAAAGTGGTTATGAACCTTCTGGTCTGTCGGTTAACCTGTCTGACCTGAGCTAAACTGGATTAAGATCTGTGGCAACACGGTTTGTGGTTTTTTGAGGAGGGGGGTTGTAGTATTGTCCCGTTCCAGCGCAGTGTTGGAATCGGCTGTGATTGTAGTTCACGGTCTCATGGTTCTCATTAGGGCCGCACATGATAGAAAGGCTGTTGAACTAGCGCGTCACATCTCATCATAAAGTCGTTATCTGCAATGAAACTCCTTTTATCAGTGACTCACTAAATCTAAACCGTTCCCCAATGTGTAAATGTATGAGACACATTATTGTGTGTCTTTGATGACTGGCCCTGGCGAAAACGTCAAGTGCCGCAGAGCTGCGGAATTTGCGCGGCACTTTGAAATGAGAACCTGTTAGCCACTTGTACCGCAAGCGAGGACAGCTGCGAAGGGAACGGGTCAGGAATTAATTACAGCAAGACGTGTGTGTGTGTGATATCACCGCGAGGAGATGAAGGAGACTGAGGGGTGAGCGAGCAAGAATAAGAGATGAAATATTGTTTTTATTAGCGACAATGTAGGTGGCGGGGTGCCGACTCTTGCGCTCGGAGATCAATCCGCGCTTCGCTTCGTGTTTGGAATCCATCACAGCTGTCTTGGTGATGAGGGATAACTTTACTTTTCTCGCTGCGGTGCAGTTCTTGTAAAAAGAGTGCGAAATGTTGAATGTGATAACTTTAACATGACATCGGTGACATGGAGCAGCGTGTGCTTCTCTCAAGTGAAACCAATTGAGAGCAACCCTCGCCAATGCTCTTTCACTGACTGTTATAGTCAATCCTGTATATTTATAGATATGACAAGACTGATAGCATGCCATAAAATCACATAAAGCTGAAGTTTTAATTGTTTGGGTGTTAAAGTGCCCCTATTATGCTATTTTAAAGGACCCTACTTTTGTTTTGGAGGTTTACATGCATCAAAGAAAAAAAAAAAACAGTTTAATTTTCTCATAATATACATTGCCACATTTTTCAATAATTCTCAAATGATTCGATGGATGAATCAGTCTCTCTAAATCCCTCCTTTCCATGAGCCTGCTCTGCTCTGATTGGCCAGGCGGCCCAGTCTATTGTTATTGGTCTACTGTGTACAGCACATGTCGAAAGCTAAACGCCCATTACCATGAACTTCAGCTCCGGAGGCTTCCTAAAGCTCAGCGATTATATACACTGTAAAGACAGTAACGATGACGTTGATTTTACCATATCAATCTGAGTGCAAGTCCGAATATGAAACATTGGAAGAACTAATTATTCAACCCGGACCTCCATTGCAAGGACGACTTGAGCAGGACATTTCTCAGTGATACGCTACTCAGTTTGAGGTACATTATGAGATGTTGCAACTGTAATTCCTCACCATCAGCATTAACAAGAGTATGTCCATCAACAAACTGATTTGTATATTTCAAATGTTTTGCGGTGCACATGCAGGAACAGTGCATACGTTAGCCGAGCACTCACGTGAATGACTGATGTAACATTAAAGTTTGTAAAACAAATCTTCCTCCATCCTTTATCTTTACTCAAAGTAGTAAGAATGACAGACAATCTGCATTTATAGACACGGTTTTAGGTAATTCTGCAGCCCAAAGTTGATTAGCAGAAGTATTTCAGTAAGACAGTAATAAAATGAGTTAGCTGGAAACTTATATAAAACACAAAACTACATATTTTGAACACCCGGTAGAAAATATATGCATCAATAATTATTCATACTTACAGGTTGTGATTCTGAGGAGCAAGCTGGTCCAAATAAACTGGGCACTGACCCATCTTTCAAGAGCAAGCATTTTGCAAATCCCACATTGAACTCCGAGATTTGAGAAGCGGTCGTCAGTAAAATGATGCTTGAGGACGGGTCAAGTTGTTTGTGGGACATTATGCAAATGTCTTTTCTTTTGACGTAGAACTGTAACAGTGGGATTCGAAATACAAACGGCTCGCGAAGGCTGTTCTGAGTCGATTCTTTCTTTTGGGAGACAATAGCTTTGTTTATTGTGCACTTTAAACTTTACAATTTTTTCAGCTTTATTACACACTGCATGAAAGGCAACATTCGAAAAACCATAATAGGGGCACTTTAAAATACTTTCTCCTTTCTCAACTTAATTTGCAGAGACAGCTGTAAGGCATTAGGCAGTTGATTTCACAGAGTATCTCTGCTTTCACAACATTGCTCTGTTTGTTTGAGCAGCCTGATGCAGCAACACTGACATATCAATGCCGTGAGTTTGGGGCGGGACTATCTGTTTGCCAACCAATGGCAAGTGTTCTGGAAACCTATTTGTAAACCATCATTATTTTTGCAGTTCTTTTTTGGTGGCACTAGTGGTGCAGAAATTGCTATAAAGCTATAAAGTTATAATGAAATCAAAACTAACCCTATTTACTTTCTGCAGAATAAGGCATTAATATGTGCTTTATAAGTACTAATAAACAGCCAATATCCTAATAATATGCATACTAATAAGCAATTAGTTAACAGTGAGAATTGAACCCTAAAATAAAGTGTTACCATGTCATCAGTCACTTTTCTTTTTCCACCACCTGTCATATAGAGACACTTTTTATGTCAACCTTAATATTTATTGAAGAATATCTAGATCACTAGATCTAAATGTCACATTACGGAAATCAGATGGGTTGAAAACACCATTTCATGTCTCGTTCACTTTGTGAGTAAACATTATGACTTGCAAAAAAGAGTCCAGCATCTCCAATTTGGCTTGTCTAGAGTTTCAGACAAGATCTGTGCTCAGATTTGCCGAGATGCCAAAGTCTGCAATCAAAAGTCAGAGATCTCAATATTAACTCCAATATTTCTCATCAAATGATCTGATCTCCTCCAAATTCATTTTATAGCTCTAGGCTCATTTGTGTCTATTTTTATTTCTCCCAAGGAGAAACATCTCAGTCTACTGAGATATGAAAGAGCAACTTTTGAGCAATAGCACCTTCCTCTAGGATATCACTACTGTATACAGTGACTTTGGGTTTAAGGTGTCATATGCAGATCAGCTGGTTCAACTCAACCAACGACCCGATTGGCAGCACATTTGGACGTTGGTGCGAATCTGACAGGAGCAGTGTGTCCTCGCAGGTAGTGACTTACTTCTGCTGCCAGGCCCAATGAATGTCAGCTATGAGTTTAATTCACAAAGCTCCGTTAGCAAGTGCAAACGTCTTTTCGCTGCAAATACCAGCAACTGGAGTAAATTTATTCTTGAAGTTCCTGGCACAGAGACCCAACATTCCCCAGCAAACACAAGAGTTCTAATGTTTGCCGTTGGCTTCAGAAAATGGAGTGACAAGCCAAATGAACTTGTCTAAATGGAGGAGAACAGAGCAAACCCTGCCAACAATTACTAACAGGTATGGCACTGCGGCCCAGGAGTCCGGCGGTTGTTGGTGTTTGTTGGAGGGATTCTGGGGTCAGCACGCAGGGGGCGGCAGGGCCCAGAACCTGGAATTCTGTCAACGTTCTCCTCGACTCGCAGGAAAAGCACAGGCGGAGATGGTTAACAGGTAATTGTATAATTAGCAGCAGGTATTGTTTTTGAATAGCTGACTGACTCTGACATGTGTCCGCCGACAGAAACAGCAAACTTACATCATCGTCTTGCCCTGCCACAGCTGAAATGGAAGCATTTGTCCTTTGCTGAAACGGAGCTGGAAAAGAAAGTCATGTTTCGTGCAATTGCTTCTTCCCCTGAGTTACATTCGGGAAGGAGATCATCATACCCTGGAAATCGTACTTACCATATGAATCCGAATTTTTTAATCTAATTCTTAAAGTCACCATAAAATCAAAATGGACAATTCTTGTTTTTTTATGGAATATTGCAGTATTTATTATAAATGATTTATTTTTAAATCATAATTAAAAAAAAAGAAAAAAAGACGTCTCTTCTCTGATGTGTTTACTGGTGTGAGGGCGGGGCAACCTGTCACTCAATGAGATCTACCAATAGCAAACCACATCCATCCAATCAATTCCCCATGGACAGAATTAAGTGCTGCCCTATATTATTTCTTCTTCAAGAAGCTGTCTCACTCAGATATATGTCACAATAGGGAAGAAAAGACTATAGCAACTTCCACTTCATGCTGACTTTAAGATTTCTGCCATTTCATTGATAATGGCATCAGGGAATGACACAAGCAGAGGTGAAGGATCTACTGTAATGCGTTTATAAACTTCTTTGTTCACTTAAGGGTTTTGATTTGCTTGATCGTGGTTCAAAGACAACTTTTAAAGGTACTCTTTTTTTGCAATAGAGTGCATAAAATGTCTCTACTACTTAAAAGATTTTAGTGAAATAGGGGTTCAAACCCATCTCTGTAATAGCACTGGACTCTAAACAGCAAGAAACACAGGGCATTAAAGGGTTAGTTCACTAGAGGCTTAGTAACTAACTCGGTACTTTACTCGGTTGCACCATTTGTTCTTATGGCAGAGCATAGCTTGTAGGTCGTAAGCCCTCCCTAAAGTAATGTGTTGCATAATATGACGTTTACACTCAATGATCCAATAGCAGCCTAAAAAATGCTTGAGCAGAAATAGTTTTAATAGTTTTTCAGTTTATCCTTGATTCTAACTTCTTCTGCCTCTAACTAACAGTAAAAAATATGTTTCCATTGAAATGCTGCTTAATCATGAATATCATAAGTATTTTTATATTTAAATAACATTTAGAAACAGTATGAATAAGGATCAATAAATTAATATTATGAGTGATTTTATTTGACATGCACAACACGGACCGATGCACACAGATGCGTGCTGATGGGTTCATGTTAAAGAGCCATTAACAAAGTCATTTATTCACATAATGTTCTCTCTCTTAAAATGTACAAAATGTAAGATGTAAGTGCAAATGTCAACATTATTGTGTATTTCTGTCAGGTAGAACAATTCTGTCAATCTGTTTACGTAAATATTTAGTTTATACGTAAAATTACATTTCGGCTATGTTTAATGGTGCAATGCAAAAATATTGAGTTAATGATCCTTTTGTCAAAACTAGGCCTAAGTTGTAACTTGCGCATGGCTGACCTTGTGCACCCAGGTCAGATCATTGAAAATGCATTTTCATGTAGTTTGTAAGTAGCATTTAGGATTTTGCATGACAACTATGAGATCTCTATCCGATAACACTGAACATGCATTTCAATTTGAATAAAAACAAAATATCCACATGCTGTCCAGATGCGAAATGCATGTTAATTCCGTGTGTACATGTGGACAATTTTATCTTAGCCAATAAGCTCTGTGCCTCTCTGAATTCTCTTATGTGCTAAGTCTATCGGAAGTTTGTGAAACAGCTGACAGCACCTTTCAGACCAAGCAGAAACCTCTGTTAATCGGATGCATTGGCAGTGGACTGAACAAATGAGCAAGCGGTAATCCTGCCATGATGAGCAGCCACTTACCAGCCTTTCAGCAAATCAATTACGTCACCTAATTAAGAGCCAAACTGAAAAGATTTATAACGCTTTCTTGTACACTTTTCAGATCATTCCAATGCCTTTGGACCAGAAGCGGGCGACGTCTCCTCTGTATGACCCCAAGTGTGTGTTTGAAATGTGTTTGTGTGTGTGCATTGTCAACTTGTTCCAGATTGTCCTGACATATGCTCTTTGTGTTTATTATGAGACGGATGCATGAGTGTGTGTGTGGATTGCGATGGCATGTGTTGCAGGTGTGTGTGTTTGAGAGTGTAAGGTGTATGGTATGATTGTGTATATTTGGAATATGAGGTCAGGATTTCAGGCCATGCTGATGGCAAGAGCAGATGTGGTTTGTGTTGGATTCTGAATTTTCTGGATGTCGTTTTTTCTCTTCCTCACCTTTTTTTCACTTTCCTCTTCGTCTTTCAGGTTATAGCCTTATTCCTCTTCTTTTTTCACCTAGTTTTTTCCTCTCCTCTCCATCATTTTGCTGCTTTGCAGAAGAGGAACTGTACTGTTTATGAAAGCCTTTAATGTGCTGTGTAATTACTCTTGGCTACGGCTTCATTCATTAGTCACATCAATAAAGCACCTTATAATCACCAGGGAGAATGAGGTTAGGAACAAACTCAAGTACACAAGTGCAGACATGACGCTTGACCAATGCGTTGCAGGCATGAGGTACTTAAAGTCAACGCAAAATGTAAGTTGCAATTTTTCTTCCCTATTGTGATCTATTTCCGAGTGAAATGGCAGATAAAAATGTAGGGTGGGACTTGATTTTGTCCATGGGGAAGTGATTGAATAGTTGTGGTTTGCTATTGGTGGATTCAAAAAGGAATTATGCACACATCCAAAAAACCTGTTGCAGGTGCTCAATCAAATGAAGCATTTAACTCAAAGTAAATGAGAATCAGCACACTGCCACTGCCACTGCTGTTTCCAAGGATTTATTAAAATGAACAACGTTTCGACCCAAAGGGTCTTCGTCAGGCCTGACAAAGACCCTTTGGCTCGAAACGTTGTTCATTTTAATTAATCCTTGGGAGCAGCGTCTTTCAGGTTATAGCCTGTGTGTGTGTGTTGACACGTGCCCCTTTCACTGGCTCCTCCACAATCACTTACCACTCCACAGATTAGGGGCTTTACCATGGATCTCTTTCAGTCTGTCTTTCTGCTTGCTGACGGCCAGACGCAGGTCTCCACTGTCAACACAGCTGGGATCTAAAGTACTGAACGACGCTTGTCGAGGCTCTAAAATTGGATCAAGCAGAATTTTCTGCGTATTGTTTTAGATGTGTTCCTGATCCCTTTCGTAACCCTTGGCTTTAAAGTGTTGCCACGCTCCACCTCGCGACCTTTGAATCTTTACCCCTGCCCCCAGAGATTCGTGAGCGAGCGAGAGAGAGCTCTCGTTTGTCCAACAAATACTACAACAAATTAAGCAGCATTAGAATAGTCGGGCGTGAAGCCTGATGTCCGTCTGCGTTTCATTAGTGCAGTTCTCTAACGCGTTCCATCTGGAGGGGCTGTCGCGAGCTCCCTCTTGCCCCGTGCGGTGTGGCCCGGCCTGGGTCAAGATGCCCTCAGACCCCCCGGCAGCACGCGGCACTTTGTCAACTCTAATTTCACCTGAACTCGATAGAAAGGCCAATATCTCTGATACCATAGCGATTTTCTTTTATGAAACCTGTATGATTTTCTTTATTTTGTAGAACTGGTAATGTCCTTCAGAAGTGACCAAAATGATTCTGACGCATTTACCCATCTGTCTCTCTCTCTCCATTCCCCCTCCTTCAGAAAGCAAAAAGGGATGATGGGAAAGAACAAGTGTGAATCCGATGACACCTCCTCCATCACTCGCTCCTCTTTAGTGTCACCGATGGGATTTTTCCACATACACACACATGCCCACAAAGTTGGTCAGATCCTGTTTAGAGTGAGTCGGGAATATAAGATGTGACAGGGATATGGAGGCCGGCAGTCGTCTGGAATGTGGCAGAATTTTAGAAAGTGACAAAAACGGAACGGTGAGAGAGTTCTGGAATACTGCAGGCCATCAGAACCCTATAGAACTGTAAGGACATAAGGAATATGACAGAATTCTGGAAGAATAGTCTGGAATGAGACACAGAAAGAGAAATAGAAAATGAAATGTAGACAGAACTTTTTTTTTATTCAGGGAATGAATAAGAGAATAGGGAATAATCTGAGTGTTGAGAAATGAGGTGTTGAAAACGTATGAGTTTGTGTGGTTGGGATGGGAATGGGGTTACGGTGGGGGGGTTGTGGTGTGTGTGTGTGTGTGTGTGTGTGTGTGTGTATTTATATGCAGGTATGCATATTTATATTTAAAGATTTCTTTAAGGTTTCGGGTTTGGTCTTGTGTATATATTTATAGTTAGTTAATTATTTAACACATTAACTAACATTAGCAATACATTTGTTACAGTATTCATATTTGTTCAGGTGAGTTAATACAAATATAAGTGTTCATTGTTAGATTATGTTAAATAATAACAGATACAACTTTTGATTTTTAATAATGTTTTAGTAAATACTGACATTAACATTAACTAAGATTAATACATTCTTTAGAGTTATTTTTCAAGGTTAGCTCATGTTAACTAATGTTAGCAAATAGAACACTGTAAAGTGTTACCGATAATTATTTATTTATTTCTGTAAAATATGACATACCATAATAAAATTGTTGGTAACACTTTAGTTTAGTGTCCAGTTGTCACTATTAACTAGTTGCTTATTAACATGCATATTAATAGGATATTGGCTGTTTATAAGTACTTATAAAGCACATATTAATGCCTTATTCTGCATGACCATATTATATATCCCTTAAAGAGATAGTTCACCCAAAAATGAAAATTACCCCATTATTTACTCACGCTCAAGCCAACCTGTGTATATAACATTCTTCTTTCTGACGAATACAATATATTTAACAGTTATATTAAATTATGTCCTGGTTCTTCTAAGCATTATAATGGCAGTGAATAGCAGCCCAAAATTTGAAGCCCAAAAAAGTGCATCCATCCATTATAAAAGTACGTAATGTAAAAAGCGTAACTGGCACCAGACGTAGCGTAAACATTTTGAACTGCGAGAGGTGCTACACTTTCTTCGTAAGTTGAATACAAAAGGCGGTCCGCCGGCAGCTAGATATTTTACTTTATAAAATATCTAGACGTATCTAACTCTGGGGGATACAGTGAATAAACTGAAGTCCCAAAAATTCGGCGTGTTCCTTTAATCCTACCCAATACCTAAACTTAACAACTACCTTACTAACTATTATTAAGCAGTAATTAGGCGTTTATTGAGGCAAATGTTATAGTTAATAGTTAGTTAAATGTGAGAATTGGACCCTAATCTAAAGTGTGACTGAATTATTTTTATACATAGCTTATAAAATTAAAACAGACTAACCCAAAACCCTAAAAGAGGTATTTATATATTTTATATTTTAGGTATTTTATAATCTTCCTTATATATAATCTTAATATGTTTTTCCCACAGTCTGTCAGCAGATGCTTGTCTGACATTCAGGAATGACTCAGTGCTGAGGTCATGGGTCAAATATAATTGTTCCTCTTTACTGTAATAACAATGATAATTCAGCCCAGAGGCTTCATGTGAACTCAGAAGATTTGTTTGCCAGGTCCAGCCTCAGAGCCAACCAGTCCAGTCTCTGAATCAATGTTTCTGGAGCGGCCTGAAAATATGTGAGCTGAAGGTAAAATTTGAAATGAATGTCAGCCTAATAGTTTCAAAGCAACTTTTTAAAGACACAATGAATTTTGAATCTTTGTTTTCATGCAAATAATTGGATTCATAGTGGTTTAGAAATAAATGCATATTTAGTAGTGTTTGCTAAGTGAAGCATCACTATTTTTTTGTTCTGAATATGTACCCTTTTGCACTTTCAAGTTAACCCACATACTTTGGCTATATTCAGAACAGAATACTAGTGTACTGTTTTTGGCATACTACACATTGTGTTCTGCACACAAAAAACAAATTACATATTTTACTATTGATCTGTGACATCTGTGCTTCCTTTTGAAAAGCTCCAGCCGCCACCGGTTTGATTGGAGATGAACGCAGGAAGGTAGATCTGCAGAGGCTTGGTTGAGCAACACTTTCTCCTGTTATGCAGACAAGGGAAATGTTTGGCATCTGCACCTATGGTAAGATGATTCTACAGAAACCTGACAAAGTCTCTGAAGCTGTAACTAGCAGATCTTGGGACTAGATTCATCCCATATGAGAAAAATGTACAATATACAAATAATGTAGAGCAGACAAGAACTACCTATTTTAAGAAAAAACTATGTAATGAGGAGGCTTTTTGACCGAGATGTATAGACTGAAGGTCAAGTTCATCCAGAGCATCTCCCTGTATCCCAATCTATCCTTGTTAAGGAATAATGTTAACTAGCAACATTCAATTACTATGTTTACTAATGTCAAAACTTTAGAATGGCTGCATTACCAACAGCAGTAGCCTAAAACAATGTTGAAATAGTTATTTTAATATTAACTAATAATCTGCAAGGGCTAGTTGATTTCCGGCAGAAAGTACTCATTTCAGAGGGTGTGTATGTTATTAAATAAACTCTTCTTTCTTTCAAAATAATAACAGTGTAGTTATTATTAACTAAGAACATAACTAGTTTTATTAAATAAAATAAACGGTGAACTGAAATAAAAATATAAGAAACTTTTTTTAAATATCAGCAACATTTATCATTTTAATGTAGTTTATCTTGATGTACTTAAATAACTAATTAAAAAATATTAAAAACAGTATAAACACATAAAAAAACGACTAAATTTGACAAAAACACAACAAAATTACAAACATTTTACAAAGATTAAAACAAACACAGAAAATATAAAAATAAAAACTAAATTAAAATATTAATAAAAAACTACAATGGTATCTTTACAGTAAAATAACACCGTTTTGAACAATGTGCATCATTCACAACAAAACCAGGAAGGTGAATTAAGAAAGCAAAATAGGGTAAATTTTGATTTCATGTTGATTTTTATTGAACTCACCCTCAAATAATGCAGTTTCATCTCAATTCATTAGAAAAAAAAACCTAGTAATTTTGTTAACATTGCAGTGTGTGTAAAGTTGAGGTAACGTTTGTAGTATGCAGTGTTCTGATATCAGTACTGTATGTTAATGATGAAAACTCTGAGGTGTATATATAGTAGATATGTTGCAGTGCTATTTTGTTAAAGGTGCAGTAAGGGATTTTTCAAAAACGCTGTTGAAAAGTTGCCGGACAGAGCACCACAACAAACGTGTAGCCAATCAGCATCAGGGGCATATGATGGTGGAGAAGAGAGAGTGAGCAAGAGGGAGATTTGAATAAAGACTGTTGAAAGTGGAATATCACTGGACAAAGAAGGGTTATGATCAGGCAAGAGTTTTAGGAGGCGTGTTATTATTAGAAAAGCACTGGAGAGACCTACGTGGGAAGGCCTGAAAACGGACGCAGAGGTTGCGTTGTTTCTGCTCCATGCGTCAGTAACACTGGTTTTGCGGTTTCACAGAACCAAGAAATGCTGTTGTTGTAATGTCAGCATAGTTACAGGACAGTTTTGAGAGTCATTGTTTGTCTGGAGCTGGTATGCTACAACAAACTCTCGCTTGTATATACTCTTGTGTACTGTATGTTTTTTTGTGCTTCTTTGCTGTTCGTTCATCAACTTCGTTTTATTTTTCGTGAAGCATTATTTTGCTTCGCTTTTGCTATGATAAATAGACATCCACTCTTGCATTGCGTGTGTAATGGAGGCCAGCTAGTGAGAACTGTGCAGGTAAACCTCACTCCTTGTTAGGTAAATTGTTCATGAATTTTGGGGGCGGAGCATTGAAGAGAGGGGTGGGTTTGTTTGGGCTGAATATCAACTGTGTTCAACAACTATTTAAGGAGATTGCATACTGCACCTTTAAAGCACACACACACGTTGGGTTTCCATGTTTTATGAGGACTTTCCATAGACATAATGATTTTTATACTGTACAAACTGTATATTCCATCCCCTAATAAACCTACACATAACAGAAAACTTTCTGCATTTTTACATTTTCAAAAAACATTCTGTATGATTTATAAGCTGTTTTCCTCATGGGGACCAAAAATAATGTCCCCACAAGTCAAATAGTTATGGTATTACTAGGGACATTTTGTCCCTACAACATATTGAATACCTGAAACACACACACGCACACACACTATAGGTCTGCACAGGCTTTAAACTGACGCACGAACCCGGCCCGTACCCGAGATCATTTAACCCAACCCGAACCGACTATTACATTTACATGTTAAGCCTGAACCCGAGGTCCGTTTCTCACAGCAAATACCATTTTTGCAATATGTTGTATGTAATGATTGCTTGCAATGGTAAACAAATACATGTACAAACATAGGCACAGCGGCCCCATCAGCATAGCAGCACGGACTTAACAATTATGTAACTTTGCTGTGGTCGAACAGGTGTAACAGTCACAAATTTCTGTGGAACTCAAACTTTAAACTTCAAAAAGTTCACGCAGTGTTGCTAAACTATTTTCCATCAATATTGGCATCGACAGTTGATCATAATTCTTCCAGAGTGCAGCTTTTCCTGTATCATTTGGATCTGTGATAAGTTTACCTCAGTAATTTTTTGCTTTATCGCACTCATGGTTAATGTTTGCTTGCTGTCGTCTGCTGTGTTGTGACCGAAATAGCGCACAAGAGTGGTAGCACATGTATAAATGTTATGTGTTAGGGAATAAATGATAGCACATGTATAAATTATATAAATGATAAATGATTATTATAATGATAAAATAAAAATGTTATATACACTCACCTAAAGGATTATTAGGAACACCATACTAATACTGTGTTTGAGCCCCTTTCGCCTTCAGAACTGCCTTAATTCTACGTGGCATTGATTCAACAAGGTGCTGAAAGCATTCTTTAGAAATGTTGGCCCATATTGATAGGATAGCATCTTGCAGTTGATGGAGATTTGTGGGATGCACATCCAGGGCACGAAGCTCCCGTTCCACCACATCCCAAAGATGCTCTATTGGGTTGAGATCTGGTGACTGTGGGGGCCATTTTAGTACAGTGAACTCATTGTCATGTTCAAGAAACCAATTTGAAATGATTGGAGCTTTGTGACATGGTGCATTATCCTGCTGGAAGTAGCCATCGGAGGATGGGTACATGGTGGTCATAAAGGGATGGACATGGTCAGAAACAATGCTCAGGTAGGCCGTGGCATTTAAACGATGCCCAATTGGCACTAAGGGGCCTAAAGTGTGCCAAGAAAACATCCCCCACACCATTACACCACCACCACCAGCCTGCACAGTGGTAACAAGGCATGATGGATCCATGTTCTCATTCTGTTTACGCCAAATTCTGACTCTACCATCTGAATGTCTCAACAGAAATCGAGACTCATCAGACCAGGCAACATTTTTCCAGTCTTCAACTGTCCAATTTTGGTGAGCTCGTGCAAATTGTAGCCTCTTTTTCCTATTTGTAGTGGAGATGAGTGGTACCCGGTGGGGTCTTCTGCTGTTGTAGCCCATCCGCCTCAAGGTTGTGTGTGTTGTGGCTCCACAAATGCTTTGCTGCATACCTCGGTTGTAACGAGTGGTTATTTCAGTCAAAGTTGCTCTTCTATCAGCTTGAATCAGTCGGCCCATTCTCCTCTGACCTCTAGCATCAACAAGGCATTTTCGCCCACAGGACTGCCGCATACTGGATGTTTTTCCCTTTTCACACCATTCTTTGTAAACTCTAGAAATGGTTGTGCGTGAAAATCCCAGTAACTGAGCAGATTGTGAAATACTCAGACCGGCCCGTCTGGCACCAACAACCATGCCACGCTCAAAATTGCTTAAATCACCTTTCTTTCCCATTCTGACATTCAGTTTGGAGTTCAGGAGATTGTCTTGACCAGGACCACACCCCTAAATGCATTGAAGCAACTGCCATGTGATTGGTTGATTAGATAATTGCATTAATGAGAAATTGAACAGGTGTTCCTAATAATCCTTTAGGTGAGTGTATATAGCCTGTGTGTGTGTGTATGTGTGTATGCATGTATTAATCTGCGCATGTGCTTTCTCTCGCATGCTCTTTCGGTCACAAGACTGTAAAAAGGTCACAATCCTATGGTCACAACACAGCAAGCAGGAAAGCACACGGCACGCAAACTATATGTATATACAGCCTATTTCGTTTTTCTTAGTTACAAAACCGAACCCGAGGCTGTTCATTAAACATTAACCCGAACCTGCAAGTTTTTCGGGACCCGTCGGGCTCGGGTCGGGTAGCAGACCTCTAACACACAAACACACACACACACACACACTTGTTGAGGCAAGTTGAAGCTTATCTCTGCAGGACAGTTGCTCTCCAGGACACCCCTGCCCTAACTCTAATCCTACCACTAAACCTACCCATCACAGAAAATGTTCTGCATTTTTACATAAAAAAAACATAATTTAGTATGATTTATAAGCTTTTTTCCTCATGGGGACCAAAGAAATTGTATTACTATCCTTGGAGGGACATCCTTGGGGTCATTTGGTCCTTATAATGTAAGGAATACCAGGTACACACGCACGCACACACACACACACACACACACACAGACACACATGTTGGTGCACCTATCATTATGAGGACATTCCGTAGACGTAATGGTTTTTATACTGTACAAACTGTACATTCTATCCCCCTACACTACCCCTACCCCTAAACCTACCCATCACAGAAAACATTCTGCATTTTTACATTTTAATAAAACATTGTTTAGTTTGTTTTTAAAGCTATTTTTATTATGAGGACACAGGAAATGTCCTCATAAACCACGTTTACATTGTAATACCAGTGTAATACCCATGTCATTATACAAATTTGTGTCCTCATAAATCACATAAACATGCACACACACACACACACACAGAAATGTCTGGTTTACTATCTTTGTGGTGACTCTCCATAGACGTAATGGTTTTTATACTGTACAAACTGTATATTCTCTCCCCTTACACTAACCTTACCCCTACAAAACTTTTACATTTTCAAAAAAACTAATTCTGTATGATTTATAAACTTGTTTTCTCATGGGGACCTCAATTTAGGTCCCCACGGTGACACGAGTCCCCATGAGTCAGTGTGCATTCAGGTTGAAGTCCCCACCGGGATAGAAAAACATGAACAGACACACACACATTCTTGTATCTTTGTGAGGACATTCATTGCTCCTTACCCTAACCCTACCCATCACAACTAACCTGAACAATTACCCTAAACATACCCTTAAACTAATTATAACCTTATCCCTAAAACCAAGTCTTGACACTCAAACAGGAGTTTTTAAAGGAGTCTCAGAAACTAAGGACCGGCCAAAATGTCCTTTGTCCTCACTCTGATGGTCTAAAACTCAAACCGGTCCTCACAAAGATAGTTGTACAAGTACACACACACACAGTTTTTGGCCTCAGGGCCGGCGTGTGCTGGCTTCAGACGTGCTGTATGTTTGGCGTGTGCTGTGGTTTTATTTGAGTAGTAGATCACAGTTGCGTCATAGTTGCATGCGTGAGAATGGCTGCATCTCTATCTGAGGGTCTGTTTGTGATCAGGGTTTGATCTATGATGGGGTTTTTAGAAGCAGGAGTGTGTGTGTGCGTTATCTCTTTCAGTGTAGTAGTTTGCGTTCAACTGATCTGATGCATGTTTAAGCAGAAGAACACTGTCCAGATGAACATGTTCTTACTCGGATATTGCACTTTCATAGCTCAAAAGTCTAAATAGATGCAAAGTCAATAGTTACAGTAGGAGTGTAAAATAAATGTGTTCCAGCTGTTATCATTTGATGAGAAATGTTTGAGTTTATATTGAGATCTCTGACTTTTGATTGCAGTGTTTTGGCAGATCTGAGCACAGTTTGAGACATTATTGAATCTCTCCTTAAACTCTACAGGAGACGCATGAGAGATTACAAGGCTCTTTTTCTCAAGAGAAGCATTTGAGAAGCAGGAGAATTCTCAGGAGCGAACAATGGAGGTATTAAAGAGGTCTAATTTGTGTTCAAATGCACGCTGCAGATGTGTGTGTTGTCAGTTGGTTTAGCACTTTAACAGTCTTTGGCTCTACACATGTCAGTTTTCAAAGCTGTATGTTGTTTATGACCAAAATTTTCCTGCTTGGATGACCAAAAAAGTGGGAAAATCTTTTCACACCCAACACACACATACACACGCACACAGAGTTGCTTTTGAGAGGACTCCATGCTGCTGGTTTGGCTGTTCTGTTTTGAGCAGATGATACTGTTTATTAGAATAACTGATGTCTGAAGTTTTCTGTGAGTCTGTGCCAGTACAGTCACAAGAAGTTTAGCGGAACATTGGAGAAAATGCAGATTTTTGTCACTGCATTGATGTTTTGCTGCATATTAAAGTCAACATGACATCAAAGTTTACTCTATACACTGCAAAAAGATTTTCTTGTTATTCATTAAAAATATCTAAAACCAAAAAAAATCTTATATTAAGATACATTTACTTTAAAATGACGTAAGATATTAAGTCTTGTTTTCTGAAAAAAATATCAAAATGAAGTGTTTATGCTTTAAAACAGGAAATAAAGATCTGCTCGTGGGGTCAGAAAAATAATCTTGTTTCCTTTTGATTTAAGTTTATTTTTCTGACTCCATTGACAGACATAGTTTCTTGTTTTAAGCATAAACTTAGTTCATTTTGATAATTTTTTTCAGAAAACCAAACTTAATATCTTGAGTCATTTTGTTTCTCAAGTATATGGATCTTGATTTAAGTTGTTTAGATATTGGTACTGATAAACAAGATAAAAGCACTGAGGAAGAACAGCACTTATTGCAGTGTATTTACTATCTTAATACATATAACAGGTTTTATTGTGATGAATTCATCCGTGCACATTATTCCAAATAAAAACATTTTTGTCTTAGTAATTTTTATTCAAAATTACTTTCTCTCAAATATCACTAAAGCCTCCTCAAAAGTGTGTGCCGGTGGTGTTTCACAAACCGCAGCAGACCTGCATTCAGCTCTTAAAGGGGTCATGAAGTGGATTTTTTTATTATTTTATAATGTTTCCTGAGGTGCACTTATATTGTTATTAAGATTTTTACATCATAAAATGTCATAATTTAGAAATAAAAGGCAATTTTCTATCCTGATTTTAGCCCTATGGCTTAAACACTCAGTTTGAAGGGGCGTGTCTGCTGAGAGATTTTATTGTAAACGCCCACTGCTGTGATTGGCTGCTGTGAGACTTTAGTTTAAACGCCCACTGCTGTGATTGGCTAACATCTTTGTATTTGAAATACGTATTACATGTGGAACCCTCTTGAATACTCTTACTACATTTTTTACTATTACAGCTGTCGAGATTAACGAATCGTGAAAAGTGTTGATTATTGCATTATATTTAGATCTATTCCTGTCATATTAAAGGTTGCAGTGATGAACATTGAGTAGTTGACAGACAGTCTGTTGATCGCGTGAATGCAGTGATCTCGTTATTGCAACATGTTTTCTCTCACAAAATGCTGTCATCATAACTAACAGCAAACACGATATCGATATGAATACAGTAAGAGCTTCGTTGTGCAGTGTAACAGCGTCATTCATTATAACGGCAGTTTTGGCAAGTGTCCAGATAAACTTGCGCTGTTTGATTGACAGCTTCGGCCATTATAAAGGGAGCGTTCTTGTTAAGTTGTCTAGTCACTGGCTTGATTTACTGATGCATAAATGGTATTACACGATTTTGAGACAAAGAAAAACTTGAATAATTATACATCAAAAATCACTGATCATAGATCAGGAATTAGAATGAACACTGTTACCAGGAATGGCACATCTGCGTGGCATCGCAATCTTATTGTAAACACACCGCTACTTCTTCAGACCCACTCGCTGCACATCGATGGACCTGTGGGCGTGACAATGATGCGATGCCGATGATGCAAAATTGGGCATAGTTGTCTTGCGCTGGAGGCGGTCATATGCAAACAACTGGTGCTAGGTGACGTAACCTTGCCCCATAGGATCCACAATGAGCCGAATATGGAGCTAGAATAAATTAATGCTTTGTTTATAATGGGGAGGACGTCTTAAGCTATGAAACATGCAGGAAGTTTTAATGGTAGAAAGATCCAAAGAAAGATCTTATATGCCAAAAGATCAAGGCAAATTTGGTTCCTCATGTCATCACCCCTTTAATTTCGATATGAATGAAACACAAGTCCCGTCCTACAATTCTTCTCGTTGAATATCCTATTTACCTCAGAAATACATCACATCACAGAAGTAAAAGGGATTGTGAACAGTGTTTCATGTTGACTTAGAGCCCCAATAACATTTAGTACATGTTCTGGTTTATTCTTTGCTTTTATTTTTAGTCTTCACACACACAGTTTTTGGGGTGCAGCTGTGTTGGTGATGTCATCCTTTACTGCCAGTTTTCTGATGGGTAGTCTTTATTAGAAGCAGGACGCTTTGATTTTGTATGCAAACCTCAATTTAGGTCCCCATGAGTGTGCATTCAGGTTGAAGTCCCCACCAGGATAGAAAAACCTGAACACCCCACACACACACACACTGGTTTCCATGTTTTATGGGGACTTTCCATAGACTTTGATTTGTATACTGTACAAACCTCCTTACCATAAATCTACCAACCACAACTAAGTGCCTAACCTGAAGCCTGACCCTAAACCTACCCTTAACCTAATTATAACCTTATCCTTAAAACCAAGTCTTGACCCTCAAACAGGCTTTTAAATGAGTCTCAGAAAGTGAGGAATGGCCAAAATGTCCTCTCTTTACTCTCTTTGTCCTCACTCCGCTGGTCTAAAACCTCAAACCGATTCTCACAAAGATAGTTAAGTGGCAGGAGTAGTGAGTAGTGAACACACACACACACACAGAGCAGTGGGCAGCCATTCACTGCGGTGCTCGGGGAGCGATTGGGGGTAAGATGCCTTGCTCAAGGGCACCTCAGTCATTTCCTGCCAGTATTGATAATCTAACCCGCAACCTTTGGGTTACCAGTCTGACTCTCTAACCATTAGGCCATGACTGCCCCAGTTGTGCACACGCATACACGCATGCATGCTGGATTTTAGGTTTTATTATGGGGACTTTCCATAGACATAATGGTTTTTATACTGTACAAACTGTATATTCTATCGCTCTAAACTAACCCTACCCCTAAACCTACCCATCACAAACTTTTAGCTTTTTTATATTTTTAAAAAACTTAATTTAGCATGATTCATAAGCTGTTTTCCTCATGGGGACCAAAACAAGATGTCCCCACAAGGAAAAAAAATGGTATTACTATCCTTGTGGGGACATTTGGTCTCATAATGTAGGAAACACCAGGTACATTCTCTCTCTCTCTCTCTCGTACATCTTTGTGAGGACATTCATTGACACAATGCAATCTCTAGCTCTTTAACCTAACCCTACCCATCACAACTAATGGCTCGTTTCCACCGAGCGGTACAGTACAGTACAGTACGATTCGGGACGGGACGGTAAACCCTGATTTAGCTTGCGTTTCCACCGCCAACAGTACCCTTACTTGATAGGTGTGGTGTAGAAGAAGAAAGCGACATAGTAAACAACAATGAACGACATACTGCAGATCTTGTTCTTGCTTCTCGTTATGTGGCTGTTTGTCACAAGGCAAAAAAAATTGTGTTGCAGTGGTATATTAAATATAGTTCTCATTCCCCTTGTAGCACACGCAAGTGACAGTTCTCTGTCAACCAATCAACGTTCTGCAGTGAGTCTAGCTCCACCCTTTAGTACCAGACTACTGTGCAAGGTACCCCAACGGAAGGGTCCCAAAAAAGTGATACAGTACGGTTCTGTATTTTGGTGCCATTCACAACTTCTGACAATGGAAACAGAAATTATTGCGTACCGTACTGTGAAAACGAGCCATAAGTGCCTAACCCGGGCCCTGACCCTAAACCTATCCTTAACCTAATTATAACCTTATCCCTAAAACCCAGTCTTGACCCTCAAACAGGAGTTTTTAAAGGAGTCTCAGAAAGTAAGGCCCAACCATATTTTTCTCACGTCACTATTTGTCCTCACTCTGACGGTCTAAAACTCAAACTGGTCCTCACAAAGATGAACAAGTACACACACACACACACACATTCATGATTTGACTAGTTAAGGTTATTCTTCAGTTTTCTTTATTTCTTTCTTTCTTTTTTCTTTCTCAAAAACCACCTGCAGCTTTCCCTGTCCCCGCTGACCAGTTTGAAGTGTGTTCCCTAGTTAAATGCCAGCATATATGACTATAGTGCTCCCTTCCATAACCCTTCTCTTTCGTGGGCTTGTGTATTCCTTCACTCTTGGCTTGTCATTTGTCTTTCCAGTCTTTGAAGACAGCATAGGCTGCTAATAAAAGACAGGTCTCCACCACAACAAAGGGCTCTGTGCCCAGACTGAATAAACTATTTACCCCTCCTTCTCTTTCTCTATTTTTTCTCCCCCTCTTTTTCTCTCTCCTCCCCTACGTTTTTTCTCTCTCTTGGCTTCAGAAGAAATATGTGCACTTGCTATGTTTTTTCCATGTGATCACAGAATGCTCTGGAATAGATTAGTGGAGGAGAAGAAGGGAGGGAGCGAGAGGATAAATGAGAGAGAAACAGTAATGAGGGAGCAGGTAACCGAGGTAACATCAGTCTCCAGGGGATCAGGTGATGTAGGAGGCGGAGTTACACATGCAAACAAACAAACTACATGTAAGCACATTAACGGTGGTGACCAAGCAGATTTCATAACCAGTTCAGAGTTGTTATTGTTAACCAAAACTATTAAAATCCAGTCATTTAAATAAAGCTGAAAAAAAAAAAAAAAAAAAGCTTAAATTAAAAATTTGAAATGTTGTCATGAAAGTTTAATTTGAGGTATTAAAAACTAAACTGAAATAAAAATAAGTTTTATAGAAATATTTTTTAAAAAATCATAAGAAAAAATCATAAGAAAAAAACACTAATTCAAAATATAATTAAATACTATAATAGTGTCTAAGGCCCAATCCCAATTCTATTTTATACCCCTTCACCTACCCCTACCCCTATGCCTACCCCTTCCCCTTGCCCCTTGAAACAGAGTGGCAAGGCGTAGGGGTGAAAATATTCCCCTAAGAAATGGGACACCACTACTACACCATTACACATCATCATACCCTGTTTCTTTTATTAGTGTCCTGTAACATTTAACCAGTATGAACAGCAGTGAAGTACATAGGCTATATCTAACAGAAATCAGATGCGGGAACGTATAACAAATTACTCACTCCCAACGTTGTTTTGTGCTGTATACTTAAAGTTTGTACTTAATAAAAGCGCTCGTATTCAGTTAAAAAACGTATGAGATATCGAGTTTCCTAAGACGATACAGAATGACACAGAACATACAAGACCGGTGAAGCCACTTTTCCATCGGGCCAAACTGTTCTCCTTGTTTGTTAACCATTCCATTCCGTGCCGATCCAAGCCGGTCGGTACGGATATGGTTTTGTTTTCTACTGTGGTGCTGTGATAATGGAGCTCTTTGCAATGTAATACAAACGAGTCATTGTTGCCTTGGAGACGCAAGAGTTTACAGACGATACGTGATATAAATATCGACTGCGTTATGAAGGATGACCAGATATATTTTTTAACTGTATTATTAGTTTATTAATTATTAGTTCAAATCACTCAAATGGTTGTCTACGGAGAAACTGGCATCCAGGCAACACATAAGTGATCGATCCCGAGTGGCAACATCACTACACGCATTCTAGCGTGTATGCAGGGAAATTCATCATACCCCTTCGTTCGTAGTGTGGTCCCGAAAAATCTTCGTTTGAAGGGCTATCTGGCCCTTCCCCTTACCCCTACCACTTCAGCCAAAAGAGAATCGAGAGACCCCTACCCCTTCACGTGAACGTGCAAAACGAAGGGGTAGGGGAAAGGGAAGGGCTAAGGGGTAGAAATGGGATTGGGCCTTAGTAATACTAAAATAACACTGAACCAGATTACCAAAGAAAGTATGGAAAATTGTTGGGTTACACTTTATTTTAAGGTGTCATTGTTACAGTGTAATTATATATGTAAGTACTGAGTAATATTCATTAACAACATGCACTTACTATAGGGTTAGGTTTGGTTGAGGGTTAGTTACATGTAATTATGCACTACATTTACTGTTATTACTACATGTAAAATATGTAACAAGGACACTGTAAAATAAAGTGTTACCCATTGTTGTTTTAAATGTGTCCAAAATCAGATTCCAGTGTGAACAGATCATGGTCCTGAACTGACCCAAATGCGCAAAAGTACGATAAAAGACATTACCCAGCACGCTGTCACATGGAAGTTAACACAGAGAACATTAAAGTAAGTGCCTACACGTTTATTTATAGTGTGATCTGCCGTGGAAGCCAGCAAATTTATGTGCAGGGAATATAAAAAGCAAAGACATGGATGCGAAGAAAGAGAGTTTTTAAACATGTTTTGCTTATATATAGAGATGTAATACTTATGAGCTCTGACACATCACTGTCCTTTACTGACTATCTTTCACAACTGTCTTGATAATTTCAGGTATGTAAAATCTTTGAAGTGACTCCCATTAGCGCAAAATTGACAAATGTTGCTCTAGAGTGACGTAAAAGTCGCATGAATTCCGATTTGACTGTTCAGACTGAGGTCACATCAGTTGGTTGTTCTGTTCACACTGTCAAGACAAAAACAGAAAAATCAGGTTGGGCCACATTTATCTGCAGTCTGAACGTAGCCTAGGAGTTAAACAGGCTGTTTTGTTCTGCTGTGCCTTTGGCTACGTTCAGACTGTCAGTCCAAATCCGATTATTTATGTATCCTATTGGAATCTGATCTAAAATTATTGACGTCCACATTGTGTAACGTAACTGTTCAGATCCGATTTGTGCGTCCATGCCGCTCTTTCATTTTCCAGAATATCTGCATTGGTTTCTATGGCAGTAGGCTTTATGCCGGACGTCACATGTACAAACAGGAAAACTGGTCTCATTGCATCCGCTTGTCGGAGAAAGTGTTAACGGCAGTACGTACTGACGGCGACAACTATGGACTTTAATCAGCTAACCTAGTTCTTTTTATTGTTGCTGTTTTATTCGATTTATTAGTTAGTGGGAAGAAGACTTTTAGATATCAATCTGCATATGCAATGAACATTGGTTATGCTCATCTTTGCTCGCTCCTTTGAAGGAGACTCTATAAAACGGCTCTATATTTAATGAAGCACATACAAAAGACCTATACAGGAAGCGATGATACCTGTTTTATAGAATACGGAAGTCTGTTGCGCATAACCCCCATGGGGTTGAGTTGGTAGGCATACGCCAAAAACAACAATAAGCGAAGCATGGAGCGGTTTGCAATACAGATGTCTTATTTACAACATAACATTGTGTAGCCGCCATGCTGGACTACTGCGTTATGATGAGGCAATGGCAGAAACATAGGAGGCTGGTATGAGCGGCTTTATTCTGCGCTGTCATCTCTGCCGGTTTCAAACAAGTGTGCCGCACAAGTCCTGAAAAGTGAAGCCAAAACGTTTCGATTACTCCCAGGTGGTTGGTCCTAGTATAGGTCATAAACCCTGCCCTCTCCATGTAGTCGAATAAGACAAACTAAACAATCAAATTACACTTTTGCAAAGATAGTTTCTGACATTTAAGGTAGTTTTTATCATGCTGATGTAAGTTCAAGTACTCGTTTTTTAAATAAGTTTGGTTTTAGTTATTTGATGCCATAAAACCGGGGGTTGTTACGTCATGATTCACAGCTGAAATTGACAGTCACTGAGGCACCTACAGACTTTCTTCAGGATTTCCATGAGGAGCTTTAACTTTCATTTCTACATTTCCAAAACTGTTTATTTTACACCAACATAATTAATTGTTCTGCAGTAAACTGTACAAACTGATTCTGCGGGAGTGTGGGCAGGGCCTTGATACCGCGGCTCTACTTCATGCTCACTACTGCAAAGATTCGGGTCCCGAATCAGTGCAAGATGTCAGCGCCATATTGGGACATTGGCAGCTACAATAGAAGAGAGTGAAGGTGCATCGTCGATTATTATTATTATTATCATTATTATTTTTTTTACAGTCTATGCTTTCAAAATATGTCTCCATTATAGCCTATTATTATTTTGCTTGTCTGAACGTAGCCTTTAAGAACCGATTCGCTTTGATTTTCAATTAAAGCTGAAGATGATACGACAGAATACGAACGCCTTTGAGCGGACAACAGCACAGTCACTTTATGACCTCCAACGATTCACTCTATAATGTTTACCTTGAATACAAGTAGCTTTAGATGAAAGCATCTGCCAAATGCATACATACTCTCTCTCTCTCTCTTTCTCTTTCTGAGCTGTGCTGGCAGGGTTGATACCACAGACATGCAGCTGAAAGTAAATAAATGGCTGTTTTTTGGTTTCTTTTTCCTGGAGAAGAATAACAGAGAGAAGTGTGTGTGTGTAAACCACAGTCTTATTGAAGCTATTAGGCTGCTTAGGAGTGGAGCAAAACCAACACACACAGAGACGCACATTTTTTCCCCTTCTAATTCCCTCTTTTCTCTGGTGTGTGTGTGTCATGGCGACAGGTGTTCCTGTTTGCAGCTGTTCTTCACAACCGCTATGTCCATCTCACCTGCAGTCTCTGATCTTCCCAATGCAAAAAGAGGGCGAATGCGGTTTGGCTGTACCAGGTGCTCAGATTCAGTTGCAAACACAAACAAGTGTAATGAGGTCCAGTTGGACCTCTTTTAAAAGGGTAGGTGACCCAAAAATGAAAGCAAGTGGCTTAAAAGCACATGAGAGAGAGAAATGCTGAAATGTGACACAAAAGGAATCAGCTAGCAGAGTGTTCATGCTGCTCTTTTCCACATACTGAAAGTAGATGGTGACAATGGATGATGAGCTTCAAAAATAATCATAAAAAAGCCAAAACTATAGTCTATCAGACTGAAGTCATATGATTGCTTTGTGTGACAAATAAACCCAAATTTAACTATTTGCTGAATCTTTGTTATTTATTGGAATCTAAATAATTTTTATTTATTGGAATCTAATTATATATATATATATATATATATATATATATATATATATATATATATATATATATATATATATATATATATATTAGGCCGCAAGTGAACATTTTGTCCTCAAAGTTGATGTGTTAGAAGCAGGAAAAATGGGCAAGTGTAAGGATTTGAGCTAGTTTGACAAGGGCCAAATTGTGATGGCTAGACGACTGGGTCAGAGCATCTCCAAAACTGCAGCTCTTGTGGGGTGTTCCCGGTCTGCAGTGGTCAGTATCTATCAAAAGGGGTCCAAGGAAGGAACAGTGGTGAACCGGCGACAGGGTCATGGGCGGCCAAGGCTCATTGATGCACGTGCGGAGCGAAGGCTGGCCCGCGTGGTCCGATCAAACAGACGAGCTACTGTAGCTCAAATTGCTCAAGAAGTTAATGTTGGTTCTGATAGAAAGGTGTCAGAATACACAGTGTAGGTTAGGGCTGTTTTGGCAGCAAAAGGGTGACCAACACAATATTAGGAAGGTGGCCATAATGTTATGCCTGATCGGTGTGTATTAAATAAACTTTTATTTAAATACTATTACAATTTATTATATACTATTATATAATTTATTATATAGACTAGTCAATTTTAAGTGATTTTGTAGTAGTAATTTAATATTTATAAATAGGTTTGTTTCAATTTCAGTTAGTTATTTTAGTACTCACTGACTTATTTTAGTTAGTTGCCAATGCAACATTTTTATTTTTTTTGTTTTTAATTTTAGTAAAATTTAGTTTAAGCATTTCATCTAAGATTTATATTTTATTATTATTTCTATTAACAATTAAAATAAAGTTTAAATTCATTTTCATTTTAAATTGTAGTCGTTTTTAAAAATATATTTCTAAATGTTTTAATTTAAGTTTTAGTTTTATTTCAGTTAGTAATTTTAGTACTTAAGCTTATTTTATTTATTGCCAAGACAACATTTATAATTTGCATTTAGTTTGTTTTTCATCTAATATTTATATTTTATTTTATTTCAGCTTTATTTTGATTAACAGTTAAAACATGTTTTTTTTTTTGTTTAAGGGGTCATTTACATGAACTTTTTACACATTTTGGCCGTTCATTTAGACAACAAAAGTGTTTTGGGGTCCTGAAAACGCAAACTTTTGAAAACGGGTTTCAAAATGTACGTTTTTGACAATGAAAGTGTTATCGCCCGTGTAAACTACAAAAATGCATATTTGTGAAAACGGTGACATCATGCACATGTAGTATGTGTTCAGTCTATAGGCACATGTGCTTCTTTACTAAGTGACATCGCCATCTACTGGCCTGGCATGAATAATACAGCAGGTTTTTTTTTTTAATCTTTTGTGTTTTAACGAAGCTAAATGAGGGTGAGAAGATGATTACAAAATTACATTTATTGGGAATTTAGTCTTGTAAGTTGAAGCCTAAAGTGTAAGTTGTAAATACAGATGTCTTGTGGCTGTTCTTGTGAGAAAAGCTAATATGTTGCTGATCATTTCAGATACATTGTAGCTGAAATATCTATAAGAATCAGACTTAAAGCGCTGTTCTCTGCTGATGTGGATGTGGTCTGACAGCGCTGTGTTTTTGGTGTTTCAGTAAAGCAAGCAGTTAATGGTGATGTAGGCCACCACAGCAAAGCTTCACAGCACACACACACTTACCCAGGAAATGCTTCGGTCGGCCACAGGGTAATTGTGACTGTCCCGGCCAATTTCTGCCAAACAGGAGGCAGACGCACACACACACACACACACACACACACACACACACACCACAGAGCTGCACTTGTCTCTCTCTGGCTGATGGTTTGCCACCACAGTCTGAGAGAGAGAAAGAAAGAGAGAAATCTAGCAGCCTGAAGTGATTCTTAATGTCATAACTGCACAAAATTATAACCGTAAATCTTACAAAGCATTAACGCAATTTTCTGCCTTCAGCTGAGGCTTATGGAAAAGTAGAAACTACAAGCTTTGTGAATTTGAGAAAAGTCTCAATTTCTTTCTTTTTCCCTGCACACCTGCTCTTTTCTTCTGCCATCTTGTCTGATGTAATCATGGAAATTGAATTGCACACACATGCCCAAGCGGAGACAAACACATTCAAAATGAAGGCAAAAAGTATTGTGTTTATTTGTGGTTAGTGGATGTTGATAGTTAATGCGAATCTCTACACCTGTGTGAACTTAATCAGAACTGACATCACCAAAACACCAGCTGTATGACTGACATTTAACTTCAAAAGTAAAGAAAAGTGACAATAGTAAAGAGAAAAGATCCTGCAGCATTTGGAAGAATTTAATGTGACATGTCAGAGTTCATATTGAGATATCTGACTGATAGTTTCAGACTTTAATATGGTAAAAAGTCTGAATCATTGTTGAGGTCTCTTCTGAATCATTCAAAGAGACACATGTAAGATTACTGAGGTCTTTTTCTTAGGAGAAACATCTGAAGCGTCATATCTCCTCCCTCTAATGTCCTCTCGTTCTCTCTCACACACACTCTTCGTCTTCAACTTTCACCTTCTTTTCTCCATCACATTCCCTCATTGCTACATTCTGAAGTTTCCCATTATTCTTTCTTTTGGCCACTAATATTTATTTGCCTCCCCTGGATTTCTCCTTTTTATTTTCATCACCTTTCTCTCTTTCTGTCATGTTTATCTCTTTCTTCATCACATCAGTTCTCCACACTTCATCCAACCTGTTCCAAGTAACACAGGATTTCTCTCTTTCTTTCTCTGAATAACAGTAATAACAGTATTCACAGCTGACACATTCTGCGTAAATAAAATGGTAAGACCCAAGATTTTCAATAAAACATTTTCATTTAATTAAAACATCTGATTGATTGGTGTTGTCCTTCCACAAGTTCTAGTGTCCAGATCACCAATGGACCACTGGATCGACCAATCAGAATGATTTTGTTCAACATTCCATTTTAATTAATTTTGATTCTGAAGGTTCTGAGCTGTTCTCATCCAGTTCTACAGTTTCTCAAAGCTGAGTCAGCTGCTCGTGTGTGTGTGTAGTTGTGTGCATGTTTTGGTAAAAATGATGTTTTCCTGGACTCTGTCGGTCTGTTGCGCAAGTGAGTGAGTGTGTGTATGTTTGACTGCTGGCTCACTGTGTGTTAAAGGTTTCTGAACTCATTAATGAATTGCAGTAACTAAACAATCCTCTCTCTCTGTCTCTCGCACTCTTCGTAAAACGCTTATCTGATGGTAAATCAGCACAGTCTCTTCAGTTTCACAGTAGTTTTGTAAATCCGGTCAAGTGCTTGTAAACAAATCTGGGATCTATTTGTGTGTGTGATTTGTGTTTCTGCCTGACCAACTTTATTTAACCACAAGCACACAACCAAACAGTGGCCCCAAAAAGTATTCGGACACTTGAGTTACATTTTTAAATTGTTTGCATGTTATTGCATTAGATATAGAATATCAAAGCAAGTGTCTGTATGCTGCAGGATCTTTTCTCTTCACTAACGTTTGTTTGAAGCCTCAATGACGTTGAATCAGCTGGGGATTTTTAGTGGATGTATGAACATACTTTCACGCATTTGGCACATACATGCAAGATGAAGTACAACAGAGAAATCAGCACTAAAATATACATTTTGTTCAAATATTTACATTTATTCATTTAGCAGACACTTTTATCCCTAGCAACTTACAAATGAGGATTACAAGAAGCGATTCATATTAAGGAGGCACTAAACATGAGAAGTGCTAGTAATACAAAGTTTCAGACATCATTCAGAGTAGTGCAAGCTACAACAGGGAGGGATATAAGAAATGAGTTTTCAGCTGTTTATTGAATATTGTCAGGGATTTTGCTGTTCGGATAGGGTTGGGAATATCATTTCACCAGCAAGGAACGAGAAGGTTCTGGAAAGGGATTTTGTGCCTCTCTGTGATGGTACCATGAGGTGCCGCTCACTTACTGACCACAGACTCCTGGAGGGCATGTGGACTTGTGAGAGAGAACTGAGGTAGGAGGGTGCAGAGCCTGTGACGATTCTGTATGCAAGCATCAATGTCTTGAACTTGATCTGAGCCTCAAACAGAAGCTAGTGTAGCGCGATAAACAAAGGTGTGATATGGGCTTGTTGAAGACCAGTCGTGTTGCTGCGTTCTGGATCATTTGTAGAGGTTTAATTGCACATGCTGGAAGTCTAGCCAGAGGAGCATTGCTATGGTGCAGGCTAGAACTGACAAGGGCCTGGACAAGAAGTTTTGCAGCATGCTCAGTTAAAACAATAACAGTATCTCAGTGATACTAAAATAACACTGGTCCATCCATCGATCCATCTGCCCTTCACTTCCCCTCTACCTCACACCTCTCCTACTTCTTTCTTGTTCTGCTGTCTCTCTCTTTAATCTCAGTCCAGACATGCCCAACTGCAGCCTATTAGATTTTTTTTCTCCGCTTTTTTTACTCTCGCTCCTTTTTCACCCTCATTTTTCTCTGTTTGTTGTGTAAATGAGATGTAGAGCTCTTTCTCTCGCTCTCTGGGTGTAATAGAGGAGCGATTACCGAATACATTCAGATTTTCCTACCATGTGTTTTATGCCAGTGAAACGCCCGTGTGCCCATGGCAGAGAGAACGGCGGTGCCAGGGAACCAGGGTGTGTGCTGCATGTATTTGATCGGCGCTGTTGGATATGTGTGTTAGTCATGTGCATGCATGTTTGCTCACTTGTTAACCTGTGCCATGTGGTTTTCATGTGTGTACTTCATGTTTTGCATCTTTTGATGCAATACGTCCATGTGGGCAATGTGTGTGTGTGTTGTGTGTGGTTAGTCGTGGGAACTTTACCTTTGCTCACGGAGGCCCAGATGTGGTTCGTGGCGCTATGAAACCTGATGCCCCCCCCCTCCAAAACACACACACACACACACACACACATACACACACACACACACTTTTTCTCCCCCACCCATTGCGCCTAGAACTCTGCATTAAGACACATGTGGAAACAATTCAACCAATGCCCTGAGCAGACGGGCTCACACACATACACATACACATCACATATCAATCACACACACATACACACTCATCACATATACATAACAGACGTGCACAGTCACCGCACATGTGCCACACGCATACACATAAACATACATCTGACACACGTAAGTCTCCACACTTCACTGCAAATGCGTACATAAATATATGAATACAAGAAAAACACACACACACACACTCACACAGTTTAATCATGCTGTTTTGGACACAAACCACTGAATCGCCTTATAAATCCATATACACGATTTACCAAGTGAGAAAAACATCTCTTTCTTTAACAATGGCCGCAGGTAGTGTGTGTATATGTGTATATGTGTGTGTGAATGTGAATGTTCAGAGGCTTGAGTCATCTCTCAGTAGACTTCTGTAAGTGAGCACCTCGGTGTCCCACAGGGCTCTGTTTTAGGCCCCTTGTTTTTGTTTTTGCACCTGGTTACAGGGAACTCAAAGTGAATTAACAATCTGCTGATGTGGCCGGGCCCTAATTTATGGGTAAGCTAATGTCTTTTGTAATGTTTCTGAGCAGCTGGCCCAGAAAATGTCTGAACCTTCAGGAGTCTCCACAATCATCCCGAATTAATCCAGAACAGCCGTGCAGAAGAACACACCTAGAACCAGAAAGAGCGAGAACCACCAGTCTGGTTCATCTAAACCTTTAGGCACAAACTTTATGCAAATACGTAAACACTGTTGCCCTTGAGCAAGGCACCTAGCTCCCAGTCGCCCCTCGGGTGCTCCCATTGGCCAGCCATTTTGCCAAAGTTTGCTGCCCAATGGGATGCCTGGGTGTGTGTCCATGGTTTGTAGTGTGTGTTCACTAACTTGTATGGGTTAAATGCAGAGGACAAATTTTGAGTATGGGTTACCATCAGGGCTTTGACATTAACATCCGCCAACCCGCCAAATGCGGATGGATTTCAGCAGTGGCGTGTAACGCAGTCACTCCTACTAGCCCCTTTGGCGGGTTGAATTTTGTATATATATTTTTTAATTGTAGTCTTTTAAAAAGGCATCTGAAATAATAAACTAAGTGCAATGTAGTGTTGTCAAAAATATTGATTATTTGACACATATCGATACTGAAATATCTGAAACACTTCCAATACTAATTTTCCGCAGAATAGACACACAATACCAGCTGCGCTTTCTCGCTCCCTCATCTCTCCGACAGCGAGTCACACACAAACCCATCTCCCCTCACTCGCGCGTAATTTGACTCATTCTCGCAAATTTTGTGCTCACACCCAAAGTGCGCACACATAAAGCCACCTCTCAGAACTAAATTGATTACTTATTGCACTTAAATGGTCAAATACACACAAAATGTCAAAATGACGGTCTTGGCGATTATTCAGTTAAACACGGTCAGCTATGTTTTAAGTGAACGAAAACATTTGAGAAATGCATGTGTAACAGTTTAATGGGCCCGTGCATCAGGTCTTAAAGTGACAGCAGCCTAATATACCTGCTGCCAAATTATGCGATAATATTAAAAATATCTATATTGCAGTTTTTCCCCATGGTATCAGTGTCAAATTAGTGGCCAGTAAAAATGCTGAGTGGCTAGTAACTTTGGAAAACCACTAGCCAAAGTGGCTGGTGAGCAAAAATGTTTAATGTCAAGCCTTCACATCACGTCACATCACTTTCTTTCTTTTCTTAGTAACGCATCCAGTTTAATGGCACAGACATGTTTGAAGGAGTCTGTATCAGTCCCTTAAGTGCTGAGGTTTAGTGCCACCACAGGCACCACAATATTTTTTTAAACTCTCTTATGCTCACCAAGGCTGCATTTAGTTGATAAAAAATATAGTAAAAACTGTTCTATTTGTGAGATATTATTACAACTTGAAATAACTTTTCTGTTTGAATATATTTTAAAATTGAGTTTAAAACTGAGTTTATTCCTGATGCAAAGCTGAATTTTCAGCATCATTAATTCCAGTCTTCATCATTTTGATCCAGTGTCACATGATCCTTTAGAAATCATTCTAACATGATGATTTGCTGCTCAAGAAACATTTCTGATTATTATCAATGTTGAAAACAGTTGTACGTGATACATTTTTTTTTCAGGATTCTTTGACAAATAGAACATTCAGAAGAACAGAATATTTTGTAACATCATAATGTCTTTGCTGTCACTTTTGATCAATTTAATGCATCTTTGCTAAATAATTTCTTTAAAAAAACTTTCTGACCCCAAGCTTTTGAACTGTAGTGTATATACTGTACACTTGCGATGCATTGGCCAAGCATTCACGACTGTGTCTGCACACTTGCTTAAGGTATGTTATTCGTCTTACAGAGAGACTCCGTTAGGGTAGGGCTGTTTTGATATAGCCAAAAGTGCAGAAACAAGCCAATTTCTGTAATTTAATATTTCAGTTCTTCAACATCTGGAGCTGTGTGTAAAAATGGAAAATGGAGGGATGACAGGGGCATATGATGAGAGAAAGACGAAAATACCCGCTTCTCTCTTTACGACAGATACTCTAATCTCTGTCCTGAAACACACACACACACACACACCAGTCCCACAAATAGTGCCAATGCTTTAAACAAACAAACATGCTGATAAACACAACACATGCATTTGACATGTTCATTAGTAACTGGGTTTTTCTCATCTCGTTGCGTTGTACTGCATGCAAACACGTGTGTGGTTAATTCGTGGGTGATGTGGGGCATAAACACACACACACACAAACTCTTGGCAGTCATGTGTAGGTGATCTGGGTGTCATTACTGTTTGGCATCTCGTCAGCACCGATGATGACATTCAGATGCATGCTGTGCGCTTATGTGCTTGCACTTGTGTTACTGCGTTTGTATGCACTTGTGGTGCGTGTGCTAATCTGAGATGACCAAATGCTCTCTGTAACTGCAGGATCAAGCAGGATTTGCCCCTCTATTGCAATACCTTGCTTGATTTAACAATGTTAAGATATTTGCACTGGAAAACAAGACAAGTTTTTTGCACTGTTGATTCACTGTGTCTTCAGTCACCAAGTAAGTGCAGCTGTGTTTAAACAAGTACACTAGAAGACATACGTTTACAGTGTGTGCATGTGTGCGTGCATTGTGTAAACCTCTTGTCACTTTGCATCGATGCACGTGTGTGTGTCCGTATCTACTATTCCCACTAGATTCTCCATTATCATGCCTAGAGCTGGAGAGAAATCAAGCCTTTTGTTTGTAATTATAGTGACTTTGAAAAGAAACTATAAAAAAAAAACATTGAAGAGCGAATGAAGAGAGGGAAAAAAAGTACTTCAGCACGTCTGTGACATATTAGTCATTTTTTACCGTAATTGTTTTTCGACCCCTCTTCGCCTTTGTTCGCGCACACACACACACACACACACACATATGCGTGCTGTCAGGCGTGGAGGGAATGTTCTCATGTAGATGAGGTCTTACGGAGTGTCGCAGTGGGTCCAGTATGCGATGTGACTACTTATTGATGAGTGTTTGTATTGGAGGAGATCTGCTCGAGTTTCTGGGAAGGCCTGAATCCTGAGCTGCGTCCTCCCCAGGGGAGAGAGCGGATCGGTGGGTATGGCGCTTCAAGACATCGTTTATTTAGGCTTGGAGTTTCACTCAAATCACCCTTTGAGGTGGATGGAGGGGTCAGAGGTCAGTATTAGGGTTTCGGGGTCAATCGTTAAGGTTAAGAGAGCAAATGAAGAGGGGGGACGAGTTGAGTAACATCAACCAGAAATGTAGATTTTGTCATCATTTAATGACCCTTCTGTTGCTTGAAACCCAAGCTGCTCAAAACATTTAATGTTAAACGTTTAACATTAAAAAGGGCAAAAATCTACATAAATGTATCATAAAAAGAAGTCTATATGACTTTAAAGTACACTACCATTCAAAAGTTTGGATTAAGAAATTATTTTATTCAGCAAAGAATATGTAAGATATTCGGATTAAAATATCCACAGAACTAGAACAATGTTATATATTTTGTTGACTTGTGTACTTGCATTATCTCAAATGTTTCCAAGAATCCAGAGAAATAAGCATTTTTAACCAGGACACGGACCGTGTCCATGTGTCGCCTATCAATGACATCATACCCGCGTTACCCTCAGTTTCTGTTTTTATTTTGCAGAAACCATGGAAACACCAAAGACGCTTTAAAGGTGCAGTATGTAATATTGACAGCTAGTGGTCGAAATGGGTACTGAAGTCCAAATTCAAAATATCGGAGAGAGTCATTTCCCCCGCCCCCTCCTCCTCAGACTCCATGCTCACGCGGGTTGCCAGAGTAAGGAAACACTACAGGAGCGAGTGCAATTGACAATTAAAAGTAAGTTGGTGAGTTAATTTCCCACGTTTTAATATGCTCTTGTTTTTAGATGGATGTTGAGGATTTTTAGGTCAGGTAGAGTCTGCGATCTCTGACCCAGTTTGTTTGCTGGCTTCGATGGCTGCAATACGCTGTGTTTTCCGCCAACTGACAACTGTCGAAATATTATTGGGTAAACTGGCAGCGTGCGGTATCGCACAGACCAAAACAAAAACAGACATTCCGACATGGAACGCACATTTCAAAGTAGATTAACTGGCTGTAACATTGTTTTTCTGAGAAATGAGTATGTGAACTTAGCATGTTTCCTAAATATCTGCAAATATATTATGGTATTTTTATGCTTTAGTAGAGTGAAAAAACTACATATAACACCTTTAATATATTATGTGTTTTATTAGACAGGTGAGCAACTGTTTGGATACATTCATCAACAAAAAACGAATCATTGGTATGTAGCTCAACACAGTTAGTCTTATTGTTTAAAGCTCGTTTTCTTGATTGACCACGAGTACCATGCTTTACCATGCCTAATATCGATTTAGCTCACTGCAGTGTGCAACAAGTGTCTCATAGTAGCCGCCGAGCGAACGCACAGAGTAGCATTATAACTTATTATAACTTTCAACACACTCAAATGTATCTAATATGATAAAACAGCGCTGCGTTACCCCACATACGCATGAGCGGAAGAAGCGGAAGCGCTCGTTTGCGGCATAATAAAAGCTCTGCTGCTCTGGAGCCATGTGTCGTGCTCGTCTCTCATTAGCAGTCGCTCCAGCGGCCTCGTTCAGCCCCACCTTGCTTCATACTACAGTAACGTTAATAAATCTGTAATACATTAGCTCAACCATGAATTTGATTTCTGCCCGAGTCCCGTCAGATTCTTTTCCACCAGCTACAGATTTGAAGACAACAACTCCCATGATTCTGTGAAATCACGTCGTCACTAAACTATGCTTTTGTTTTGAATAAGTGACCTTTAGCGGTGAAAATTACATATTTTTAAATGTATCAAATAAAAAAAAAAATTATGTTACAAAAGCTTTCTATTTCAAATAAATGCTGTTATTTTAAACTTTCTATTCATAAAATATTTTTTTTTTTACAAAAATATCAAGCAGCACAACTGTTTTCAACATTGATAATAATCATAAATGTTTCTTGAGCATCAAATCAGCAAATTAGAATGCTTTCTGAAGGGTCATGCGACACACAAGACTGGAGTAATGATGCTGAAAATGCAGGTTTGATCACAGGAATAAATTACATTTTGCAATATATTCTAATAGAAAACCGTTTTTTTAAACGTATAATATTTCACAATATTACTGTTTTTACTGTACTGTATTTTTTATCAAATAAATGCAGTCTTGGTGGGCAGAAGAGACTTCTTTCAAAAAACATAAAAAAACTGACACCAAACAATAGTTATTAATATTATATAATATACAGGTAAGATAATATGGACAAGCAACCTTGACATTCAACTTTTTAAAACTTTTTTTGAATGACATGAGGGTGAACAAAATCACCCATTTTTCATTTTGAGGTGAACTGTCCATTTGAGAACAGGTTTAGAATTTGATTGTAGTAAATGTGATCTTAAAAGAAGCTTTATATCCTCTGAACTGGTGCAGATGTTTAGTGAGCCGTATGGGGGCGCTTAATTTTTTTAAGAGAGAAAAACAACCTCTTCCTCCCCTCTGCTTGTTGAGAAGAAGTGTGTGATTATTTTCCCAAGCAATCCGATTCTTGATTTTTATCCAGTACATGATAAAACAGGCAAAGACATTTCATATACTTTTTTTTTTTGAGATGAGCTCTTTTTACTTTTGCACAGGCAGGCAATTCTTTTATTTCTGTCAGTGGTAAATGTAATTTTATGGCATGTTCAGTCTAGCCAAAACAACTGAAGATGACACAAAGAGACAATAATCATTATGTATATAGACTTGAACAGAAATCCAAACAATATGATTTTCATGGTTTATTAATGGGTAAAATCAAGGCAGATGGTTCAGTTTATTGAAAGGAAAAATCATATTGAATGATACGGCCTGCTGGAGACTGCAGTGTAGTTTGTGTGTGTGTGTGTGTGGCCTGGTAAACCCTACATTATGGGGACAAAATATCCCCACAAAGATGGCAATGTCTGAAATCCTTGTCCTTGTGGGGATGTTTTTTGGTCCCCATGAGGAAACAGAAAGTTTTGTGTGATGGTTAGGTTTAGGGGTAGAGTTAGTGTAGGGGGAGAGAATATACAGTTTGTACAGTATAAAAATCATTATATCTATGTGTGTGTGTGTGTGTATGTAAATGTGTGCGTGTGTGTATGGGTCACTCACTGGCCCTGCATGTGCATTAGATAAACACACACTTTGCTGGAAGCTGCACTCTTTGTTCAACATTTTGTTAAGTTGTCAAATTGATCGTCTGATTAAGACGTTTCCAATGTTTTGCACAGTTTTTTTTTTTTTTTTTTTGAAGGTTCCTCTCTCTCATGCACTCAAGCAGTTTCCACTCTGCCAGAAAATGTGACATCATCACATTTTTGAGGCCAAACACACACTTCATATAAATGTAAGAATTAAAATGTAATCCAGACAATAACACACACAAGCATGCATATTTATGTGCATGCCGTCTAGCACACAATAGAGAGAGAGAGAGAGAGCAAGCGCTGCATCCTCTGCTGACTCCTACTATTGCCCAAGAGGGATTGTTTGTGTGGTTTCCAGTGGCAACCAGAAGGGAGTGATGGGTAGGGCATGTACTGGTGATACAGAACTGTAATGTTATTTGGCTCGGTGTGTGTGTGTGTGTGTGTGTGTGTGTGTGTGTGTGTGTGTCTGTCTGTGTGTGTGTGTGTGTGTGTGTATGTGTATGTGTGCTGCTCTTTGAAGATTAAATGCTAGTGACATGCACGCATGAACTACTGGACTGGAAGTGGAGAATGAACCCTGGTCTCTGCCCTCTCTCTTTCTCTCTCCCTTTGTTTCTTTCCTCTCTGATGGTTTTACCAGAGTTGTGACTCATTGGGCATTTAGCCATAACATGAGATTTAGAGAGAGAGGGAATAGGAAAGGTGAAAAAGAGAAGAGTTCAGAAGAATTGCTTGCTACATTGTGAAAAATGATTTTTCTGACCCCAATGGCAGATATTTGTTATTGTTTTAAGCATAAAGTCTCTTCATTTAGATAATTTTTTTCAGAAAACAAGACTTAGGGCCCTGTCATACACCTGACGCAATGCGACGCCAGGCGTGACACAAGTGTTTTTTGCTAGTTTCAGCCTGACGCAGTTATCATTTTCACATCCAGCGCCATGTTGTTTAAATAGCAAATGCACTCGTGCCCATCTGTTCACCCATGGGCGTGCTGGTCTGAAAACGTGGTGTGTTTTTTTTATTGATTGTTGGCGTGTTGCTATTTTGAAGCAACTGAAAACGACTGCACCATTGACCGTGCAGTATTTTTTTGTGTTATTTAAAGGGCACATTAGTAATATGCGCCTATAGGCGGGTGCACAACGTGCGTACACTCTGCTTATTACACACACAGGAACGCACAGCAGCACACAAACATTTTTAAATATTAAAAATAAAAGGATTCCTCTCTGGAGAAGTGTTCAGTCTTTCCGCTCGCAAATTCCGCCATGTAAATAGCAAATCTGCCATGGTGTGAGCGCAACTGGCTTTTAAAGGGAATGGGAGATGAGACTCTGATTGGTTTATTGCACGTTACGCCCAAAACACACCTCATTAAGAGACTACATACAACCCTTTTGGACCACATGCATGCCAACGTTTTTTTCCGTCATTAAACTAGCAAAAGTGACTATATTTTGTACATTTTCTGAACATCTAAAATTTCATATTACATAAATGCATTTTTCTGTACATAACTCACTCTAATAATGTTGTGGGTTGTAACCAGGGTGTTGCTAAGGTGTTCCTTAGTTGCTAGGGTGGTTGCCACGTGGTTTTTTACTGTCTTGTGTGAATCTCTGTGATCTATGGCTCTGGTTCCTCTGTCAATGTGCATCTGCGGGATTTTTGGTCCAGCTGGTGAAAATAATGCATCTGATCACTTAGTGACTGCACAATAATCTTCTTAACAACACATCATTCATGTCTGGAGCACAAACACTGCAGGACGACACACACACACACACACACACACACACACACACACACACACACACACACACACACACACACACACACACACACACACACACACACACACACACACATACATACACTGGACTTTAATACTAAGTGTTAGAGGTTTGTTTAAAGCAAACACCACTTCTAATTCTCTCTCTGTCTCATAGTTGGCCGGCGGTTGTTAATTAATAAAGAAAACATGATTACGTATTGAGTTTGCTCAGCAGAAAATGAGCACGATTTGTCTTCCCCTGGGCGAGTTTGTTTTTCTTTTTTCTGTAATCGTTGTCACTCCCTCCAGTAGAAACCGTCTGTCATCTCTCTTTTTTATAGGTCAATCACAGACTGACTGCATCACTTAAATTCAGTTTCCGACAGGTCGAGATGAAATATCCAGCATGTCTAAACCAGCATCCATCAGCAACTTAAAACATGATTATTGAATTTGTTGGATGTTCATATCAGTGTTATTTTAGTATTATTTATATACTATTATAGATTTTGTTACTGTTACATTTGTTTTTGGCCTGTTTTTCTCCATTTCTGTCACCTGATGGAGCCTCTGGCTTTCTTAGTTGGGGACACTTAATCTTCAACAATATTATTGACTTAGATAGATTTATAGATTTTGTAAAAAGATTAACCCTAATTTTGAATTAGATATTATTTGTATAATTTCTGTTATCATTTAAATTTAATTTTTTGTCATTTTGTTCTTATATAGTTAAAACTTATAAGAACAAACTTACAAGAAACTTATAAGAAAACGTATCTCTTCATCACGGCACCTGTTAGTGGGTGGGATATATTAGGCAGCAAGTGAACATTTTGTCCTCAAAGTTGATGTGTTAGAAGCAGAAAATATATGGGCAAGCGTAAGGATTAGAGCAAGTTTGACAAAGGCCAAATTGTGATGGCTAGATGACTGGGTCAGAGCATCTCCAAAACTGCAGCTCTTATGGGGTCAGTATCTATCAAAAGTGGTCCAAGGAAGGAACAGTGGTGAACCGGCGACGGTCATGGGCTCAAGGCTCATTGATGCACGTGGTGAGCGAAGGCTGGCCCATGTGGTCCGATCAAACAGACGAGCTACTGTAGCTCAAATTGCTGAAGAAGTTAATGCTGGTTCTGATAGAAAGGTGTCAGAATACACAGTGCATCACAGTTTGTTGCGTATGGGGCTGCATAGCTGCAGACCAGTCAGGGTGCCCATGCTGACCCCTGTCCACCACCGAAAGGGCCAATAGTGGGCACGAGAGCATCAGAACTGGACCACGGAGCAATGGAAGAAGGTGGCCTGGTCTGATGAATCACGTTTTCTTTTACATCACGTGGATGGCCGGGTGCGTGTGTGTCGCTTACCTGGGGAACACCTGGCAGCAGGATGCACTATGGGAAGAAGGCAAGCCCGCAGAGGCAGTGTGATGCTTTGGGCAATGTTCTGCTGGGAAACCTTGGGTCCTGCCATCCATGTGGATGTTAATTTGACATGTAATGGAAACGGTATTCCCTGGTGGCTGTGGACTCTTTCAGCAGGATAATGCACCCTGCCACAAAGCAAAAATGGTTCAGGAATGGTTTGAGGAGCACAACAACGAGTTTGAGGTGTTGACTTGGCCTCCAAATTCCCCAGATCTCAATCCAATCGAGCATCTGTGGGATGTACTGAACAAACAAGTCTGATCCATGGAGGCCCCACCTCGCAATTTACAGGACTTAAAGGATCTGCTGCTAACATCTTGGTGCCACAGCACACCTTCAGGGGTCTAGTGGAGTCCATGCCTCAACAGGTCAGGGCTGTTTTGGCAGCAAAAGGAGGACATATGTTATGGGAGGAAGTCATAATGTTATGCCTTGTTAGTGTATATGTATATATATATATATACACACACACACACACACACCAATAGGTGCGGCATCCATGGATCAGACTTGTTTGTTCAGTATATATTTATTTATTTAAGTTTAATTTGTTTATTTTGTGTTATTTTATGGCTTACTAAAATAACTGAAAATGAGGAATGTTGCCATGCCCTTATACATATTTTAATATTACATATTTTATTTTATTTCAGTTTGATGTTTGTTTTATTTTAAGTGATGAGAATGTTTACTTAGATCAATAAGGACATAATGTAGATTTAGTAAAACCAACTGAAGTACTGATCCTAAAATGAAACATTTACATTAGGGAAAAAACAACAAAACATTTATTTCATTAATGAATCGTTTTTCCAATTGAGTCCAATTTTTCCAAATGTTCCTGAATGTCTGCACAAGGGAGATTTTGTCAGATTTAGCTAGATCCTGGGGACTAATTTTCCCCTAAAGTACAGCTAAGTAAAAACACACACACTTTGGCCTCATGTCCTCATCAAACTCCAGCAAACTCTTTCATTCCACATTCTTTATTACTCACCAGCTTTTACTCTCATTAAATCTCTGTGTGTGAGTCTACAGATCTGTTCTGTGTGTTATCACCCAAATACACCAGGGATTACACACACACACACTGGCAGGTCAGATAACTTTCCCATCTCTCCTCATCTCCCTTGAAAAAAGAATCTCTCTCCATTCATCAGCTCTTATACTCCTTTCTCACTGGTGAGTGTGCTGTGCTGGTGAGGATGATGATGATGAAGAGGCTGGTGATACTCACTTCTAGTGAGGAGATCGACAGGGAGTGATGCCTCCTTCAGGAAAGTAGTGGTACTACAGGACTCTGTCAACAGGTACTGTATGTTCAGAATTACATGCTACTCATGTGAACTTACTAGTGGTATGCATTATGCATATTGTGCATAATATATATTTTCAGTACACATGGAATATCCGAATTAGCTATTACAATAAGAAAAACATTCAGTATAGTACCAGAGCACATAGACAAACATGATAAAGCTGAAGTGTGTAATTTTGCAGTATCTCACTTCAATGTCACTATAAGTATGAAGAGCGATAGTTTCGAATTTCTCAAAACATTGGCCCCCTTTTTTCTGACCCAGTGTTATTTTAGTATCATTATTATATATATATTTGTCATATTTATTCATATTTTGAATTAGTTTTTATTTTTATATTCTCTGTATTCATTTTAAGTTTTGGTAATTTTGTTTAGTTTTTTGTAATTTTTGTTTTTTTTAATCTGTCTATAATTACCATATTGCACATTTTTATTTATATTTAATTTTCTTTTATTTATTTATCAGTGGTGGGCCGTCAGGGCCAGCAAGGCCTTCTCTGCTGGCCTAAACACTATCAGAATCACTGACTTAAATTTGTATATATTTTTCCATGAATGTGTGTTAAATTATTCCCTATAGTCTATTCACTTAATTTAATAGCTTTTCTAGTGTTTGTTTATGTTAGAGCTTTTATCCAATCATATTTCAGACATCATGTGTTGCCAGGGTCAAAGAAATCTGCCTTGAGGCCATCAGAATCAATAGTGCGGGCAGCTCTAGCTTAAAATAAATGGCAATGAAACTGTGCGCTTTAACCAATCAGATAATACATAAGATTTAGCCAATCAGATGCCACCCAGGGCCATCTAGCAGGCGTCCAATAACGTCAGCATTTTCATGTCCTTTGATTGGATGGTCAGAGAGCATACTATATTAACTAGTAGTCCCTGGCTGAATTCACTATTCCCTACGTTAGTCCACTAATATAGTTCATTTGAGTGAATGAAAACGAGTGAGTGAATTCGGACAGCCGCTGTGTGTACATCGGCTGTACACTCGTTATTGCGGTGCAATGTGGGATTGAATGAGTGCACTCAATAACATCCACTATGGTTTCAGACACCACTACAAATGGCTGTCCCTTCAAATAATATTTGAGGGTATAGGGGGCGATTTCGGATTCAGCCCCTGTGTCCACTGCTTCTGTCGAGTGGACATTCTCAGCCCTAAAGCGAATTAAAACACATGCCAGAAATAAGTCTGGACAGACAGCATTAGCCTTCATGACTATAGAAAAGGACTTGTTGTTGGAACTGAAATGCACAGATAACCTGTACAACAGAGAAATTTAAGTCTTCTTGAGGAAAGAAAGGAGGATGGATCGAAAACCAGTCAGTATCTGGTGTGACCACCATTTGCCTCACGCAGTGCAACACATCTCCTTCACATAGAGTTGATCAGGTTGTTGATTGTGGCCTGTGGAATGTTGGTCCACTCCTCTTCAATGGCTTTGCGAAGTTGCTGGATATTTTGTCAGGAACTGGAACATGCTGTCGTATACGCCGATCCAGAGCATCCCAAACATGCTCAATGGGTGACATGTCTGGTGAGTATGCTGGCCATGCAAGAACTGGGATGTTTTCAGCTTCCAGGAATTGTGTACAGATCGTGCTGCAAAATGAGGTGATGGTCGTGGATGAATGGCACAACAATGGGCCTTAGGATCTCGTCACGGTATCTCTGTGCATTCAAAATGCCATCAATAAAATGCACCTGTGTTCATTGTCCATAACATACGCCTGCCCATACCATAACCCCACCGCCACCATGGGCCACTCGATCCACAACGTTGAAATCAGCAAACCACTCACCCACACGATGCCATACATGCTGTCTGCCATCTGCCCTGTACAGTGCACGTGCTAGCCAATGGTTCCTTTACTGCTGTTAGGTACCGGGATGAAATCCTCAGAGCCATTGTCAGACCTTATGCTGATAATGCATGATAATGACCGGCCTTGTGTGTAGGCAGTTTTTAGATGACGAAGGCATTGACCTAAGACCTAAATCCAATTGAGCACCTCAACTGAGCACCTCCTGGACATTACGTATCGGAGTATCTGAAGTTGCCAAGTAGCACCACAGACTGTCCAGGAGCTCACTGATGCCCTGATCCAGGTCTGGGAGGAGATCCCCCAGGACACCATCCGCCATCTCATCAGGAGTGGTACATTTATATATTTAGTTTTAGTTCATGATTACAACACTGGTTTGAGCAACCCAACAGGTCAACATCTAACTTAGTCAGTGGTGTGAGTTTGGAGCAGGTTTACCTGTTTGTCCAAACAGCAGTGTGCTAGTATCACTGAAATTACACCCACACCGCGGCTTAATTTTTATACAAATTTATAATGAAAACAAACTGTATTTGCTTTCCAGATGATACCTGGAACGTGCAATTTAATGTTGCATATGACAACGATGTATCATGCTATTATTGCATACTGCATGCTGTTTATCATATGCAGTACAGTAGTGTGCAATATGCAGCGAGCACTAGTAGGCCTATTGCATTCTGAACATTGCCAGCATTTCATTACAACACACAAATTGTGCTGTACAAGCCTCAATGATGTGCCGGTCACGGTTCTTTCTGTTAGAAGAAAATCTGGGAATGTTACATTGGACCTCCTGAACTTTGTATAGGATTCAGTGACACCGTTGGACGGGCCTGTGATCTGGTTATGTAACCAGATCTGTGATTGGTTAAATATGACCCTGAGGGAAATCACGGATCTGTCATTGATATGAGTGGCCCCACCCACCTGTTAAGAATTTACTTTGCTCAGTGTGTGTGTGTGTGTTGTTCCAACATGCCTACACCGTTCTTGCGGGAATTTTATAATCTTGTCCTGGAATACATGCTCGCGTCTGACACCCTTTTTCTCCTACTTCTTTTTCTCATTCCCCTCTTTGACAGCACTAATATGTTCAGTAGATCATGTTACACTTTCTCCCTATCCATCTCCTTGTGCCAAACTTCTCTTTCTGCAACCTTTCTTTTTCTTTCTCTGCCCCTTTTTTCCAGAGGGACTTTGCCGTCTCTCTCTATCCCTCTCTTTTTCTGTCTCTTATGTATACATATCCTCACAGACATACTTGCGTTTTCTCACGAACACACATGCGCTCCTCTCCAGGCCTCTCAGGTTGCTGCCATTTTCCATTTTTGAGTGCTCAGTAATAATAATAATATTAACGTGTGTGTAAGAGGTGTCGAGGCTGCCAGTCTCTTATAAATATGAGCCCGTTTCACTGGCAACCCGAGACCCCAGACCCGCCTTCCGCCCGTTTACACAGCTGAATAACATGTGTAAGAAACTCTCTTCTTCTTTCTCTCTGTCTTTATTCTTCAATCTTTCCCTCTCCCAGACAGAAACACCTCTCGTCTCACCACACCCAGCATTTCCATTTCCACTCTTTTCTTTGTCTGTTTGTCATGAATTCATTTGCTCTGTCTGTGTTAACCTCTGTGCCGTCGGTTTTGCTGTCAAAATCTTTCTCTATTTTCCCCCCATTTTCCTCCCATTCCAGTCTTTGGTTTGGTTCTAGATCCTTGAGCTACCTATATAGGCAGTATTTTAAGGCATCATAGGTGCACATCTGATATGAAGGAGCAGAATTACGCTGCTACCTATATCACATAGGCCTTTATAATTCAATACTGAAAGAAAAATCTTGTTTTTATACTTGACTATTGTAGCGTTAATTTAGCAACATTGGGGTTTAAAGGACATTTAAAGGGATAGTTCACCCAAAAATTTAAATTCTGTCATTATTTACTCACCCTCAAGTTGTCCGAAACCTGTATGAGTTTTTTTCTTCTGAAGACAAAGGTAGATATTTTGAAGAATAGCGGAAACCAAAGAGTTGATGGGCTCTATTGACTTCCATAATATATTTTTTATCCTTACTATGGAAGTCAATGGGGCCAAACCACTGTTTGGTTACCCATATTCTTCAAAATATATTCTTTTGTGTTCAGCACAAGAAAATAATTTATACAGGTTTGGAACAACTTGAGGGTGAGTAAAAATGACAGCATTTTTGGGTGAACTATCCCTTTAATATTCAGTAATATCATTGATTTGATTACACTGACACTATCGGATATCGGATTGAACTGAATAACAACACTATTGTCTTCTGTAGAGCTGCTTTATAGGTCAATTGAATGTTTCATAATTGATTAACTTTGCAACATTGACACTGTTATTGAACTGAATTTAATCAACATTGGCTTGAGCCGAATAACGACACTATTGTCTTTTGTAGAGCTGCTTATACCTGAATTGAACTTGTTTCATAATTGATAAACTTCACACAGTTATTAAACTGAACTGAATCAACACTGAACTGAATTGTCTTAATGGTAGATTCAGATTTTGAATTTGTCTCATACTTAGTGAAGTTTGTATCATTGCTTTTGTTATTTTCTTGTTTATTGCTGTGAAGCTGCTTTAAAACGTAGTGCTATTGAAGTAAAGGTGACTTGACTTCTCTAAAACTACATGTGTAGCAGTAGACGGCATGACAACTCACTAGGTTTGGAACAGAGTCTTACACTTTCCATCTTTGCAATATTTTATAGTCTGTCTTTCTCTTTCTGTCTCCCTCCATTTCTTGTTCACATCTGGTGCAGTAATTACAGGTTATCACCCCACAGGGGGTGTTCACACACACACACACACATTACATACACAGAGGCTGTTCTCTGGTTCATGTACCCGTAGGAAAGAAAAATCAAAAACAAAATCTATTTAATATCTGTTTAATAGATACCTAATATCTAATATCCGAAATTAGATTAAATGGAGACCTTTTCTGCAGTCCCTTGCTTATATGTTTATCCTCAGTAAAAGGCCCCGGTAATCTCACTTTTCTTTGAGTAAAGAAAAATTATGCTTACATAACATACAAAATGTTCTTTTATATAGCTGTGGTTGTTTCTGTAGCTCAAGCTGTATAGAGCATAATGTTTGCAATGCCAAGGTCATGAGTTTGACTCCCTGTGAATGCATGAGCTTACATGAATATATGTAAAATACAGTGCAAGTCACTTTGTATAAAAGCATTTATTAATGCATAAAATGTGAAAGTAGAATGCTTATTCTTTTACAGAGCTCAGGGTCTGTGTAGAATCTGATTGGTTGTCTCATTCTCAAAGACTTGCCAATCATCTAAAAGCATCAAACACATCATGAGCTGCCTGAGGATTCCAATTAGATTCTCAGCATCTGCAACTTGCATGCCTGCAGGTTCTCCTGATATTCTGTGGTCTTTGCTGCCCTCTTTTGGATAGAGATATATTATTAGCAAGTTAAACTTTCCTGTCTACCCTTAAAACACTATTAGTTTGTGATACCATGTTAATTTGCTATAAAGTGGCCTCATTGAACATTTTGTGAACAGTGAACATTTTGTCCTCAAAGTTGATATGTTAGAATCAGGAAAAATGGGCAAGCGTAAGGATTTGAGCGAGTTTGACAAGGGCCAAATTGCGATGGCTAGACGACTGCAGCTCTTGTGGGGTGTTCCCGGTCTGCAGTGGTCAGTATCTATCTAAAGTGGTCCAAGGAAGGAACAGTGGTGAACCAGCGACAGGGTCATGGGCGGCCAAGGCTCATTGATGCACATGGGAAGCGAAGGCTGGCCCGTGTGGTCTGATCAAACAGACAAGCTACTGTAGCTCAAATTGCTCAAGAAGTTGCTCAACAAATTGCTTTGTTGCGTATGGGGCTGCATAGCCGCAGACCAGTCAGGGTGCCCATGCTGACCCCTGTCCAAAGCCGAAAGCGCCAACAGTGGGCACGTGACCATCAGAACTGGACCACGGAGCAATGGAAGAAGGTGCCTGGTCTGATGAATCATGTTTTCTTTTACATTACGTGGATGGCTGGGTGCGTGTGCGTAGCTTACCTGGGGAACACCTGGCAGCAGGATGCACTATGGGAAGAAGGCAAGCCATCAGAGGCAGTGTGATGCTTTGGGCAATGTTCTGCTGGGAAACCTTGGGTCCTGCCATCCATGTGGATGTTACTTTTACTCGCAACTTACAGGACTTAAAGGATCTACTGCTAACATCTTGGTGCCAGATACCACAGCACACCTTCAGGGGTCTAGTGGAGTCCATGCCTCGATGGGTCAGGGCTGTTTTGGCAGCAAAAGGGGGACCAACACAATATTAGGAAGGTGGTTAGAATGTAACATTCCACAATATTACTGTTTTACTGTGTTTTTGGTTAAATAAATGCAGCTTTAATTGGAAAGCATAAGAGACATTGTTTAAAAAAAGTAATAAAGTCATACCAATCCCAATCTTTTTAACAGTATAGGCTAGTCTAGTGTATCTATTGTTTAATTGTTTCAAACCTAACAAACGTCTTTCACAAGATCTTTCTTTACAATAAATGCTGCTTGCTTTGATATGTTGTTATCTAGCTAATACAATGACTTTCAGATTTTTTTTATGTGCTTCTTAAATGTCTAAATACTTTCTGGGGCCAGTGTATAGTGAATGATTACTGAATCCATGTACTGTAGTATTAATATGGTATTAAAGGAATAGTTCACCCAAAAATGAAAATTCTGGCATTAATTACACCCCCATGTCATTCCAAACCCATAAGACTTCTGAGAGCTTTCTGTCCCTCCATAGACAGCTACGCAACTACCACTTTGAGATTGTAAAAATATAAAAGTATAATCTATATGAATTGAGCGGTTTAGTCCAAATTTTATGAAGAGACTCAATCGCTTTATAGGATGAACAGATTGAATTTAGGCTTTTATTCACATATAAACATTCATCAACGCACACATCAGTTGTGGTAAACGGAAGCTCAAGCATGTTCTATTGATGTGAGAGAACCAATTAGGTTCATTCTCGTGTTACACATCACGTTTGAGCTTCTGTAAGAACCAATTAGGTTCATTCTCGTGTTACACATCACGTTTGAGCTCCTGTAAGAACCAATGAGGTTCATTCTCGTGTTACGCAGCACGTTTGAGCTTCTGTAAGAACCAATGAGGTTTATTCTCGTGTTACGAATCACATTTGAGCATCTGTAAGAACCAATGAGGTTCATTCTCGTGTTACGCAGCATGTTTGAGCTTCCGCAAGAACCAATGAGGTTCATTTTCGTGTTATGCATCACGTTTGAGCTTCAGCAAGAACCAATGAGGTTCATTCTCATGTTACGCAGCACGTTTGAGCTTCTGTAAGAACCAATGAGGTTCATTCTCGTGTTACGCAGCACGTTTGAGCTTCTGTAAGAACCAATGAGGTTTATTCTCGTGTTACGAATCACATTTGAGCATCTGTAAGAACCAATGAGGTTCATTCTCGTGTTACACAGCACGTTTGAGCTTCAGCAAGAACCAATGAGGTTCATTCTCATGTTACGCAGCACGTTTGAGCTTCAGCAAGAACCAATGAGGTTCATTCTCGTGTTACGCAGCACGTTTGAGCTTCCGCAAGAACCAATGAGGTTCATTCTCGTGTTACGCAGCACGTTTGAGCTTCCTCAAGAACCAATGAGGTTCATTCTCGTGCGTCAAACAGGTTTGGTTAACCTTCTGTTTATGTTCGCTGATCACTCAGTGTTTATATGTGAATAAAGTCTCGAAAATTTGGACTAAACCTCTCAATTAATATGGATTAGGTTTTTGATCTCTTTATGAAGTAATTAAAGCGTCAAAGTGGTAGTTACAGGTTTGGAACGAGATTTTTGGGTTAACTATCCCTTTAAGATTGTTAAAATTAGTATTAGCCTATTATATTAGACATATTCCAAGAGAGTGAAGAACCAAAAATTATTAAAATAAGCAGCCCTGTCGACTGTATCTGTTGGTTTGATATTATTGTATGTTTTCTGACTTTTCCTACTAAAAAAACTTTCTTAATGTCGTAGATTGTTGATATCCTGATGTGATGTGATTCCTCTTTATAAAGCTGTAGAAGCCGTATGTGTCCACGAGATGGCGCACTAAGACTGTGTAAAGTAAAGTAGGCTGTCAGTGTTCATCGTATTGAAACAGAAGTCTTATTTAAAATTAGGTTTTATAATACGATCATCTGAGTTATTACCGTGTGTCTTGACTGGTGTTGATGTTTCATTGTAATAGCCTCGCTGTTTTCAATGAGCAGTTTCGTTTTCTGTTGTTAATGTGTTGGACTTCCGTGTTTTCAGTGATCACGTTAAAGTCTCTCTTCAGTGCTGTTTCTCTTGCGCTGGTGTAGCTCAGTGGTTACTTCGTTTCTACTGAAAAGAATCCCCGTTCATGGCTGCCGGGTCACCGACGGCCGGAGCTCGAACCACGGGCTCTGTCCAGCGTTTTACATTTTTGATGCAGTACAAATCTTTTTTTGCAAGTAGTTATTAGTGTTAGTTTTTAGTTAGCCTACTGTAGCCTAAGCCAGATCGGGGTTAGTTGTCACAGGGGGTATCTGTCAGTAACTGAGAGACCATTTCATAATATTCATGTCAAAGCAAGTTCTCGTATTAGATGTTATATTACTACAGTATATGCTGTCTTGATATTTTTCTTTCTTTTTTTTGAGATAGAGTTTCTGATTTTTTTTTTTATTGTATCCTATTATAGGCGGTTAAAAGACAGGTGCCATGATGTGTTCAATCAGCTGTATTTCGTTCTAGCCAACAATGGTGGAAAGTTGTAGTCCTGTAGTCTTTAACTCTTTCCCCGCCAGCGTTTATTTTTATTTTTTTTTATTTTTTATTTTTTTTAAAGTTGCCAGCCACCGCCAGAGTTTTTGATCATTTTCACAAAAATGTAATGGCCCATAGAATATTTTGTTGTATGAATATCTGAACATGCAATATATCAAAAGAAAGAATAGACCCTCTGCTTTTAAACAAAAAAACCCTGTTTTATTCTAGCTTCTAGCTTAATTTATCAACACTTAAATATGGGTAAGTTTAATAAAAATAAAAAAGCAACATTTTGACAAATCACGTTTTTGTCAAAGACTACATCCAGATCAGATTCAGAGTGATGATCAAACACAGATGGAGTCGATCAACACCCCTAGTGCTTGCACAGTCCTAAAGCTCCTCCTGGGTCGACATTTCATTCAGTAACATTAGATAGTTCATGCTGTTTAATGTTGATGATCACGTTATTTTACATATGCATCTGCTTACATACGATCGCTTGTTTTATTCATAGACTGTAATTTTTTTTTATTGCGTCTCCTTCGCCTGTGTTTTGATCAGGAGATTCTGTATTCATTCAGAAGATGCGTAATAGCGCCCCCTAGCGTCTGAAGGTGATGATACACGGGGCAACTTTTTGAGCCATGTTGCCAGGCAATATTGCCGAGCGATGTTGCTTGGGCACCTTTCCATTGAGAATGGGCAACACATTTCTATCTGGATACTTTAGATCGGTCGTGGGCCCTGTGTCGCACCTGGTTGCCCATTGACGACAACATTGCCCACCAACATTGCTCAAAAAGTTGCCCTGTGTATCATCACCATTTGAGTGCCTCTCAATCTGGGGACCGGCCACCAAGAGCACATTTCTCATGCTTTCAGAATCTTAAATATCTATGAATCAGAAGTTGTCTTAACTTTAAATACTGCCATATTGGCATAAAATCAATATATTTATTAACATATTTACTATTATTTTTGGCTTGTAATAGTACCATGGAAACTCAATATAGAAAAATAGATGATTGTTTTTTTCTAATGTCGTAACAATAATGTAATAATGTGAAAAGTTTTTTGTGTTCAGTTTAAATAGTTATGTATACGAATGAACTATACCCTACTATACTATGTATACTGTGTTATCAATATATTTAGTGGCATAGTCCAGAGGTTAAAGGTTTTTCCTCTCAATCTGGATCCATTTTACAGAGTAGGCCCTGTACACTCTCTGTTCACAGCTGTTCAGACCAAGGAAAACAGCAAGGGGAGTGTCACTGTCCATATTGTGATGGATATTAAATAGTTTAAACTATATCTATATTCTCTGAAGTTTATTGTGGTCCTTGGTATTTATACAAAGGTATTACATGTGTTGTTACAATTGCCCACGTATGGTGTTACAATCGCCCACGCATGTGGGGGCTGATGTAACATTTGACTTCTAATGTTTCAGTCAATACTCTAACATTGCTTGTAAAAACATTTGGTGACGGTTAACAAGTAGAACACAGATACAAGTTACCAAAATAAACATTTTATCTAAATATTTTAAAAGGTTTTTGAGCAATGACAACATGACCAAAATTTGTTACAATTGCCCCCAGTCTATGGGATTAACACCTGATTTATGTTAAATGAAACATTAATAACCAGTGTTAAGTAATAATTACTGTCATTTAATTACTTTTCCCTTGCAAAAGTAAAGTAACAGATTACTCTTAATTTTTTTTAATGTAATTTAATTACAGTTAGGCATATTTCTGATGTAATTGCATTAAATAGCCTACTGTATAGACACAACAATTCTATATAAAACATTAGTGTATTTTTTAATAACAAAATGTAATGTTAAAGTGTATGTTTTTAATGTAACCTTCTCCCTTTACACACTTTGGTCAGTTCAAGAATAATTGTATATTGTTCATTTGAAAGAATTAAAAGAGCAGTTTCATGTTGTATTGTTCAACTGGTCGAGGTGTCCGAGCCATTTTAATGCAATTATATATTTCGAATTCAGGGTGATTGGGACACTTTTTTGCCATTGAGATGGCTTTGGAAAAGTGTCCCAATCAGCCTGAATTCAACCTATATTAAGTATATTAAGGGCACCTGGGTAATGAGACAACAGGTGTGTTGTAATGGGGAAGCTCACAGTCTTTGAACTTGCAAGAACAAAGGCCTACATGATCGTCCTATGAGTGTCATAGGTCATATGAGTGTCAGTGTGTCATTACGCTTCATTGTTAAAGACGGACGTTCAATTAACAATATGGACTATGGACAATGTGTGTGCTGTATCTGCAAGGTATGGACTACACATTTGTATGCTGTGAACTTGAAAGTATGAGACACAACAGAAAGCTAATTGGAAGCAATGTTTATTGACTGGAACACAATAAAAAAGACAGTGTTTGCATCTTACACCTGCGTTCATGGAGTTTGTAGGCTACGCCATCAAATACTGCTCGCTCCTCAATACCAGCGGCTTGGAAAGACGTTAGGCTACACGAGGTTTTTAGGATTTAGAAAGTAATTAGCAATAAGAGTAGCTAATTATAGTAATGTAATTACACTGTTGAATATGTAATTAGTAACTAGTAATTAATTACTTGTTTAAAGTAACTTGCACAACACTGCTAATAACGCTGACATCTAGCCATATACAATTTGCACGGTAAGCTCTTAATAAACAATAAGTTTCACTCTTCTTGCATATGAATAATTGTAGACAAACCAATATATATATATATATATATATATATATATATATATATATTTTAAAAAAATTAATAGTTATTATTAGGGATTTTAAATGTTGATTAAATTAAATGTTAATGATTCAATGTTTTTTTCTGCAGTCTCTTGCTTTTTCTGCTCTCCTCAGTAAAATACTCTGGTAATCTCACATTTCTCCTCTAGACTTTGAGAAGAGAAACATCAAACATCATAGATCTCAATATGAACTAATAGGCCTATTTTTACATTAATTGTACATGCCCCTATACTCTCACCATTTCTTTTTTCTTTTAGTAAAGTAAAATTATACTTAACATGTAGCCTAACATTTTATTTTATAGCTGTGTGTGCATGGTCGTTTCTGTAGCTCAAGCTGTATAGAGCATAATGTTTGCAATGCCAAGGTCATGATTTTGACTCCCTGCAGCTTACATGAACAGGCTAGCTATATAAAATACAGTGCAAGTCACTTTGTATAAAAGCATTTATTAATGCATAAGACGTGAAAGTAGAATACTTGTTCTTTTACAGAGCTCTAAATGTGGTTGTCTCATTCTCAAAGACCTGCCAATCATCTAAAAGCGTCAAACACATCCTCAGCTGCCTTAAGATTCCAATTAGATTCTCAGCATCTGCAACGTGCATGCCTGCAGGTTCTCCTGATATTCTGTGGTCTTTGCTGGCCTCTTATTTGAGATGTATTATTAGCAAGTTAAACACACTTTCCTGTCTACCCTTAAAACACTATTAGTTTGTGATACAGTGTCACATTGATATAAAGTGGCCTGAAAAGGTATTTGCATATTTAAATTACACTTAATGCATGAAACCCTTTGCATATGATAACAAAATAGAAAGGCAAGTGTCATACCATCACAGGAATATAATATTATCATATTCAAATAGGGAGAAGTTATTTTAAATTGCAATAATATTCCACAATATTACTATTCTATATTTTTGGTCAAATAAATGCAGCCTAAATGGATGAGCATAAGATACCCCCCCCCCCAATCAAAATTTTTTTAATTTGACTTTTAATTGTGTATCTATTGTTTAATCATTTCAAACCTAACAAACATTTTTCGTGGGACCTTCCTTTACAGTAAATGCTGCTTGCTTTGATATGTTATTTAATACAATGACATTCAGAGATTTGTATATGTGTTTCTTAAATGTCTAAATACTTTCTGGGGCCAGTGTATAGTGAATGATTACTGAATCCATGTACTGTAGTATTTACATGGTATTGTAAAGCACTTCAGAGAATAATGTCCAAAATATATTCTCTGAGCCTTCGACTTAATTGAGTATTTGAGAAAATGGCTGTTCACATTCTCTCTGCGGTTTAATGGAGCTTGACCAAATTTTCAAAGAACAGGCAAAATGTGTCATTAAGCAGTAAGAGTGTTAAAATTAGTATTAGCCTATTAGTAGCATATTAGACATATTCCAAGAGAATGAAGAACCAAAGATGATTAAAAAAACTAAAAACTAAAATCAAGTATATGTTGTTTTAATATTATTTTACGTTTTCTGACTTTTTCTACTAAAAAACTTTCTTAATGTCGTGGATTGTTGATATCCTGATGTGATGTGAACACTTTCCTCTTTATAAAGCTGTAGACACATCATGTGTCCACGAGATGGCGCACTAAGACCGTATAAAGCACCCTGTAATCGTTCATCTTATTGAAACATACGTTTTATTTAAAAAATACGTTTTATAATATGATCATCTGAGTTATTACGTTATTAGTTATGTCTTGACGGGTGTTTTTTCTTTTTTTTTTTGGTGCTGTCTTTGTTTTCTGTTGTTAATGTGTTGGACTTCCGTGTTTTCAGTGATCACGTTAAAGTCTCTCTTCAGTGCTGTTTCTCTCGCGCTGGTGTAGCTCAGTGGTTACTTCGTTTCTACTGAAAAGAATCCCCGTTCATGGCCGCCGGTTCACCGACGGCCGGAGCTCGAACCACGGGCTCTGTCCAGCGTTTTACATTTTATTGATGCCGTAAAAATTCTGTTCACTGACTTTAAATGGTTTTGGTTAAATACAATATCCAATATGGGCTATACAAAGTGTTATCCAGCGTGAAGCTAAACTATTTTAGTTTTGTGGGGGTTTTTCTTCTTCTACATTTATAGGCCATTCTTGTGCAAGATGAGTAAAACTAAGAATATAGGTGAATAATTCACTGTGAAAATTGGCTAGTAGTTATTACGGTTAATTTTTGGCTAATGAATAATGAACAACTATAGTTGTCACACGGGGTAGTTACCTGTTAGTAGCTGAGAGTAATTTTCATAATATTTAGGCAGGTCAGAGCATGTTTAGATGTTATAAACTACAACATTTATTGAGACGGCATCAACCTGAATCCACCATATCTGCTGTCTTGATACATACATACAGACACACACACACACAGACAGACAGACTGACAGACACACACACACACAGACAGACTGACTGACTGACAGACACACACATACACACACACACAGACAGACACACACACACACAGACAGACAGACTGACAGACACATACACACACACACACACACACAGACAGACCGACAGACACACACACATACACACAGACAGACAGACTGACAGACACACACACACATACACACACACACACACACAGACAGACAGACAGACACAGACACACACACACAGACAGACAGACAGACTGACAGACACACACACACACACAGACAGACACACACAGACAGACCGACAGACACAGACACATACACACAGACTGACAGACACACACACACATACACACACACATACACACACAGACAGACAGACAGACCGACAGACACAGACACACACACACACACAGACAGACAGACTGACAGACACACACACACATACACACACACACACAGACAGACACACACAGACAGACAGACAGACAGACTGACAGACACACACAGACAGACAGACCGACGGACACACACACACACACACACACACACACACACAGACAGTTGTGTAACTGGACTTTTGATATAGACCTTGGGACAACTAGCCCAGATCTGACATATTAACACTTGACTTCAGTTAAATAAAACATTATTAACCAATGTTGGGTATTAATTACTAACAGAGGTGGACAGTAGTTGAGTATTTTTACTTTCTACTCACATTTTACAGTATAAATAAAGCATAAACTATATGTACTTAAGCAGCATACCTTTACTTCACTACATTCCAAAGCATAATGTCGTACTTTTTACTGCACTACATTTCATAAACTTTGAATTACTTTTTACTTGAGTAAAAGTAAGAAAGTAATTAAGTATTAAATTATATTCAATATGAAACGTAATGCAGTGAAAGGTACAACATTATGCTTTGGAATGTTGTAAAGTAAAAGTTTTCCAAAGAAAAACACTTTGATAAAGTAGGCTACAGACACTTGAAAAATGTTCTTAAGAAGAGTAAAAATACTTCACTGCTGTCCGCCTCTGATTACTAAGTAATCTAATTACTGTAATGTAATTACATTTCCATTGAAGAAATAAAGTAGGGCTTTCTCTACTGTAATTTAATTACAGTTACTTCTGATGCAATTGCATAGAACAATTATATATAAAACAATGGTGTATTCAACATCAAAACTGAATGTAAAAATGTGTGTTTTAATGTAATCTTCTCCCTTTACACACTTTGGTCAGTACAAGAATAATTTATGCAATTGCATGTTGTTTATTTGAAAGAACTAAAATAGCAGTTTCATGTCTATTGTTCAACTGGAATGTAAGTAATAAGTAGCTAATGCAATACTTTTTAGAGAGAGTAATAGGCCTACAGTAATCTAATTGCACCGTTTAAGATGTAATCGGGAGCTAATAATTAATTTCTTTTTTTTTTATAACTTATCCAACACTGCTAATAACACTAGCCTAATGTAAAATGTGCATGGTGAGCTGTTAATAAACCTATAGGCCTATTCTTAATTTACTCATCTTGCATAGACAAACCAATGTAGAAAAATAAAGTACTTTACTTGCATTACAAAGACGATTTTAACAGCAGCAAAACATGTAAAACGTTGGACAGAGCCCGCGGTTTGATCTCTGGTCACTGGTTGCCCGGCGGCCGTGAGAGTTTTTCTTATTGGAAGTAACCACTGAGCCACACCAACGCGGAAACGAAGAGTGACTTTAACACACATGATCAGCACAACACACCAACGCGCCTTCTAAACAGTGAAACTGTCAAGACAGACAACTATTAAGACACATTATAATAGTTATTACAGGGGAGACCAATGATAATTGTCACACTGTTACACATTTGTAGTGAATGTTCTTTGGGTACGATTTATTTATTAAAGTCTTTCTTTATGCACATTTCATAAATGTCATGTCATGGCAAGCTGTCATGTTTTAAATGCGTCTTAGCCCCGGTTTATATCAGAATTATTCCTCTGTTCCTCTGTTTACTGTGCAACGCGCATTTGTATTTCGTGCTGATCTTATGCGTTAAAGTGGTTTATGAAAGAGGTTTACTACTCGCTGGTTTAGCTCAGTGGTTACTTCAGCTTTATCGAGAATCGGCCTCTCATGGTCTCGACCAGAGATCAGACCTCGGGCACTGTCCAACTCTTATGTTTGGTGCGGTTATATCTTGCTCTTTTGTCAGTAAATGTTTGTCGTTTAATAATTTGCGTAGGTTAAACTGGGTTCGGTATGAAACTTCTCAGGTTGTCTTCACGTATTGCATATTTGAAAGTTATATCTACATCTTTACGTTTTAATTAATAAATTCGATGTGCTAAAAATAAGATGCAAGACATGAAATATTATTTTAACTGCCATAAACGCATATGATTATATGGATATAGATTTTACCTATATTTGGGCGGGGGGGAAAGCACATGGATGTTGTAACACCGCTAGATGAACAGCAGAGGGAGCTCCAAGATCATTTTTGAATGAGGTTCAAAAGATGGCGCAAAGAGTCATAAAATCATGTTTAATCATAGGTTTTCTTTCCTATTCTAAATTTCCCTAATTTATTAGTAGCTTATTTATACCGCTTAATTTATACGTTTTTTTTCTTCATTATTTATTTTAAATGTATTATGCATGTTTAAAGTGAATTGAGTCCTGCGCGCGTGTGAGTCTAGACTTTACATTCTGGTGTCTTTTGTTAATGTGATCTCATCCTTTTCAGTCCCTGTGTTTTTTTTATTTTCCAGACATATATGAAAGGCCAATGTCAGTTTCTCTCTCATCCTTTCTTTTCGCCTCTCTATTTTCTTACTAAAGTATTCAGCAGAGACGGACAGGGGTTTTGCAAGGTTACCGTTAGTGAGTTTAAATGGAGCTTGTGGTGAAAGTAATGGCACTCTCGCGCCCCGTGGACAATAAGCCGGCGGATGAAACGGGGCTTAAGGGCTCGCGTAATGCATGTTAATGTGACGGGCACCGTGAAATGCGCCGGGGATTATTTATCCAAAAACATTTGTATTCTTCTGTTGAAGAACGGCTGATCCCGGATAGCCGAGCACTAATCCGTCTCTCCGTTAATTAAAAAGAAGTCGAGAGCGAAGGAACTCCTGTTTTTTCAAATGTAATCATTTCTGCTGGAGCTTTACCATCTGCTGGAGGTTAAGTCTGACAGCAGATTGTATTCTGCGGTTATTTAAACCTGGTTGGAGGATTTAACCTCCCTGCAGAGACGAGAGGGGTCAGAGATGTCGAAAAACCTAAAAATATGCTTAGGTTTACGTGGTTTGCTGGTCTCAACTAGTTTAGGATGGTAATTTGGCGTTCACCTGACCCGATGTAGTTGGTGGTTGACCCTGGTCTGCCATTCTGACTACCGACAAGGCTTCCAAACCCACTTCAAAACAGCAAACCACATCAAAACTGGTTTACTTTTTTGTTTTCTGTTTTCCCCAGCATGGTTCTTCCCTCACCCCTCTCGCCAGGTTACTATCCTAACCAGAGATACGAGGGGAGTACTCTAGGTGGGTTCGGGCCAAAATACCGAGCTCGCGGAGCCCTCTCCTCGGACTGTACGCCAAATACGCATACTTTATCTGATTATTTGTAAGTGTGAACTCGTGAAACTCCAACAATGTGTGTGCATGTGTGGTGTATGAGGACACACGTGTATAATGACATGGGTATTACAACGTAAACATAGTTTATGAGGATACTTCCTGTGTCCTCGTAAACCAAATGGCTTAAAATCATACTAAACAGTGTTTTTTGAAATTCAAAAAATGGCAAAAGTTTTGTGCGATGGGTAGGTTTAAGGGTAGGGTTAGTGTAGGGACACGATATACGGTTTGTACAGTAGGCCTATATAAACCATTACGCCTGTGGAGAGTCCCCGTAAACCACTCAAGAATATGTGTGTGTGTGTGTGTGTGTGTCTGCTATGAGGGAGAGATAGACTGTGTGTCTGACAGAGAGTCGTGCGCGCTCTTAATTAGAACATTCCTCTGAGGATGCTCGTGGGGAGCGCGCATCATCGACTGGTGCATAAAATGGTTTTAGAGTCATGAGGATTATCCATAAAAATTAAAGATTACATTTGGGCGAACATGTGTCAGTCTTTCAGAAGACACTATTCGGATTTGTCCCATCAAAACAATAACTTCCATTATCCATAATCTTATGTCACACGCTCTGTTTTTGTTGCGCAGCATCATACGAAAATATGTGCTTACAAGAATTTACAAGACTAGCGGGTCACGTATACCTCCTAACCGCGTTCTTAAAGGAATGGAAAGGGCAGGGGTGTCACGTTTTGAAGGGACAGTCGAGACAATTTTTACAATAATCTGGTAATTTAATAAACAACTATTTTTTTCTTTGGGGTTGTGTTCAAAATCCACCTGAAATGATGAATGAATGAAGCTATAATCAACCCATTAAACAAGGTCACTACTAGTGTATTAGAATTACAAACTATAGATTTACGCTTTTCAGAAATGGAAAGTTGCACTGCGCTACAAGAAATGAAGTATTAATTCGTAGATTACTGTCTCAGTTATTTCATTGTGATTACGCGCACTCTGTAACTCTCGAGTTAAATGTGTCGGTACAGTGATTATGCTCTCATGTCGCCGTCCGCCAATATGATTCCTCTCCACCACCAGACACGCACACACCACCTCCCTCTCTCGTCTCACGCACTCCTCAAAGCGTCTAACACACTGGAAAATCAAAGCGCTCGCCTCTTCTGCTCACACACTGCCTGCGCTGCGCGCAAAGCGCAGAACCCGAGTTTGCTGCGAATTTCCATTCTCGTTTAAATCGACTTGTGCACTTTTTTAAAAAAATGATTTTTATTCCACTTCAGAAAATAATGCAAATGCGTGTTGTGTACAGAAAATGTTTTTAAAACTGTCTGAGCTGAACATGAATCTTCTCTGTGAACGCAGCTGAGAATAACTGATTTTAGGAAAATGGACCGGAGACTTCCGAGGAGGCGATGGACGTTGGCAGGGCAGGTTGTTTGTCTGCTCTTGTGTGCGTGCGCACTGGACCAGGTTTTGGCGCAGATTCGCTATTCAATTCCCGAGGAGTTGGAGCACGGGGCTTTCGTTGGAAATATCGCAGAGGACTTGGGTTTGGACGTGGCCAAATTGTCTTCGCGGAGATTCCGGATTGTATCTGGGGCAAGAAAACAATATTTAGAGGTGAATTTGGAGAACGGGATTTTGTTTGTGAATGAGAAGATTGACCGCGAGGAGCTCTGTGAACAAAGTCCCGTTTGTTTCTTGCACTTGCAGGTGGTTATTGAGAACCCATTGGAACTGTACAGGGTAGAGGTGGAGATCTTGGACGTAAATGATAACGCTCCCAGTTTCCCGTGGAGCGAGTTTAATCTGGAGATCACGGAGTCTGCTGCGCCTGGCTCCCGGTTCCCGCTTGAGAGCGCGCAGGATCTTGACGTGGGCTCAAACTCTCTCCGCTCGTACTTACTGAGCGCCAATCAACACTTCCTGCTGGACATTCAGACCCGTAACGATGGCAGCAAGTTTGCCGAACTCGTTCTGCAGTCGCCGTTGGACCGAGAGCAGCAGAAGACGCACGAGATGGTGCTCACGGCTGTGGACGGTGGCTCCCCATTGCGCTCGGGCACGGCTCAGATCACGGTGACTGTGCTGGACGCGAATGACAACGTACCCGTGTTCGACCGCTCCGTATACCGGGTCAGCTTGGTGGAGAACGCACCGAGAGGCACGCTCGTGCTCAAACTGAACGCCACGGACCTGGACGAAGGCGCAAACGGCGAGATCACCTATTCGTTCAGCGGACATGCGCCTCTGAAGGTGCGGGAGCTGTTTAGCGTGGACTCTCACTCGGGTGAGATTCGGGTGAAGGGAATCGTTGACTATGAGAGGGCCAGTGTGTATGAGCTCTATGTGCAGGCGAAAGACAAGGGTCCCTCCGCCGTGGCCGTGCACTGTAAAGTGCTGGTTGATATTCTGGACGTGAACGACAATGCGCCTGAGGTCATATTAACCTCTGTGTCAACACCTGTTCAGGAGGACGCGCCACCGGGCACAGTGATAGCTGTGATCAGTGTAATGGACCGCGACTCCGGAGAGAACGGGGCTGTGGATTGCCAGATCCCCGGAAACGTGCCGTTCCAGCTGCACTCCTCTTTTAAAAACTATTACACACTCGTGACCAGCGAGTTTCTCGACAGAGAGTCTGTCTCGGAGTATAACATCACCCTCACGGCGCGCGATCTGGGCTCGCCGCCGCTGTCTACCAGAAAGACGATTCTGGTTCAAGTGTCTGACATTAACGACAACCCGCCGCGCTTCGTTCAGCCCTCGTATACTGTATATGTGACCGAGAATAACGCCCCGGGCGCTTCCATTTGCTCGGTGACCGCATTCGATCCGGACTCTAATCAGAACGCGTATTTGTCCTACTCCATTCTGGAGGGTCAGATTCAGGGCATGCCCGTGTCCACTTATGTATCCATCAATTCTGATAACGGCAACATCTATGCGCTGCGCTCTTTTGATTACGAGCAGCTCCGGAACTTTCAGATCCGCGTGCAGGCGCAGGACGCCGGTTTCCCGCCGCTCAGCAGTAACGTCACCGTCAATGTTTTTGTTTTGGATCAGAACGACAACGCACCGGTCATCCTGTCACCACTGCCGAGAAACGGCACCGTGGCCACTGAGATGGTGCCCAGATCGGTGGATGCTGGATACCTTGTGGCTAAAATCACGGCACTTGACGCGGACGCGGGGCAAAACTCTCGCCTGTCATATCAGGTGCTGCAGGCGACAGATCCCGGGCTGTTCAGCGTGGCTCTGTACACCGGGGAGATCAGGACGATCCGCCGCTTCGTGGACAAAGATGCCATTAGGCAAAGACTTGTCATACTTGTCAAGGACAACGGGCAGCCGCCGCTTTCGGCCACCGTGTCCATTATTCTCTCGGTGGTGGACAGCGTGCCGGAGTCGCTGTCCGATTTCGGTGACCTCTCGCTCAGCCCCCAGCCCCCGTCTAACCTCGCGCTCTATTTAATCGTGTCACTGAGCACCGTCTCGCTCATCTTCCTCGTGGCCATCATCGTTTTGGCGGCCGTGAAATGCTACAAGGACCACGACTCCCTCGGCGGCTACGCGCTCTCCTCGCTCGGTGCCGCTTGCTGCAGCTTTGAACCGGAGCCGCCCGCCGAGGTGTTCAAAAAGTCTAATCTCAACCTACAAATCTCCACCGGCGCCAAGGTGCCCACGAACTGCGTGGAGGTAAACAGCAATCCTGGAAATCTCTCTCAAGCGTACTGTTACAAAGTGTGTTTGACGCCCGAATCTGCAAAGAGCGACTTTATGTTTCTCAAGCCGTGCAGTCCCGGCACACCGAGAAATAACGCGGCGAGAGGAGCGGATAACCTGGCGCTGAGCTCACAGAGCCGCTGCTCATCCGTGAACAACGGAGCGACTACACCGAACGAGGTAAAGCTACATTCACCCTCTCTCTCTTTATTTAACATCCACGTTCATTGAGTTTGTCAGTTTTTGAATCACTTTTGTGAATGGCAGCTATCATTTGTGCACAGAAGTGTGAGTTATGTATTTATGAAACGAGATTAATTTATCGATTATCTATAAATAGTACACAGAAGAAAAACTGGAGGACGCTAATTATTTGACAAGAGATGTATTATATACCTCTAAAGTCTATCAGTGACCTTGATTGACAGTAAACGAGCGTCTCTAGACAGCAGCACCTCCCAGAGAAACCGAGGACAATGCGCGTCTTTTAGCACTCTCTCTCTCTCTCTCTCTCTCTCTCTCTCTCTCTCTCTCTCTCTCTCTCCTGTGTATGTATATATATATATATATATATATATATATATATATATATAGGCCTATATGTAAAAATATTTTTTAAATATTGTGTAACGGAATTGCTTCTAGAAATATACACAAAAAGAACAAGCTACTTGTTCTAAAATATGAATCTTGTCAACTATATATCAAGGGCGCGCGCACGCACGCACACATACATACGCGCGCGCACACACACACACACACGCACACACACACACACTACAAGCTAATTATCCAGTACACAATGGCACACTGACGCTGACTGGTTTCTTCCATAATGGGGCTGGGAAATGAAAGCATTAGGGAGCGAGCAGGAGCCGATGGAGACGTGTCGCGCCTGTAGATTCTGCCACTTTGCCCTCATAGAATGAGAACCGGAGAGGGAGAGGGAGAGGGAGGAAGAAACTGTGTGTGTTCTGTTAATATCCACTAGGTGGAAACGTCAGGCTTGTAAAACGTAAACGTGCTTACTTCAGTTATTATTCAATTGTCAGGGTGACCTGTTGGAGAGACAGGTGTCACCTTGCCGTGGATGAGTGAAGTTCATATAGCTTGTGAAGAATCAACTCGTCCATTGAGAGAATTACAATCTATGATGTCCATAGAATGTGTGCTTTAGGTCTCTGCTTTTAGAATATTCATAAAAGCATCTTTAATACCCTAATTTTGCCTCTTATGTCACTGGCCAACACAGAGGGTATAAAAAAACTCAAACAGATTGTGTTCACTCAGAGCTATTGAGCAGATCTTAAACAGGATTTCATCAGGGAATATATTAAAGCTGAAAAATCCTTTATAAATTCACCAGAGCTGCAGTGGAAAATGCAAACGCAGTGGAGTTTCTAAAATAAAACAAGAAATTAAATTAAATTGAATTCGCGGACAGTTAAATGCGTTTTCGAAATTAATTTCCTGCCCGCTGCGGTTTCCTTTGAAGATTAAAATCGTATGTCGGTGCTCTAATTATCTACGGAAGGTATTTTGAAGAACCGTTCTAATAATAAGCTTACATGGCGCTCTCCTTATGAAAGTCTCTAAGCGAATTAATAGAGCGTGGAATCCATACTTTCTCTCTCTCTCTTTGACATGGAATAAATAACACCCCCATCCTCCTCCTCCTCCTCCTCCACCCCCGCCGCGTCTCTGAGGATGAAAGAGAAGACCGTGACACTTACAGTCATTGCTCAAGGCGCCACAGTTCTGAAAGAAATCACATGCAATTCAAACATTTGGCCACAAGGAGGCATTCAATATCCCTTTAAAGAAAATATTTTTAACAGTGCCTCCTGAACATATGTAGCAATTTTATACACTGAAAATTCAGAAAGACTGAAATAGTATTTTTGTAAAACATACTCCAATAATCGTTGTGTTACTTAAACCATTTATTTTACAGTGTATATATCCTACATATTTGTTATATGTAATCATTATTCTGAAATCATTCATTATTCTGTTGCAGCTGAAACAAGCAAACACTGACTGGGCCCTCACCAAAAATCAAACCTCCTCTCTGAAAAGGTAAAACACATGTTTACTTGTCTCTAAATGGGGATAGACTTCTATTGATTTTTATTAGTGCTGTCAAATCGATTAATCGCACCCAAAAAGTTTGTGTTTACATAATATATGTGTGTGTATAATTATTATTATATATATTTAAATACACACACATGCATGTATATATTTAAGAAAAATGTGTTATATTTATATATATCATATTTATATATAATATAAATGATATAAATATATATATACAGTATATACATGCAAATATTTCTTAAATATATATATGCATGTGTGTGTATTCAAATATACATAATTATTATACACAGTACACACACATACATTATGTAAGCACAAACTTTTATTTTAGATGCGATTAATCATTTGACAGCCCTAATTTTTATATAAAGTTATTACAGCACAATAATACAAACGGTTCTACAGACTAACCCTAAGTGTTCCTATAGCTCAAGTAATTTAGCATGATGAGCAATGTCGAGGTCATGTGTTCAAGTCCCAGGGAATGCATGAACTGATGAAATGTATACTTTGGATGCAGTGTTTGCCAAATGCATAAATGTAAACCCAAGCAGCCAAACCCTCAAAAAAAAAACTTTTTGCATTGCATTTTTGCAAAAGAATTGGGATTTATTTATTTTTTGTCCTATTAAAGACATACTCAGATGTTCCCGAAAGGTTTTTTTCATTCAGTGAGTGCAAGCAGACAATTCACGCGTGAATTTGTTTACTACATGTTTTGAAGTATCAAAATATCTCATTACATCTCAGGTTGGCCTTATTTCTCATCATCTGTTTGCAGTTGTAACTCCGTGAACATGGATGGCACTCTGATGCGTAAAGCCATGCAGGCCGAACCAGAGAATTATGTGGGTCAAATGGCAACCGGACAGTACTGGACTTGGGGAACCCGCTCAAAAGGTACAGCTAGACTTTTCTACGTCACATTATTTGATCCTGTATAGTTACTTATGTATTTAGCAGTCAATATGGAAGAGTTAATGAGTCAAATTACAGATTACATTACAACAGAAAATTAGCTGTGATCCATGTTCATATTCAAGGTCTAAACTGTTTTATTTCTGTGCAATAGTGAGGAATATATTATCGGGGCTTTCCAAAAAAAATGTTTTCTTTGTGGGTCCATGGTTAACATTACTTGAAAAAACTTTCATGTGTTATTTATTTACAACAACAGTCATACCTCTTGATCCAGAGTGATTTATGCATTTAGCCGTCAATATGAAACAACAATTGAATGATCTGACATGAAACAGAATATTCAACAAGGGAAAAGTTTTGGGGCAGAAACTACTAAAGGTATTGCTTTCATGAAAGCCAGTGAATATAAACACCAGCACTTTGTATTATGTCATTGGGCTCTGGTGTACATGTTTAGAAATCTCTATTATTTACACTACTGTTCAAAAGTCTGGAATAGCTCACCAAGGCTGCATTTATTTGATCAGTAAAAAAGTATGTTTGTAAAATATTTATGACAATATAAAATAACTTTTTTTATTTAATTATTTTAAATGTAATTTATTCCTGTGATACAAAGCTGAATTTTCATCATCATTTCTCCAGTATTTATTGTGATTGGAAATAATTCTAATATGCTGATTTGCTGCTTAATTGTTATCTATTACTATTGGTGATCAATTATTAATAAAAAAACCTTTCAACGTTTTTTCTGCTTAATTTCTAAGTGGAAATATTTTTTGTTCAGGATTATTTGATGAATAGAAAGTTCAAAAGAACAGCATTTATTTTAAATAGAAATCTTTTGTAACATTTACTGATCAATTTAATGCATCCTTGCAGAATAAAAGTGTTAATTTCTTACCACAAACTTTTGAACTGTAGTGTAACACGCTTTCCACAAAAATATTAAGCAGCAACATTGATAATAATCATAAATGTTTCTTGAGCAGCAAATCATTATATTAGAATGATTTCTGAAGGATCATGTGACACTGAAGACTGGAGTAATGATGCTGAAAATTCAGCTTTGATCACAGGAATAATTTATATTTTACAATATATTGTAATAGAAAATATTTATTTTAAATTGTAATAATATTATAACAATAACTTTTGACTGGTAGTGTAAGTAGTTATTTTTTCCTTTTTTAACCATCCAGAGTACCGGATGCATTCTCCAGCAGGTGGGGTTTCTCAGAGGGCGTGGACGCCTCACTACACGCCCCCACACAACCCCACCCATCACCTGCAGCAGCAGCAGCCCACACCGCAGACCCACCCGCACCCTCCACCGGACTACCAGCACAACGTGTACATCCCCGGCACGCCCTCCGGCTTCTGCACCCTGCGGCCTAGCTACCGCAGCGAGCTCGACGTCCACAACTCATTCTCCACCTTTGGCAAGAAACGTAGGTTCATCTCTCCCAGCAGCTATGACCCGTGTGACGACACAGGGGCGGATGTCATCAACAATGACTTGTATAACGAATAAAACAAGACAAAAGGACCTAAACAATGATGATGAACAAAAAGAGTGACTTGTTATTATTACCAAAGCATAGCACTCATCATGTAGTCTCAGCCTCAGATGGCTCAAGGACCGCCACAGTCCACTCAATGAGCATCTGATGCATATTGCACATGCAATGCAGCTTCCATGATTCGGGGTGTACAGGTTTGTATTAGCCAACCTGGGAACAAAACTGTTTTCAAATGATACCAGGTGGATATTATGATCACTGGATTTGCCATTCCACATCTTTGAAAGCGGTTAAGAGTTATTCAGAAGTGGAAATGTGTGTATTTCTGTCTGTGAAAGTATTCTTTTTTTAGCAGAATAGAAATTCTTATCACAAAGTTTAAAAAACATCTCCCCTAGTTTCTTCTGTTTTCCGTACAACCATTTGCAGAGATTTATAGAGAGCATCAGTGCTGCCCACTTTTTCAGTGGCGTTGGTTTTAGAAGTATTTTTCCCATAGAGATCTTAAAGAAAAGTCTTTGTTAAAGAGTTAGAAACCATGAATGCAAACTTTTGATTTGAAGCCAAAAAGTATTTGAAAATCGGACAAAAAGACAAAGGTACAAGACTGTGTATTTAACAGCTTTAGTGAGGGAAAGAACTACAATCCCATGAAGCATTGTGAATGACATAATTGAATTAAACCAATTATGTCCTCTATATATTATAAATATATAGGTGATATAATCTCCTATGCTCTCAAACTACTATAAACGTTTATGCATATTTTATATTTTTATACACATACACATACACTCACCTAAAGGATTATTAGGAACACCATACTAATACTGTGTTTGACCCCCTTTCGCCTTCAGAACTGCCTTAATTCTACGTGGCATTGATTCAACAAGGTGCTGAAAGCATTCTTTAGAAATGTTGGCCCATATTGATAGGATAGCATCTTGCAGTTGATGGAGATTTGTGGGATGCACATCCAGGGCACGAAGCTCCCGTTCCACCACATCCCAAAGATGCTCTATTGGGTTGAGATCTGGTGACTGTGGGGGCCATTTTAGTACAGTGAACTCATTGTCATGTTCAAGAAACCAATTTGAAATGATTCGAGCTTTGTGACATGGTGCATTATCCTGCTGGAAGTAGCCATCAGAGGATGGGTACATGGTGGTCATAAAGGGATGGACATGGTCAGAAACAATGCTCAGGTAGGGCGTGGCATTTAAACAATGCCCAATTGGCACTAAGGGGCCTAAAGTGTGCCAAGAAAACATCCCCCACACCATTACACCACCACCACCAGCCTGCACAGTGGTAACAAGACATGATGGATCCATGTTCTCATTCTGTTTACGCCAAATTCTGACTCTACCATCTGAATGTCTCAACAAAAAATTTGAGACTTATCAGACCAGGCAACATTTTTCCAGTCTTCAACTGTCCAATTTTGGTGAGCTCGTGCAAATTGTAGCCTCTTTTTCCTATTTGTAGTGGAGATGAGTGGTACCCGGTGGGGTCTTCTGCTGTTGTAGCCCATCCACCTCAAGGTTGTGCGTGTTGTGGCTTTTACAAATGCTTTGCTGCATACCTCGGTTGTAACGGTTGGTTATTTCAGTCAAAGTTGCTCTTCTATCAGCTTGAATCAGTCGGCCCATTCTCCTCTGACCTCTAGCATCAACAAGGCATTTTCGCCCACAGGACTGCTGCATACTGGATGTTTTTCCCTTTTCACACCATTCTTTGTAAACTCTAGAAATGGTTGTGCGTGAAAATCCCAGTAACTGAGCAGATTGTGAAATACTCAGACCGGCCCGTCTGGCACCAACAACCATGCCACGCTCAAAATTGCTTAAATCACCTTTCTTTCCCATTCTGACATTCAGTTTGGAGTTCAGGAGATGTCTTGACCAGGACCACACCCCTAAATGCATTGAAGCAACTGCCATGTGATTGGTTGATTAGATAATTGCATTAATGAGAAATTGAACAGGTGTTCCTAATAATCCTTTAGGTGAGTGTATATATACACATACATTGGTGGCCAAAATTTTCAGACAGATCTGAAAATATTGACCTTTTTTTGCCTCCAAAACAGGATTTCATTTCATAACGTTCATGAAACATGCAGATGGTTGCTCTGACCATCAAATATCAGATGAAGTGAGTCGTACTCTTTTTATCCACTTTTAACTTTAATATTTGGTATGTCCACCTTTTGCAGCAAATACAGCAGCACATCTCTCTGGCATACTGTCAATATATTTCCTCTGAGAACTTCAACACTAATGTTATCCCATGCTTCTGCAACTGAAGCCAAAGGCTTTCCTTTGAATGTACAATAGATCTGTCCAGTTTATTTTCCAACTCGCAGCAAATGTGCTCGATGGGGTTGAGGTCCGGACATTTTTAGGGGGCCAGTCCCCTATCATTTTCAATGTTCCAGCAGATTCCTTCCGTCGCAGGTAGTTCCGGCAATAGTTAGAAGAATGTTTCAGGTCCTCTTGGAAAATAAATCCAGGCCCAATAAGACGACTCCCAGATGCCAGGTGTTGTAATAATTTTGCCCACCACTATATATATATATATTTATTGCAAAATATGCATAAACAGAGCATAGGGCGATTGTTGATGATGATTTTCTTGTTGTGATTCTCTGATTGGTGGAGATTTCTCTGCAAACTCATGGGTAATGTAGTTTTTCACCAGGACTTCAACTGTTGAACACAATTATTTTAAAAATAAGTCGAAATAATGTGTTATGATGGCTTTAACAAAAAAAAAAATACCATCGATTAACACCCTAGTAGCTCACAGTAGGTCTGTCTTTGAAGGTTTATAAGACATCATTAAAAATGAGTTCCCCTATATAGAAAATGTATGGAATTTTTACTCCCAGAACCCGACTGCTACGCTCTATTTCAGATGAACCCACCCCAACAGTGGTTAGTTTCTTCCTGTCTAAGCCAGACTATTTGTCATGTGACAGGCAGGGAACCATATCTCTATGAAGTCACAGTGACGCTATGATGGTTCTGTGTGTCACCACTGTGCTCACACTCACTCCAAGGTGCACCTTTCACTCACATGGTGTGTGTTAGTACTACATCATTCAGGTCTGCTCATACCCTGCGAACAAAAATGTGTTCTAAGAATGTTCCATTAAATAATGAAAACTTTTTTTTGTTGTTACAGGAACATTCCATTTTATCATTCTAAACATTACGTTACTTTAATGTTCTCTGGATGTTCTGAAACAAGTAGTAACATAAAAGCATCCCATGAACAATGTATAAATAGCGTATTTGTGCTAACATTGTTAAAGATAACTCTGAACAAACATTCTATTAATGTTACTGGAAGAACGTTTAGCCAACGTTCTGAGAACGTTCGGTTAGCTGGGTTAGCTGGGTTAGCTGGGTAGGGCATATGTCCTGTCATATGGGCCCATTTTACTGTACTACAGAGGCTCTGTTCCTCAGGATAGGATAGTGACAATAAACAGATATTTAAAGGAACTTGACTGTACATGCTCACAGGGAGATGAGCAGCAGGCTCTTATGATCCCACTGAAGCTGAGAAACTTGCTTGTCCTGTTATATGAGGGATAGAATAAAACTTAATCTGTTATTATTATTATTATTACTTGTAATTGCATCTGCTTGGTTAGCTCAGTCACACCAGGCCTAAAGGTCAAAGGTCATTACCATTGAGATGCCTGGCCTGAGATTTAATACAAGACTGAATATCATTATTATTTTTATATTTTCCTATTGTTATTACTTTGACAATCATTTAAGCCAAAATGTGATTATTACACGCCTTTTGCACATGGTGTGAGCGTTTAAATCAACACAATGGTCATGATATGGCTGAATTATGGGCCAGGTGGAAGTGGATGCTCACCAAATGAAATTGATCAATTCAATATGATTACTCACGTAGGAATGACTGGATCTGCATTTAGACACACATTACTGCCTCATACAAGAGAACAGGATGTGAAAGTCCATTCATTCCAAATATGTACATACAAATATGAGAATTAAATATTTTTTTCTGAAATAAAACTGCTGTGTTGTGATTCATATTTTATAAGAAATATATATGACTACAGTATGTTGGAAATGGAACACTACTACCTAATGCTCACTAAATTCTGCATAATATACACTGTACATTGCATACTACTTGTAAAATAGTAAGAGAGTATGCAATATGTATCAATATGTATTTTTATTTCAAAATGTAAGTTACAGTAGTATTCTGCATTGTTGTCACATGACAACATCACATTGCATCGGAGTGGCATCCAGTTACCATTTTGGAAATGTGTTATTTTATTTTTAATCCAGTTATTGTTTTTAATATGTTATTTTTAATCCAGCCTGTTCACATTATAGATGTTAAAATCACAAGTGACATAACTACATACATTTTCTGTGTTTAGATTCATGTTCTAAACTTTGAATCCACTTCAATTCTGTGCAACAATGAGAAATATACACTATATTGCCAAAAGTATTGGGGCACCCCTCCAAGTCATTGAATTCAGGTGTTCCAATCACTTCTATGGCCACAGGTGTATAAAATCAAGCACCTAGGCATGCAGACGCTTCTACAAACATTTGTGAAAGAATGGGTCGCTCTCAGGAGCTCAGTGAATTCAAGAGTGGTGCCGTGATAGGTTGCCTGTGCAATAAGTCCATTCGTGAAATTTCCTCATTAATAAATAATCCACGGTCAACTGTTAGTGGTATCATAACTAAGTGGAAGAAAATGGGAACAACAGCAACTCAGCCACGTAAAATCACAGAGCGGGGTCAGCGCATGCTGAGGCGCACAGTGCACAGAAGGCGCCAACTTTCTGCAGAGTCAATAGCTACAGACTTCCAAACTTCATGTGGCCTTCAGATTAGCTCAAGAACAGTGCGTAGAGAGCTTCATGAGCCAGGCCTTCTCATCCAACATCAGTGCCTGACCTCACAAATGCGCTTCTAGAAGAATGTTAAAAAATTCCCATAAACACACTCCTAAACCTTGTGGAAAGCCTTCCCAGAAGAGTTGAAGCTGTTATAGCTGCAAAGGGTGGGCCAACTCCATATTAAACCTTATGGATTAAGAATGGGATGTCAATAAAGTTCATGTGCATGTAAAGGCAGGCGTCCTAAAACTTTTGGCCTTTTTCAAAAGTTGTGGGTAAAAAAAAGTTATGTGGTTAACATTGCTTTCATGTTTTTTTTTTTTTTTTTACAACATAAATGATGCATAGTCATACCTTAGGCGGGAATTTTGAAACTATTGTTCTTTAAAAAATACTAACAGTTGCATAGTTTGTTTCAGCAACTTCTGTTTTCAAAGAACCAAAGGTGCTTGAAAATTCACATTTTGTGTATAGACTGTGTGTTTGTTTTTGTAGAACAAAACATGAAAGTAATGTTTACCACAGACATAAAAAAAACCCTACAGGGAACTCCAGAGGGAACCCAGTTAGTTCAAAAATGCCAATACTCATCCAGGTTTTAGGGCTACAAACTGAACAGCTCTATTGTCTTAATTAATTCTCGACACTTATCTTTACATAGTTGCATGAAAAGACATTTTCTCAGCACAAAGAAAAGAAAAAAAAATGACCCAGTCCACTCTCTCATGCACTGAGTAAACACTGCAAATGCTAACATATTCTAATGAGCTTTCTTATATTCCTTTTTTCCTCCCACAGAGAATAGACTTGGTTCATTAACTGAACAAACACAAAACTCCATCGTCTAAATATCATTTTAATTAAAGATGGGGAAACAGACGGGCCCACGGGGGGAATCGGGCTCCCCCTGAAAATGCCACACCTGGACGCAATCTCTCCCGCGCCCTTTCCATTTTAATTTCCCGGGGAAATGAGTTCAGAATGTCAATAGATGAGTATCGCCCAGTTGAGAGGGGTAATTAGGTTTGCCGTGTGTCCTTTCAGATTACAAACGTTAATGAAGAAACGGTCTCCATGGCGCTAACACACTTCTCTAAATCGAAGTTCATCTCTCTGAGGGCCCGTGAACCGGAGGTGAGGAGATGAGCAATTTAGACATGTCCCTCTCTAGACTACAGATCAGGAATTAGAGGAGCTCAGCTTTACAGAACAGAGTCACATTCAAACAATGACATCCTTTTGAGAAGTAGGGAAAATCTAGGGAAAAAAAACTTCAAAACTTTGCTCATGAATATTAATCAGGTGATTTGGCAGTCACCCAGTAGTCTAATTGACTGGTATACTTAAGCATATAGTGTAGTTATTATTATTATTATTTTGTTATGTGTAATTTAACTTGAAGGTGAAGTGTGTAATTTTCTTTAATATTAAAGAACTGTATGTCTGACCTTACATGTTGGAGCAGAAGCTAGAATAATCAATGACCTATTTGAATTAATCAACACTAATTTCACATCATGTTTTTTATTTTTTATTTTATTTTATTCTAGGACCTAGAGTCATGTGTCTGCTTTGTTCAAATGTACAAACTGAAAGTTGAAGTGGTCATTTTTATTGTGTGTCTGAGATTCACCCTTCACCTTTGACTTCCAGCATATAGTGCATCTACAGTTTGACCTTGTCATTGTCCTTGTCCTTGTCCTAGACAGAATATTTTAGCTCTAGCTGTTACTATGACAACACCAGTCTGAACTCTCTCCCTTTGTTCTACCCTGTTTGGTTTTAAACCAGTAGCAGAGCTGCTCTGTCAGACATTGACATCATAGCCAGCCATTACACATGCTGTTATAGTTTAATGAACAGTGATGTGTTTTTACCCTTTAATATGTATTGCACTTTACACACTTGTCATAAGAGAGTCTGTTATTTCACCTTCTGCTTTGTCTGCAACAGCTGTCCAGTGAAAATATATTTTTTTTTCGAATATGCATTTACACACATATATATATATACACTGATCAGACATAACATTATGACCATGCACTGACAGGTGAAGTGAATAACACTGATTATCTCTTCATCACAGCACCTGTTAGTGGGTGGGATAGTATAGTACTGTTAGTATATTAGGCAGCAAGTGAACATTTTGTCCTCAAAGTTGATGTGTTAGAAGCAGGAAAAATGGGCAAGCGTAAGGATTTGAGCGAGCTTGACAAGGGCCAAATTGTAATGGCTAGACGACTGGGTCAGAGCATCTCCAAAACTGCATCTATTGTGGGGTGTTCCCGGTCTGCAGTGGTCAGTATCTAAGGAAGAAACAGTGGTGAACCGACAGGGTCATAGGCGGCCAAGGCTCATTGATGCACATGGGGAGCGAAGGTTGGCCCGTGTGGTCCGATCAAACAGACAAGCTACTGTAGCTCAAATTGCTCAAGAAGCTAATGCTGGTTCTGATAGAAAGGTGTCAGAATACACAGTGCATCACAGTTTGTTGCGTATGGGGCTGCATAGCCGCAGACCAGTCAGGGTGCCCATGCTGACCCCTGTCCACAGCCGAAAGCGCCAACAGTGGGCACGAGAGCATCAGAACTGAACCACGGAGCAATGGAAGAAGGTGGCCTGGTCTGATGAATCGTGTTTTCTTTTACATCACGTGGATGGCCGGGTGCGTGTGCGTCGCTTATCTGGGGAACACAGGGCACCAGGATGCATTATGGGAAGAAGGCAAGCAATCAGAGGCAGTGTGATGCTTTGGGCAATGTTCTGCTGGGAAACCTTGGGTCCTGCCATCCATGTGGATGTTACTTTGACATGTACCAAAAGGGGGACCAACACAATATTATAATATTATGTGGAAGGAATGTTATGCCTGATACTGAAAATTGCTAATAGATAATGTTTTTTTAAAAATGTAATGTTTAAAGTGTATTTATTTTTGTGACAATTGCATGTTGCACTGTGGTTTGGTTACCTTTGGTAGTTGCTCATCCTGCTAAACACTTGTTCTGTTGCCATATTGTGACATGCCACAGTCTACAACTTGACCATTGTACAGTTACATTTCTTTGTTTAACATTAATTATTTTATTTATTTATTGAACTAGGAAGGTGGATGTTTTGTTTTTGTTTTTTTTGGAATCCCCTGTTTTCTCCTGGGTTGTGGCTATATAGGGAGTCCGTGTACATTTCTGTTTTTTTTTCTTTTCTTTTGTTTTCTTTGAGCCTTAGTAAGAATTTAACTCCCAGGGTATAGACTAAACTTTTGTTTGTTATTTTGGCATTGCCCCCTTCTAAAGTCTTTGTTTCCCTCCTAAGTTGTACTCTTTATTCAAAGAAACCTGGCTATACTTTGCTACCCTCTAATAAAACTGTTAAAGGATAGTGGTGTTGTGGCAGGGCCCAAACTCATGCTCTTTAAACCCTTAATTTTGTTACGTTCTGCACAAACAGCTCCTAGACACTCGTAGGATGTAACAAAAGTAACAATATTTAAAATCCAAAAGTCTAAGACTACTGGTGAAAAGTGACTTTTCTGACCTCACACACAAACACGTGTGTGAGTGAGGTCAGAATAGTCACATTTTCATCAGTAGTCTTAGACTTTTGGACTTTGGATTAATTATTGTTACTTTAAACATTTCATTTAAGAAACATTATCTAAGAAACAGGGAAAATATGAAAAAGGGAATATTATGACCTGATATTTTCTGTATGAATGTGCAGCTGTGAAGTAGGAAATCAGTCTCATAAAACACCACTAGAGGTCGCCTGCATCACATGTCAACAAGCACAAGGAGCAAAACAGTTTGGATTTTATGTCCCAATGAAACAGTACTGCATATTTTACACAAAATGTTAATCAACTTTCGTGTAAAACACTTTTCTATACATATATGCATGATTCATACCTAAGAATTATTTAAAAATATGAATTTAAGCATTTGATTTTACCCAAAATGTCCCCAATCATGTTTTCTCAACTTTTTATTAAAAGTTACATATATATATATATTTCTAAATTAGCTTTTGAGTATTGGCATATACATTCACTTATTCTCTGACATACAATTTATTGTGATATATATATATTAGTTTCTCTCAAATTCCAGTCCACCCTGCTACATTGGTGCTACTTGCTGTTTAAAATATTCAGCAAATGACCTAAATCATATGATTTGCTAAAAATTATATAATTTTCTTGGAGGGAAAGAACTAAGTATTAGTCAAACTTTTCTCTTTTTCTAATTTTTAGAAGACTTATTCAATAGTGTAAAACATAACATGTCCACTCTATTGTGTCAGTTTATACTGGACATGCAAATGTTAGGCTAATCTTGACTGAGGCCTGAGTTTGGCCAGTGTGTTTTCTGATAGACAACATTGAATGTTTTAACATTTTTCTCAACAAACCTGCTCAGTCCAAAATCCACCAAACTGTGATGCAACATTGCAGAGGTTACAGTTGCTTGAACTTTTCATTGGCATGTTAAAGTATTGCTAATGATTATTGCTAATGATATATTCAGTCATTGAGCGTGATTATTAATCAATGGTTCTCTGCCATGATTGGTCATGTTATCTTTTTAAATGTGATGGAGTTTGAGTAATATGATTTGAAACATTGCCAATAAAACGTTTTTTTTTATATATTTTGCATGTATCGATAGTGTGCAGGATTTTCTTTAACTTTTGAGATTTTTGGATTTTTTTTTTTATCTGCTTCCCTATTACCTACAAGTGTGCAATGGTAATTGTCAATTGACATGTTAAATAAAATCAACTAACACAATCCTTGTACATTTTTACAAGCTTTGAGTTATGAGAACGTTTCGACTTAACCAAAGCATTTATTTTAGAGTATTACTATAGTGAACTAACTTTGTATTTTATTTATTATTATTAATAATATTATAATTTTATAAGGATTAAAATCCTTATGCAGATCTCTCTTTTTTTTCTTTTTTTTTATGTGTAAAAATCTTAAAATCTTCAGGGAGCCTGTATGCATCTGACTGACATCCATTCCTGGGGGAGAGAAACAAAAGAGAATGTGTTTCTAAAACAAAGTTCACAGAAAGAGAGGTAAGTCAAAAAGTCCTCATAATCCTCTTTGCACACCACCTGCACACACTTCACCATCACAGCACCTGCCAGCAATCACCCTCGTCATCACACTCTGTATTTAAGCAGTCACCTTCCAATTCAATTCAATGTCTATAATGCACGTTCAAGTGCCTACTGTAATACTTACCTGCTTGTGTCTTCTGTCAGCCACTGTCAACGTTGAGAATCCTCTTGATCAGCCATCATCTCCTAATTAGCTCCTGTAACCCAGAACATGCAAGTTACAGTCTACCATTTGGAACTTATCTTCAGTGTTCAGACTCATGTGTTTCTCCTGCTTCACCTCCAACTTCTGTATTTATAAATAAAGTGTTATCTGATTTCACTCACCATCTGTTGTCCTGTTGCCTGACAATAGTCATGCTTGCAGTAACCTATTAATCTAATTTATACTGTAATAAATTACACTTTGGCATAAGAGAGCAGCTGGATAGTTGGGTAGAAACCTACAGAGCCTCTGCTGTGTAATCTGATGTAATGGTATTCTGTATCATCCTATAAATAAATGCATAATAAACAAAATAAATACATAGCAAGTATGCAAAGCTTCTTATATAATTGTATTCAGTAATGAAATAGAGAAAGGGGGAATAAAGAGAAACACAGCGAGAGACAGTTGTGATACGTTTAATATAGACAAAAAGGCTTCGATCATTCGCTCACGAACGATATAAAACTATCAAAAGATCATCAAGAGTGTCTCTTCTTTGTATTACTTTCATCCAATAAATATACAGTTCTTGTGTCTGTCTCAGCGCGTCGCTGTTGGCCAGTAAATCACACACGGGCTTACTTTACAGGGATGTTGCACAGTATATCAGAACCCTGGTACTGAGAGCAGCATCCTTTTCGGCTGGACCGTTTTTAAATGATTACAGGAATATTTTTACAAAGCAGACTGAACAGGAGGGGTATTTCAAGGAGCAACACGAATAGTAACTCCATCTGACTGATCTTTTCTGGGTGATTTTGTGTCTTCTGCTGAAATTGATTATGAAGCCAGCTAGACAGTGGGCTCCGTTTTTCTTTGTACTTTGGGCGAAATGGGAAACGGCTTTGTCTGTGACGCGGTATTCTATACCGGAGGAGATGGAGCGCGGGTCTGTCGTTGCAAACCTAGCTGCTGATTTGGGGCTGGATGTTAGTGGACTATCACAGCGAGAGGTAAAACTTGACATTTTCCATAACAAAAAATATCTTGATGTTAATAAAAGGACTGGCGAGCTATTTATTGTTGAGAAAATGGACCGGGAATCTCTTTGTAATACGAAAACTATGACGTGCTTCTTAAAATTAGACCTAATAATTGAAAGCCCATTGCGTATTTTCAACATTGAATTGGGCATCACCGACATTAACGATAACGCTCCTCATTTCCGAAGAGACCGGATTGAATTAGATGTCTCAGAGTCCGCATCACCGGGAGAAAGATTCTCTTTGCCCAATGCGTTTGACCCGGACGTTGGTGCAAATACAGTAAAGACCTATAAATTAAGTGAAAGTGAACATTTCACCGTTGATATACATTCTGGTAGCGATGGTACAAAATATGTCGATTTGGTCCTCATGAAGGCTTTAGACAGGGAAGAGAAGGCTGTTCATAATCTGATACTCACTGCAATTGATGGCGGAGTCCCTGCGCGCTCTGGCACAGCTAATATTATTGTGCGCGTGCAAGATACAAATGACAACGCCCCTCAGTTTGACCAGGCAGTTTACTCTCTGAATATGAGCGAAAATTCTCCAGCTGGTACTGTTGTAATTAAATTAAACGCTACTGATGCTGATGAAGGCCCAAACGCTGACCTTACATATTCATTTACGCTTTATACTTCTGAGAAAACGCAGGAGATGTTCTCGTTGAATTCAAATACTGGCGAAATAGCAGTTAAGGGCACAATTGATTTTGAAGATATGAAAATATTTGAGATGTTCGTTGAGGCTAAAGACAACGGCCCCGTTCCGCTCTCTGGTCAGTGCAGAGTGACTGTGTACGTTAAAGATATGAACGATAACTATCCAGAGATAACCATAAAATCCCTTAAGAACACCGTGGACGAAAACATCCCAGTCGGCTCTGTTATAGCTCTGGTGGGTGTTAGTGACAGAGACACGGGAGATAACGGTAAGGTAAATCTTATAATGAACAAGTCTTTACCGTTTATTTTAAACAAGTCCTCTGACTACCTCTACGAGTTATTGGTGTCAGAATCATTAGATCGTGAAACGGTCCCAGAATATGATATCATGCTGGTTGTGACCGATGAAGGGAATCCTCCCTTATCTGATAATGAAACTATAACGGTGCATTTACTAGATGTCAATGATAACGCACCGCAGTTCCCACAGACATTTTACACGATCCCTGTTAAAGAGAATAACGCGCCTGGAGCTTTATTGAGCTCTTTAACTGCTATAGACCCAGATCTCAATGAAAATCAGTATCTAGTTTATTTTATAATCGAGAAGGAAATAGTGAACACCTCCATGTCCATGCTGTTCTCCATTAACCCAGAGAACGGTAATCTTTACGCGCTAAAGACGTTTGACTATGAGATAGAGAAGGAGTTTCTTTTCCACATCGAGGCCAGAGACTCCGGTGTCCCTCCGCTCAGCAGTAACGTGACCGTTCACATTATTATCATGGATCAGAACGACAACACACCGCTTATAGTGTCTCCATGGCGCGCGCACGGCTCGGAGGTGAAGGAAAAGATCCCGAGATCCACCGATAAAGGAACTCTGATAGCCAAAGTCATCGCCATAGACTCTGATTCAGTGCACAACTCTCGAATCACGTACCAGTTCCTCCAGAACACTGACGCTACGTTATTCAGCTTGGATCAATACAACGGAGAGATCCGGACCATGAGGATGTTCAGTTACAGAGACTCGCGAGACCAGCGGCTGGTGGTGATCGCCAAGGACAACGGAGAGCCCGCGCTCTCTGCTACAGTCACCATCAAACTGTCCACGGTGGAGACCGCCCTTAAAACCTATACTGAGGTGCCTTTGGAATATGACATCTTCTCAGATTTAAACCTGTATCTGGTGATCGGACTGGGCTCTGTCTCATTTCTTTTACTCATCACTATACTTGTCACCATCGTGCTGAAGTGTCAGAAAGCGAAGCCCAGCAAAGCGGCTCCTTCGTGCAGGAACAGTGTGATCAGCGAGAGGAACTCGACCATCGCGGACTCCACTCTGGTCTCCAACGATGCCTACTGGTACAGTTTATTTCTAGCAGAGACGAGGAAAGGAAAGCTGGTGGTCAGACAGCCTGTGCCAAAGGGAGCGAGATACATCGTGTCCAGTATACCGAGGAGCACAGGACTGACCGAGACCAGCGACTCAGCTGCATCTACTCTACAGGTAAGAAAATAAACTATATTATAAAAATATAATAATGCTATATAGATGTGCTATTTAATTCAAGGTGACAAATGATGGCTGAAAAAAAATTATGAAAGATACATTATTTCCCACCAACAATATGTTAATTATTCACTCATTATTGTAAAAATAATTCAACTGAGTTGGCTCTATATGAAACGTGATGTTTTTATATTGTACACAAAGTGTCGCTGTTGTCTAGCAATACACAAGATGGAAATGACTTATTGGTCGCCATTAACGTCACAGTCTACAGCTATAGTGGGTGATCTCTCCTCCTCTCTTTGTACGCCTCTTTGTTCCTCTGCATCCTTCACTGACAATTTCACTTGCTTATTTGGATTATACTGGACGTGTATCTTAAAAATGGCACCGTGTATGGACACACAAAAATGGAGAAGGTACGTTTTGTTATTCCTGATCATCTTTTCCGTGCTGAACTCGGCATTTTCTGTTACTCACTACTCTATTCCCGAGGAAATGGAGGTAGAATCTGTTGTTGCAAATTTAGCCGCTGATCTTGGTTTGGATGTTCATACTCTGACAAAACGCAAGATGCGCTTAGATGTGATAGCAAATAAAAAATATCTGGATATAAATAAAGAAACGGGAGAGCTGTTTGTCGTCGAAAGAATAGACAGAGAATACCTCTGCCCATCCAAAACTACAAATTCTTGTTTTCTGAAGCTCGATGCTACAATCGAAAATCCAATTAGAATGTTTAATATTGAATTAGAAATATTAGATATCAACGACAATGCACCCCACTTTCGACGAGATATCATGCATTTAGACATTTCAGAATCGACACCAGCTGGTGAGCGTTTCTCACTCAACAATGCAGTGGACTCCGACATTGGGTCTAATTCAATTAAGACTTACTATCTTAGCGAAAGTGAGCATTTTACTATCGAAATACAGTCTGGCCGAGATGGATCTAAACTAGCTGATTTAGTACTGAAAAAAGCATTAGATCGCGAAGAGCAAGCAGTCCATAATCTGATCCTCACTGCTGTAGATGGCGGAGTACCCTCGCGCTCTGGTACAGCTAATATCATTGTCCAAGTGTTAGACACAAACGACAACGCCCCTCAATTCGATAAAGAAAGCTATACTGTACATTTAAGTGAAAATTCTCCAATAGGAAGTCTTGTCGTTAAGCTAAATGCAACAGATTTAGATGAAGGGCAAAATTCTGAAATAATATACACATTCAGTTTATATACATCTGAGAAAACGCAAGAGACGTTCAATTTGAATTCAGAAACTGGTGAAATTCGAGTTAAAGAGATGATTAATTATGAAGATTTCAAAATCTATGATATGGAGATAATAGCCACCGACAAAGGAACCAATAGTCTCTCTGGGAAATGTAAATTAACAATTTTGATCACAGATATGAACGATAATCATCCTGAAATTTCAATCAAATCTATTTCTGGCCCAATAAAAGAAAATGTTCCTGTAAATACAATAATTGCAGTTGTTAGTGTGAGTGATAAAGACTCTGGAGAAAATGGACAGGTAGATATTCATATTTCTGATGATTTACCTTTTGCGCTCAAAGAATCATCTGATAATTATTATGAATTATTAGTTTCAGAACCGTTAGACCGTGAAAAGGTTCCAGAATACGACATCACTATTACCGTCACTGACAGGGGCAAGCCGCCGTTATCTGATAATGAAACTATAACTTTAGAGCTACTGGACGTTAATGACAATGTTCCTCAGTTCCCACAGACATTCTACACGATCCCTGTTATGGAGAATAACGCGCCTGGAGCCTCACTGAGCTCTTTAACTGCTATAGACCCAGATCTCCATGAAAATCAGTATCTAGTTTATTTTATAATCGAGAAGGAAATAGTGAACACCTCCATGTCCATGCTGTTCTCCATTAACCCAGAGAACGGTAATCTTTACGCGCTAAAGACGTTTGACTATGAGATAGAGAAGGAGTTTCTTTTCCACATCGAAGCCCGAGACTCTGGTGTCCCTCCGCTCAGCAGTAACGTGACCGTTCACATTATTATCATGGATCAGAACGACAACACACCGCTTATAGTGTCTCCATGGCGCGCGCACGGCTCGGAGGTGAAGGAAAAGATCCCGAGATCCACCGATAAAGGAACTCTGATAGCCAAAGTCATCGCCATAGACTCTGATTCAGTGCACAACTCTCGAATCACGTACCAGTTCCTCCAGAACACTGACGCTACGTTATTCAGCTTGGATCAATACAACGGAGAGATCCGGACCATGAGGATGTTCAGTTACAGAGACTCGCGAGACCAGCGGCTGGTGGTGATCGCCAAGGACAACGGAGAGCCCGCGCTCTCTGCTACAGTCACCATCAAACTGTCCACGGTGGAGACCGCCCTTAAAACCTATACTGAGGTGCCTTTGGAATATGACATCTTCTCAGATTTAAACCTGTATCTGGTGATCGGACTGGGCTCTGTCTCATTTCTTTTACTCATCACTATACTGGTCACCATCGTGCTGAAGTGTCAGAAAGCGAAGCCCAGCAAAGCGGCTCCTTCGTGCAGGAACAGTGTGATCAGCGAGAGGAACTCGACCATCGCGGACTCCACTCTGGTCTCCAACGATGCCTACTGGTACAGTTTATTTCTAGCAGAGACGAGGAAAGGAAAGCTGGTGGTCAGACAGCCTGTGCCAAAGGGAGCGAGATACATCGTGTCCAGTATACCGAGGAGCACAGGACTGACCGAGACCAGCGACTCAGCTGCATCTACTCTACAGGTGAGATCACATTTTATAGCCTACCTTTTGAAGCATTTTTGCACATGCATTATTACTTATGATGCACACATTCTAAGGTAAGAATATTAAAATAATTGTACTTTTATTTTTAAACTATATAAAAAAAATAATAGATTATAAAACAGAGATCAAATAATAGGTTGTCAGCGGTAGTGCATATTTTAACACAACTTGTGCACAATCTTTGAGGCACCTCACCGTGTGTGCGCAAAGTGGCGCTGTAGTCTCACAAATGATATCTCACAAAAGTATGTGAGGGTAATGTCAACGTCACTATCACAGTTGGCCATTTTGCGATGAACCCTTGTTTTGTGCGTCTCTGGTTTTAGACAAAATATTGCGCTGTACATCGAGGAAACTTTTCGTATTTTATCCCTTCTTTAACAGTTCTTTCTGCATCTCATTTCTGGAGTCAGATCCAATACTTTGTTGCTGCATGAACTGCTTTGTCCTTGCATCATAATCACTTGATCAGACAATGGATTCTGATTTGAACGCCTGGTCATGGAGGAGGTATGTCTCGCTGCTTTTTCTTCTATCAGCGGTTTTTCATTTGGCTCTAGCTGTTACTCATTATTCTGTTCCAGAGGAGATGGAAGTAGGATCTGTCGTGGCAAATTTAGCCACTGATTTGGGGCTTGACGTGCAGACTTTGATTAAACGAAACGTCCGTTTAGATGTGATCGCTAGTAAGAAATACCTCGCCATAAACAAAGACCGAGGTGAGCTGTACATACTGGAGAAAATTGATCGTGAATATCTGTGTCCTGCCAAGACGACTTGTTTTTTAAAAATGGAAGTTATTGTCGAGAACCCTGTGCGAATATTTTACATAGAACTAGAAATCACTGACATAAATGATAATAATCCTCATTTTAGACGAGACACCATCAATTTAGATATCACTGAATCTACTCCAGCTGGTGAGAGATTTTCTGTCAGTAATGCAGTTGATTCTGATGTAGGTTCCAACTCTGTTAAAACGTATTATCTAAGCAAAAATGAGCACTTTGATATTGAAATTCAGTCGGGGAGGGACGGTTCCAAATTTGCAGACTTAATTTTAAAAAAGGCTCTAGATCGTGAAACCCTAGCTGTTCATAATCTGATACTGACAGCAGTGGATGGCGGAGTCCCTCCGCGTTCAGGCACGGCCAGTATCATCGTTCGTGTGTTGGATGCAAATGACAACGCCCCTAAATTTGATCAAGAGAGCTACACCATCAATCTAACGGAAAACTCACCCATAGGCAGCCTGGTCGTTAAACTGAATGCAACAGATCTAGATGAGGGTTCTAACGCCGACCTCGTGTATTCATTTAGCCTGTATACATCAGAGAAGACACAGAAAGCATTCAGTTTAAATCCTGACAGTGGTGAAATTAGAGTGAAAGAGATAGTTAATTATGAAGACTTTCGAATTTACGATATGGAGGTTATAGCATCAGATAAAGGAACTCATCCATTGTCCGGACAGTGTAAATTATCCATTATAATTACCGACATGAATGACAATCACCCAGAAATTTCGATTAGGTCATTTCAGAGTCCAGTTAAAGAGGATGTTCCTGTAAATACAGTAATTGCAGTTGTTAGTGTGAGTGATAAAGACTCTGGAGAAAATGGACAGGTAGATATTCATATTTCTGATGATTTACCTTTTGCGCTCAAAGAATCATCTGATAATTATTATGAACTATTAGTTTCAGAACCGTTAGACCGTGAAAAGGTTCCAGAATATGACATCACTATTACCGTCACTGACAGGGGCAAGCCGCCGTTATCTGATAATGAAACTATAACTTTAGAGCTACTGGACGTTAATGACAATGTTCCTCAGTTCCCACAGACATTCTACACGATCCCTGTTATGGAGAATAACGCGCCTGGAGCCTCACTGAGCTCTTTAACTGCTATAGACCCAGATCTCCATGAAAATCAGTATCTAGTTTATTTTATAATCGAGAAGGAAATAGTGAACACCTCCATGTCCATGCTGTTCTCCATTAACCCAGAGAACGGTAATCTTTACGCGCTAAAGACGTTTGACTATGAGATAGAGAAGGAGTTTCTTTTCCACATCGAGGCCAGAGACTCTGGTGTCCCTCCGCTCAGCAGTAACGTGACCGTTCACATTATTATCATGGATCAGAACGACAACACACCGCTTATAGTGTCTCCATGGCGCGCGCACGGCTCGGAGGTGAAGGAAAAGATCCCGAGATCCACCGATAAAGGAACTCTGATAGCCAAAGTCATTGCCATAGACTCTGATTCAGTGCACAACTCTCGAATCACATACCAGTTCCTCCAGAACACTGACGCTACGTTATTCAGCTTGGATCAATACAACGGAGAGATCCGGACCATGAGGATGTTCAGTTACAGAGACTCGCGAGACCAGCGGCTGGTGGTGATCGCCAAGGACAACGGAGAGCCCGCGCTCTCTGCTACAGTCACCATCAAACTGTCCACGGTGGAGACCGCCCTTAAAACCTATACTGAGGTGCCTTTGGAATATGACATCTTCTCAGATTTAAACCTGTATCTGGTGATCGGACTGGGCTCTGTCTCATTTCTTTTACTCATCACTATACTGGTCACCATCGTGCTGAAGTGTCAGAAAGCAAAGCCCAGCAAAGCGGCTCCTTCGTGCAGGAACAGTGTGATCAGCGAGAGGAACTCGACCATCGCGGACTCCACTCTGGTCTCCAACGATGCCTACTGGTACAGTTTATTTCTAGCAGAGACGAGGAAAGGAAAGCTGGTGGTCAGACAGCCTGTGCCAAAGGGAGCGAGATACATCGTGTCCAGTATACCGAGGAGCACAGGACTGACCGAGACCAGCGACTCAGCTGCATCTACACTACAGGTAAGAAAAATAAATAAAAATGTACTTTTTTATGCTTCTGTTTACACTTTTGCGTAGACCAAATGTGTGTGTGTGTGTGTGTATATATATATATATATATATATATATATATATATATATATATGTGAAAATAATTTCCCTTTTCTGTTTATTTTATCTTATTTAAATGGCAATGGATATTGTAGCCTACTCTGACCATGTTGTGACATCATATATACAATCTATAGTCGTTTAACACCTCATGAAACCGGTTTTATGTGACATATTGCGTTTTTCAGAGTATTTAGTGGTTGTATTTTAATACTAAAATTACTGTGTATGTGTGCCACACAAACCAATGCGCACAGCGTCGCTGTTCTCCATCAAAACGACTCCTCTGCGTTTATCTTTCACTACAGCCAGTGCCGGTGACGTATCTGCTTTGTTGGCAGAAAGCTGTATGCTCTCTTCTTTCATGAACACCGCGAAACGGCTTGTTCTGCTTCCTTATAATCAAAATGTTATATTGGTAACCGCATACTATTTGTTTTACATTTCATGATCACTGGAATATAACTCGAAAAAAATGGAATCTCGAATGAAAAGCAAGGCATTGAGAAGGTACGTGTTCGTTATCATTTTAATCTCTCTGCTGAATACAGCATCTTCTGTTACTCATTATTCTATACCCGAAGAATTGGATGAAGGATCTATAGTGGCTAATTTGGCAACGGATCTGGGATTAGATGTTAGAACATTGAGCAGACGCAAGATTCGTCTCGACACTCTTGCAAATAAAAAATATCTGGATATTAACAAAGAAACGGGAGAGCTGTTCATTGTGGAGAGAATCGACCGCGAGCACATTTGCACAACCAAGTCAGGAACAACGTGTGTTCTTAAACTGGATGCCACAATCGAAAACCCTGTGCGAATGTTTAACATTGAGTTAGAAATTGTTGATATTAACGACAATGCTCCACATTTTAGAAGGGACACAATGCATTTGGACATTTCAGAATCAACGCCTGTGGGAGAACGATTCTCTTTAAACAATGCTGTCGATCCTGATATCGGTGTTAATTCAATTAAAACATATTATCTCAGTAAAAGCGATCATTTTTCTATCGAGATCCAGACCGGACGGGATGGATCGAAATTCACTGATTTGATTCTTAAAAAAGCTTTAGATCGCGAGGAGCAAGCCATACATAATCTGATCCTCACTGCTGTGGATGGAGGAGTCCCCGCGCGCTCTGGCACGGCTAGCATTATTGTGCGCGTTCTGGACACGAATGACAACGCCCCTCAATTCGATAAAGACAGTTATACTATAAACCTAACAGAAAATCCGCCTATTGGAAGCCTTGTAGTGAAATTAAACGCCACAGATAAAGATGAGGGCTCAAATTCAGATTTACTTTACTCTTATAGTTTGTATACATCAGAGAAAACGCAGCAAACATTCAGTCTGAATCCTAACAATGGCGAAATCAGAGTGAAAGAAATGATTAATTATGAGGATTTCAGGATCTATGATATGGAAATTATAGCAACAGATAAAGCAGCTAATAGTCTTTCTGGAAAATGTAAAGTAAAGATATTAATCACAGATATGAATGACAATCATCCTGAAATTTCCATAAAATCATTCTCAAGTCCAGTTAAAGAGGATGTACCTGTAAATACAGTAATTGCAGTTGTTAGTGTGAGTGATAAAGACTCTGGAGAAAATGGACAGGTAGATGTTCATATTTCTGATGATTTACCTTTTGCGCTCAAAGAATCATCTGATAATTATTATGAATTATTAGTTTCAGAACCGTTAGACCGTGAAAAGGTTCCAGAATACGACATCACTATTACCGTCACTGACAGGGGCAACCCGCCGTTATCTGATAATGAAACTATAACTTTAGAGCTACTGGACGTTAATGACAATGTTCCTCAGTTCCCACAGACATTCTACACGATCCCTGTTATGGAGAATAACGCGCCTGGAGCCTCACTGACCTCTTTAACTGCTATAGACCCAGATCTTCATGAAAATCAGTATCTAGTTTATTTTATAATCGAGAAGGAAATAGTGAACACCTCCATGTCCATGCTGTTCTCCATTAACCCAGAGAACGGTAATCTTTACGCGCTAAAGACGTTTGACTATGAGATAGAGAAGGAGTTTCTTTTCCACATCGAGGCCAGAGACTCTGGTGTCCCTCCGCTCAGCAGTAACGTGACCGTTCACATTATTATCATGGATCAGAACGACAACACACCGCTTATAGTGTCTCCATGGCGCGCGCACGGCTCGGAGGTGAAGGAAAAGATCCCGAGATCCACCGATAAAGGAACTCTGATAGCCAAAGTCATCGCCATAGACTCTGATTCAGTGCACAACTCTCGAATCACGTACCAGTTCCTCCAGAACACTGACGCTACGTTATTCAGCTTGGATCAATACAACGGAGAGATCCGGACCATGAGGATGTTCAGTTACAGAGACTCGCGAGACCAGCGGCTGGTGGTGATCGCCAAGGACAACGGAGAGCCCGCGCTCTCTGCTACAGTCACCATCAAACTGTCCACGGTGGAGACCGCCCTTAAAACCTATACTGAGGTGCCTTTGGAATATGACATCTTCTCAGATTTAAACCTGTATCTGGTGATCGGACTGGGCTCTGTCTCATTTCTTTTACTCATCACTATACTGGTCACCATCGTGCTGAAGTGTCAGAAAGCAAAGCCCAGCAAAGCGGCTCCTTCGTGCAGGAACAGTGTGATCAGCGAGAGGAACTCGACCATCGCGGACTCCACTCTGGTCTCCAACGATGCCTACTGGTACAGTTTATTTCTAGCAGAGACGAGGAAAGGAAAGCTGGTGGTCAGACAGCCTGTGCCAAAGGGAGCGAGATACATCGTGTCCAGTATACCGAGGAGCACAGGACTGACCGAGACCAGCGACTCAGCTGCATCTACTCTACAGGTAGGCCCATATACATTTCTTCTTTATAAGTTGTAATGTTTTCGTGTTGTTACTGGCATGGTAAGAAGGTAAACAGGTTTTCATTTTCAACGCATTTTTTTATTTAAACATTTGGAGCTATTATTTTCTTTTTATACAATGGACTCTTAATATTTTGCTTTTACGGGCAAGCAAGTCAGCATTTTTAGAGTAATTTGATATGCATTTTATGCTTAAAGTGCTGCTCGATCACGTAACATACATTTTTAAAGTGGACTATTTCTTCTTCATGGATGCGAGTCGTTCCTGTACGCATTATGTGTACTCCTCTCCTTTGTGCGCAGAGAGTCGCTGTTCACCATTAAATCATATCTGGCTACGTAACATTCGTCGCCATGACTGTTTATTGTGCAGAGAACACTGCAGCCAATGTTCAGTTTACAATCTGTCCTTTCGAGGCTGAACATTTCATTCATTATTTCTATTCATTTTGCAGCGCTAAGTCTGTTTTAAAGACAGGTAACGTTTTGAACAGATATTTCGCATCTAATCGAATACTGCATCGCGCTCACAAACTATGGATCATATTGTGAGAGCTGCGAGACGCATTTTAAGGTACGTTTGGGTGTTTCTTCTTTTCTTCGCATCCTTTAAGACCGTGTCTACAGTAACTCACTATTCTATCCCCGAGGAGATGGAGGAAGGATCCGTAGTTGCAAATCTGGCAGCTGATCTAGGGCTGGATGTTAAAACGTTAAATAGACGGAAGATGCGTTTGGACACGATTGCATCCAAAAAATATCTTGACATTAACAAAGAAACCGGAGAGCTGTATGTCGCGCAGAAGATAGACAGGGAACTTCTTTGTAATTCCAAATCAATCTGCTTTCTGAAGCTAGATGCTACGATAGAAAATCCAATTCGAATGTTCAACATCGAAATAGAAATAACTGATATCAATGATAATGCGCCACATTTTAGGAGAGACACGATGCACTTGGATATATCAGAGTCTACTTCATCTGGGGAGAGGTTTTCTTTGAACAATGCTTTCGATCCAGATATCGGAAGCAATTCCGTAAATTCGTATTACTTAAGTGACAGCGTTCATTTCAACATCGAAATACAGGCAGGAAGAGATGGATCGAAATTTGCTGATTTGATTTTGAAGAAAGCTTTGGACCGTGAGGAGCAAACAGTTCATAATCTGATCCTCACTGCTGTGGATGGAGGAGTCCCCGCGCGCTCTGGCACGGCTAGCATTATTGTGCGCGTTCTGGACACGAATGACAACGCCCCACAATTCGATAAAGACAGTTATACTATAAACCTAACAGAAAATCCACCTATTGGAAGCCTTGTAGTGAAATTAAACGCCACAGATAAAGATGAGGGCTCAAATTCAGATTTACTTTACTCTTATAGTTTGTATACATCAGAGAAAACGCAGCAAACATTCAGTCTGAATCCTAACAATGGCGAAATCAGAGTGAAAGAAATGATTAATTATGAGGATTTCAGGATCTATGATATGGAAATTATAGCAACAGATAAAGCAGCTAATAGTCTTTCTGGAAAGTGTAAAGTAAAGATATTAATCACAGATATGAATGACAATCATCCTGAAATTTCTATAAAATCATTCTCAAGTCCAGTTAAAGAGGATGTACCTGTAAATACAGTAATTGCAGTTGTTAGTGTGAGTGATAAAGACTCTGGAGAAAATGGACAGGTAGATATTCATATTTCTGATGATTTACCTTTTGCGCTCAAAGAATCATCTGATAATTATTATGAATTATTAGTTTCAGAACCGTTAGACCGTGAAAAGGTTCCAGAATATGACATCACTATTACCGTCACTGACAGGGGCAACCCGCCGTTATCTGATAATGAAACGATAACTTTAGAGCTACTGGACGTTAATGACAATGTTCCTCAGTTCCCACAGACATTCTACACGATCCCTGTTATGGAGAATAACGCGCCTGGAGCCTCACTGAGCTCTTTAACTGCTATAGACCCAGATCTCCATGAAAATCAGTATCTAGTTTATTTTATAATCGAGAAGGAAATAGTGAACACCTCCATGTCCATGCTGTTCTCCATTAACCCAGAGAACGGTAATCTTTACGCGCTAAAGACGTTTGACTATGAGATAGAGAAGGAGTTTCTTTTCCACATCGAGGCCAGAGACTCTGGTGTCCCTCCGCTCAGCAGTAACGTGGCCGTTCACATTATTATCATGGATCAGAACGACAACACACCGCTTATAGTGTCTCCATGGCGCGCGCACGGCTCGGAGGTGAAGGAAAAGATCCCGAGATCCACCGATAAAGGAACTCTGATAGCCAAAGTCATCGCCATAGACTCTGATTCGGTGCACAACTCTCGAATCACGTACCAGTTCCTCCAGAACACTGACGCTACGTTATTCAGCTTGGATCAATACAACGGAGAGATCCGGACCATGAGGATGTTCAGTTACAGAGACTCGCGAGACCAGCGGCTGGTGGTGATCGCCAAGGACAACGGAGAGCCCGCGCTCTCTGCTACAGTCACCATCAAACTGTCCACGATGGAGACCGCCCTTAAAACCTATACTGAGGTGCCTTTGGAATATGACATCTTCTCAGATTTAAACCTGTATCTGGTGATCGGACTGGGCTCTGTCTCATTTCTTTTACTCATCACTATACTGGTCACCATCGTGCTGAAGTGTCAGAAAGCGAAGCCCAGCAAAGCGGCTCCTTCGTGCAGGAACAGTGTGATCAGCGAGAGGAACTCGACCATCGCGGACTCCACTCTGGTCTCCAACGATGCCTACTGGTACAGTTTATTTCTAGCAGAGACGAGGAAAGGAAAGCTGGTGGTCAGACAGCCTGTGCCAAAGGGAGCGAGATACATCGTGTCCAGTATACCGAGGAGCACAGGACTGACCGAGACCAGCGACTCGGCTGCATCTACACTACAGGTAAGACAATCAAAGAGAGATTTGCATATTTTTTCACGCACATTTTCCTTTCAGATTTTTAGAGAAGAGGTCGTGCACGCGTCTCTGTATAGCATACTTGTTTCTAAGGTTGAGAATTTTTTTCTTCCCATATTTTAATTACATTTCTTCTCAATCATCACCATTTTTACAAAGTCTGTTTTTGTTCTTTGCATCTGTTATTTTTAGGCATATAATCAGTTGTTTTTCTCGGGAATCTAAAAAAGCATAATAAAATACAAATAACGCGTAAAATCGAAGCATTCTTATTGTACACAAAGCTCTTATTGTGTATGTTCGGGCCAAACTCACTGAGCGTCGCTGTTCTCTAAGAAAACGCGTTTGGTCATATTTATCACATTCGCCATGACACACTTCCATAGGTGGAAATCGCACAAAGGAGCGCGCCATGACAAGAGCTTCGTGGTGTGTCCTGTTCGATTCCCGATCATTTCACTATCGAGAGGAATACAAATATCTCAAACGTTGCAGAATGGAGGGATGGGTAAATTCACAGTTTTGGAGGTATGTAACAGTCCTTGTGTTTTTCTCTGCTGTTTTGGACACAGCATCCTCTGTTACGCAATATTCTATCCCAGAAGAAATGGAGGAAGGCTCTGTTGTCGCTAATTTAGCCTCAGATTTGGGACTGGATGTGAAAACACTGAGCAGACGAAAAATGCGGCTCGACATTATATCTAACAAAAAATATCTGGATGTCAATAAAGAGACAGGAGAGCTCTACATTTTAGAAAAGATGGATCGAGAATATCTTTGTATATCAAAAACGGCAACAACATGTTTTATCAAAATGGAAGTGATACTCGAGAATCCTGTGCGCATATTTAACTTTGAAATTGAAATTGTGGATATAAATGACAATGCTCCCCAGTTTCGGAGAGATACGATCCATCTGGATATTTCAGAATCTACAGCAGCCGGAGAGAGATTCTCGCTCAGTAATGCGGTGGATCCTGATATTGGCTCGAATTCGATAAAAACGTATTATTTGAGTGAGAGCGAACATTTCGACATTGAAATACAGACAGGTAGAGACGGGTCAAAATTTGCTGATTTGATTCTGAAAAAGCCTTTAGACAGAGAAGAACAAGCTTCACATAATCTGATCCTCACTGCTGTGGATGGAGGAGTCCCCGCGCGCTCTGGCACGGCTAGCATTATTGTGCGCGTTCTGGACACGAATGACAACGCCCCTCAATTCGATAAAGACAGTTATACTATAAACCTAACAGAAAATCCGCCTATTGGAAGCCTTGTAGTGAAATTAAACGCCACAGATAAAGATGAGGGCTCAAATTCAGATTTACTTTACTCTTATAGTTTGTATACATCAGAGAAAACGCAGCAAACATTCAGTCTGAATCCTAACAATGGCGAAATCAGAGTGAAAGAAATGATTAATTATGAGGATTTCAGGATCTATGATATGGAAATTATAGCAACAGATAAAGCAGCTAATAGTCTTTCTGGAAAGTGTAAAGTAAAGATATTAATCACAGATATGAATGACAATCATCCTGAAATTTCTATAAAATCATTCTCAAGTCCAGTTAAAGAGGATGTTCCTGTAAATACAGTAATTGCAGTTGTTAGTGTGAGTGATAAAGACTCTGGAGAAAATGGACAGGTAGATGTTCATATTTCTGATGATTTACCTTTTGCGCTCAAAGAATCATCTGATAATTATTATGAATTATTAATTTCAGAACCGTTAGACCGTGAAAAGGTTCCAGAATATGACATCACTATTACCGTCACTGACAGGGGCAACCCGCCGTTATCTGATAATGAAACTATAACTTTAGAGCTACTGGACGTTAATGACAATGTTCCTCAGTTCCCACAGACATTCTACACGATCCCTGTTATGGAGAATAACGCGCCTGGAGCCTCACTGAGCTCTTTAACTGCTATAGACCCAGATCTCCATGAAAATCAGTATCTAGTTTATTTTATAATCGAGAAGGAAATAGTGAACACCTCCATGTCAATGCTGTTTTCCATTAACCCAGAGAACGGTAATCTTTACGCGCTAAAGACGTTTGACTATGAGATAGAGAAGGAGTTTCTTTTCCACATCGAGGCCAGAGACTCTGGTGTCCCTCCGCTCAGCAGTAACGTGACCGTTCACATTATTATCATGGATCAGAACGACAACACACCGCTTATAGTGTCTCCATGGCGCGCGCACGGCTCTGAGGTGAAGGAAAAGATCCCGAGATCCACCGATAAAGGAACTCTGATAGCCAAAGTCATTGCCATAGACTCTGATTCAGTGCATAACTCTCGAATCACGTACCAGTTCCTCCAGAACACTGACGCTACGTTATTCAGCTTGGATCAATACAACGGAGAGATCCGGACCATGAGGATGTTCAGTTACAGAGACTCGCGAGACCAGCGGCTGGTGGTGATCGCCAAGGACAACGGAGAGCCCGCGCTCTCTGCTACAGTCACCATCAAACTGTCCACGGTGGAGACCGCCCTTAAAACCTATACTGAGGTGCCTTTGGAATATGACATCTTCTCAGATTTAAACCTGTACCTGGTGATCGGACTGGGCTCTGTTTCATTTCTTTTACTCATCACTATACTGGTCACCATCGTGCTGAAGTGTCAGAAAGCAAAGCCCAGCAAAGCGGCTCCTTCGTGCAGGAACAGTGTGATCAGCGAGAGGAACTCGACCATCGCGGACTCCACTCTGGTCTCCAACGATGCCTACTGGTACAGTTTATTTCTAGCAGAGACGAGGAAAGGAAAGCTGGTGGTCAGACAGCCTGTGCCAAAGGGAGCGAGATACATCGTGTCAAGTATACCGAGGAGCACAGGACTGACCGAGACCAGCGACTCAGCTGCATCTACACTACAGGTAAGCAATGGCACATAGTGAATTTAAAAAAGTCAAATTAAAAAGTAAGTAAGTTCAGCTTTGCGCGTGCGTATTTGCTTCTATTTTCCTTGTACTTGCTAATAAATGTACTCAGCAGGTAGATAAGAAATATTTTGCATCACTTTTACGCACTGTAATGCAGTTATGTATTGTTCAGCAATAACACAGCTGCATTAAACCTCTGAAAGTCCTCGCATTCAGTGAGAAATGTTACTTGCGTTAAACATACTGCATTTTTATTTGCACAATATTGTATTTTCCAGTAGCTTTTGTTTTCGTATGTGAAAACCTTTATTTTAGGTATTTAATCTTTTTTATTGGAACCTTTTTTATTTTATATCCTTAATCAGTGTTACAGGATTTTAATAGGCGTTTCTAATTTAATTTTTTACGTTGCACTCCTGGCTCCTGTGCGCAGAGAGTCGCTGTCCACCAAGAAAATACATTTCTAGTCATACTGCCTTCGTCGCCATTGTTGTTTCCGTATTACAGGACAACACTGCAGTCTTTCTTTCAGGCAGGACTATTCGTCCTCTGATTATTCCAGTTCTCTTTTTTTTGTACATGTTTTTTCCCGCATTATTTTCTCTAAACATACCCAGGGTTCGGAACACATTGGAACTCCTTCCTGTGTACATTTTCACGAGAACTAAAAACAATGGAACCGAAAGCACGGCTTTGGCTAAGGTACGTCTCGATCTTCGTATTCCTTTCGGCTGTTTTTCAGACAGCATTTGCTGTTACGCACTACACAATTCCCGAGGAAATGGACGAAGGGTCTGTGGTTGCAAATCTAGCGTCTGATTTGGGATTGGATTTGGAAAGTCTTAGTAAACGTAAAATGCGGTTGGATGTCGTTGCTAGTAAAAAATATCTTGACGTTAACAAAGACACTGGGGAGCTGTACATTTTAGAAAGGATTGACAGAGAGAATCTGTGCACATCCAAATCAGCCACAACATGCGTCCTTAAAGTGGATGCCACATTAGAGAATCCTATTCGAATGTTTAATATTGAACTTGAAATAATGGACATAAATGATAATGCGCCACGTTTCCGACGCGATACGATGCATCTAGACATATCAGAGGCAACCGCAATTGGGGAGAGGTTTTCCCTCACTAATGCAGTAGACCCTGATACAGGTTCAAATTCTGTAAAGACATACTATCTCAGTGAAAGTGATCATTTTAGTATTGCGATTCAGACTGGAAGAGACGGATCTAAGTTTGCCGACTTGATTCTAAAAAAGTCATTAGACAGAGAAGAACAAGCTTCACATAATCTGATCCTCACTGCTGTGGATGGAGGAGTCCCCGCGCGCTCTGGCACTGCTAACATTATTGTGCGCGTTCTGGACACGAATGACAACGCCCCTCAATTCGATAAAGACAGTTATACTATAAACCTAACAGAAAATCCGCCTATTGGAAGCCTTGTAGTGAAATTAAACGCCACAGATAAAGACGAAGGAACAAATTCGGATTTATTTTACTCTTTTAGTCTATATACTTCAGAGAAAACGCAGCAAACATTCAGTCTGAATCCTAACAATGGCGAAATAAGAGTGAAAGAAATGATTAATTATGAGGATTTCAGGATCTATGATATGGAAATTATAGCAACAGATAAAGCAGCTAATAGTCTTTCTGGAAAGTGTAAAGTAAAGATATTAATCACAGATATGAATGACAATCATCCTGAAATTTCTATAAAATCATTCACAAGTCCAGTTAAAGAGGATGTTCCTGTAAATACAGTAATTGCAGTTGTTAGTGTGAGTGATAAAGACTCTGGAGAAAATGGACAGGTAGATATTCATATTTCTGATGATTTACCTTTTGCGCTCAAAGAATCATCTGATAATTATTATGAATTATTAGTTTCAGAACCGTTAGACCGTGAAAAGGTTCCAGAATATGACATCACTATTACCGTCACTGACAGGGGCAACCCGCCGTTATCTGATAATGAAACTATAACTTTAGAGCTACTGGACGTTAATGACAATGTTCCTCAGTTCCCACAGACATTCTACACGATCCCTGTTATGGAGAATAACGCGCCTGGAGCCTCACTGAGCTCTTTAACTGCTATAGACCCAGATCTCCATGAAAATCAGTATCTAGTTTATTTTATAATCGAGAAGGAAATAGTGAACACCTCCATGTCAATGCTGTTTTCCATTAACCCAGAGAACGGTAATCTTTACGCGCTAAAGACGTTTGACTATGAGATAGAGAAGGAGTTTCTTTTCCACATCGAAGCCAGAGACTCTGGTGTCCCTCCGCTCAGCAGTAACGTGACCGTTCACATTATTATCATGGATCAGAACGACAACACACCGCTTATAGTGTCTCCATGGCGCGCGCACGGCTCGGAGGTGAAGGAAAAGATCCCGAGATCCACCGATAAAGGAACTCTGATAGCCAAAGTCATCGCCATAGACTCTGATTCGGTGCACAACTCTCGAATCACGTACCAGTTCCTCCAGAACACTGACGCTACGTTATTCAGCTTGGATCAATACAACGGAGAGATCCGGACCATGAGGATGTTCAGTTACAGAGACTCGCGAGACCAGCGGCTGGTGGTGATCGCCAAGGACAACGGAGAGCCCGCGCTCTCTGCTACAGTCACCATCAAACTGTCCACGATGGAGACCGCCCTTAAAACCTATACTGAGGTGCCTTTGGAATATGACATCTTCTCAGATTTAAACCTGTATCTGGTGATCGGACTGGGCTCTGTCTCATTTCTTTTACTCATCACTATACTGGTCACCATCGTGCTGAAGTGTCAGAAAGCGAAGCCCAGCAAAGCGGCTCCTTCGTGCAGGAACAGTGTGATCAGCGAGAGGAACTCGACCATCGCGGACTCCACTCTGGTCTCCAACGATGCCTACTGGTACAGTTTATTTCTAGCAGAGACGAGGAAAGGAAAGCTGGTGGTCAGACAGCCTGTGCCAAAGGGAGCGAGATACATCGTGTCCAGTATACCGAGGAGCACAGGACTGACCGAGACCAGCGACTCGGCTGCATCTACACTACAGGTAAGACAATCAAAGAGAGATTTGCATATTTTTTCACGCACATTTTCCTTTCAGATTTTTAGAGAAGAGGTCGTGCACGCGTCTCTGTATAGCATACTTGTTTCTAAGGTTGAGAATTTTTTTCTTCCCATATTTTAATTACATTTCTTCTCAATCATCAACATTTTTACAAAGTCTGTTTTTGTTCTTTGCATCTGTTATTTTTAGGCATATAATCAGTTGTTTTTCTCGGGAATCTAAAAAAGCATAATAAAATACAAATAACGCGTAAAATCGAAGCATTCTTATTGTACACAAAGCTCTTATTGTGTATGTTCGGGCCAAACTCACTGAGCGTCGCTGTTCTCTAAGAAAACGCGTTTGGTCATATTTATCACATTCGCCATGACACACTTCCATAGGTGGAAATCGCACAAAGGAGCGCGCCATGACAAGAGCTTCGTGGTGTGTCCTGTTCGATTCCCGATCATTTCACTATCGAGAGGAATACAAATATCTCAAACGTTGCAGAATGGAGGGATGGGTAAATTCACAGTTTTGGAGGTATGTAACAGTCCTTGTGTTTTTCTCTGCTGTTTTGGACACAGCATCCTCTGTTACGCAATATTCTATCCCAGAAGAAATGGAGGAAGGCTCTGTTGTCGCTAATTTAGCCTCAGATTTGGGACTGGATGTGAAAACACTGAGCAGACGAAAAATGCGGCTCGACATTATATCTAACAAAAAATATCTGGATGTCAATAAAGAGACAGGAGAGCTCTACATTTTAGAAAAGATGGATCGAGAATATCTCTGTACAACAAAAACAGCAACAACATGTTTTATAAAAATGGAAGTCACACTCGAGAATCCTGTGAGGATGTTTAACATTGAAATTGAAATTGTGGATATAAATGATAATGCTCCCCAGTTTTGGAGGGATACAATCCGTCTGGATATTTCAGAATCTACAGCAGCCGGAGAGAGATTCTCGCTCAGTAATGCGGTGGATCCTGATATTGGCTCGAATTCGATAAAAACGTATTATTTGAGTGAGAGCGAACATTTCGACATTGAAATACAGACAGGTAGAGACGGGTCAAAATTTGCTGATTTGATTCTGAAAAAGCCTTTAGACAGAGAAGAACAAGCTTCACATAATCTGATCCTCACTGCTGTGGATGGAGGAGTCCCCGCGCGCTCTGGCACGGCTAGCATTATTGTGTGCGTTCTGGACACGAATGACAACGCCCCTCAATTCGATAAAGACAGTTATACTATAAACCTAACAGAAAATCCGCCTATTGGAAGCCTTGTAGTGAAATTAAACGCCACAGATAAAGATGAGGGCTCAAATTCAGATTTACTTTACTCTTATAGTTTGTATACATCAGAGAAAACGCAGCAAACATTCAGTCTGAATCCTAACAATGGCGAAATCAGAGTGAAAGAAATAATTAATTATGAGGATTTCAGGATCTATGATATGGAAATTATAGCAACAGATAAAGCAGCTAATAGTCTTTCTGGAAAGTGTAAAGAAAAGATATTAATCACAGATATGAATGACAATCATCCTGAAATTTCTATAAAATCATTCTCAAGTCCAGTTAAAGAGGATGTACCTGTAAATACAGTAATTGCAGTTGTTAGTGTGAGTGATAAAGACTCTGGAGAAAATGGACAGGTAGATATTCATATTTCTGATGATTTACCTTTTGCGCTCAAAGAATCATCTGATAATTATTATGAACTATTAGTTTCAGAACCGTTAGACCGTGAAAAGGTTCCAGAATATGACATCACTATTACCGTCACTGACAGGGGCAAGCCGCCGTTATCTGATAATGAAACTATAACTTTAGAGCTACTGGACGTTAATGACAATGTTCCTCAGTTCCCACAGACATTCTACACGATCCCTGTTATGGAGAATAACGCGCCTGGAGCCTCACTGAGCTCTTTAACTGCTATAGACCCAGATCTCCATGAAAATCAGTATCTAGTTTATTTTATAATCGAGAAGGAAATCGTGAACACCTCCATGTCAATGCTGTTTTCCATTAACCCAGAGAACGGTAATCTTTACGCGCTAAAGACGTTTGACTATGAGATAGAGAAGGAGTTTCTTTTCCACATCGAGGCCAGAGACTCTGGTGTCCCTCCGCTCAGCAGTAACGTGACCGTTCACATTATTATCATGGATCAGAACGACAACACACCGCTTATAGTGTCTCCATGGCGCGCGCACGGCTCTGAGGTGAAGGAAAAGATCCCGAGATCCACCGATAAAGGAACTCTGATAGCCAAAGTCATTGCCATAGACTCTGATTCAGTGCACAACTCTCGAATCACGTACCAGTTCCTCCAGAACACTGACGCTACGTTATTCAGCTTGGATCAATACAACGGAGAGATCCGGACCATGAGGATGTTCAGTTACAGAGACTCGCGAGACCAGCGGCTGGTGGTGATCGCCAAGGACAACGGAGAGCCTGCGCTCTCTGCTACAGTCACCATCAAACTTTCCACGAGGGAGACCGCCCTTAAAACCTATACTGAGGTGCCTTTGGAATATGACATCTTCTCAGATTTAAACCTGTATCTGGTGATCGGACTGGGCTCTGTCTCATTTCTTTTACTCATCACTATACTGGTCACCATCGTGCTGAAGTGTCAGAAAGCGAAGCCCAGCAAAGCGGCTCCTTCGTGCAGGAACAGTGTGATCAGCGAGAGGAACTCGACCATCGCGGACTCCACTCTGGTCTCCAACGATGCCTACTGGTACAGTTTATTTCTAGCAGAGACGAGGAAAGGAAAGCTGGTGGTCAGACAGCCTGTGCCAAAGGGAGCGAGATACATCGTGTCCAGTATACCGAGGAGCACAGGACTGACCGAGACCAGCGACTCAGCTGCATCTACTCTACAGGTAACTTGAACTGCATTAAAAACACATTTTAATTTTAAGTTCAGAATTAATTTGAAATCACGTGGGACTTTTATTATTTTATTCACATGTTTTCATATTTTAGTTGACATTTCTGCTCTTATCATGAAAATTAGTTCAGTTACGAATGTAATCTTGACTATATATTATATATTTGTCGTAATTCTTCAAAACATACTCAACGTGTCGCTGTGCCCCAACAAAACGGACAATTATTCATTTATTTATTTATTTTGTAGACGCCATGACAGTTCATGCTCACGGCGACGCGGCGAGTCTATAAAAAAGCGTGCGGGGATGCAAGTGCTTCTGGCTTTCTCCGTCGAATAATTCTGTCATACTTCCGTAGAACGCAGGTGAAAACTAAGTCACTATTGGAATACACCGAATGTCTTCCATTTGCGATCATCATAGTTAAGGACAGCTGTGTTTTGTGCTCGCAAAGACAACACGCTTCACTGACAGAATGGAGTGCGCAACATTACTGCTGCTTTCAGCACTCGTTTACACGGCATCTTCTGTCACCCATTATTCTGTTCCGGAGGAGATGGAGGTAGGCTCTGTGGTTGCTAATTTGGCTACAGATTTAGGAATCGATGTGCAAACTTTGGGAAGACGAAAAATCAGGTTAGATATCCTTGCAAATAAGAAATATCTGGATGTGAACAAAGACACCGGAGACCTGTTTATTTTGGAGCGCATTGACAGAGAGTATCTTTGCACATCAAAAACAGTATGTTACTTAAAAATGGAAGTCATACTAGAAAACCCAGTTCGTATATTCAACATTGAATTGGAAATAATGGATATCAACGACAATGCGCCTTACTTTCGTAGGGATACGATTCATTTAGACATCTCTGAATCTACAGCTGCTGGCGAGAGGTTTTCTCTAAGTAATGCGGTTGACCCTGATATTGGTTCAAATTCCATTAAAAGTTATCATCTGAGAGAGAGTGCAAACTTTGATATTGAAATACAGACAGGAAGGGATGGTTCAAAATTTGCTGATTTAATACTGAAAAAAGCTTTAGATCGCGAGGAGCAAGCCATACATAATCTGATCCTCACTGCTGTGGATGGAGGAGTCCCCGCGCGCTCTGGCACGGCTAGCATTATTGTGCGCGTTCTGGACACGAATGACAACGCCCCTCAATTCGATAAAGACAGTTATACTATAAACCTAACAGAAAATCCGCCTATTGGAAGCCTTGTAGTGAAATTAAACGCCACAGATAAAGATGAGGGCTCAAATTCAGATTTACTTTACTCTTATAGTTTGTATACATCAGAGAAAACGCAGCAAACATTCAGTTTGAATCCTAACAATGGTGAAATCAGAGTGAAAGAAATGATTAATTATGAGGATTTCAGGATCTACGATATGGAAATTATAGCAACAGATAAAGCAGCTAATAGTCTTTCTGGAAAATGTAAAGTAAAGATATTAATCACAGATATGAATGACAATCATCCTGAAATTTCCATAAAATCATTCTCAAGTCCAGTTAAAGAGGATGTACCTGTAAATACAGTAATTGCAGTTGTTAGTGTGAGTGATAAAGACTCTGGAGAAAATGGACAGGTAGATATTAATATTTCTAACGATTTACCTTTTGCGCTTAAAGAATCATCTGATAATTATTATGAATTATTAGTTTCAGAACCGTTAGACCGTGAAAAGGTTCCAGAATACGACATCACTATTACCGTCACTGACAGGGGCAACCCGCCGTTATCTGATAATGAAACGATAACTTTAGAGCTACTGGACGTTAATGACAATGTTCCTCAGTTCCCACAGACATTCTACACGATCCCTGTTATGGAGAATAACGTGCCTGGAGCCTCACTGAGCTCTTTAACTGCTATAGACCCAGATCTTCATGAAAATCAGTATCTAGTTTATTTTATAATCGAGAAGGAAATAGTGAACACCTCCATGTCCATGCTGTTCTCCATTAACCCAGAGAACGGTAATCTTTACGCGCTAAAGACGTTTGACTATGAGATAGAGAAGGAGTTTCTTTTCCACATCGAGGCCAGAGACTCTGGTGTCCCTCCGCTCAGCAGTAACGTTACCGTTCACATTATTATCATGGATCAGAATGACAACACACCGCTTATAGTGTCTCCATGGCGTGCGCACGGCTCTGAGGTGAAGGAAAAGATCCCGAGATCCACTGATAAAGGAACTCTGATAGCCAAAGTCATCGCCATAGACTCTGATTCAGTGCACAACTCTCGAATCACGTACCAGTTCCTCCAGAACACTGACGCTACGTTATTCAGCTTGGATCAATATAACGGAGAGATCCGGACCATGAGGATGTTCAGTTACAGAGACTCGCGAGACCAGCGGCTGGTGGTGATCGCCAAGGACAACGGAGAGCCCGCGCTCTCTGCTACAGTCACCATCAAACTGTCCACGGTGGAAACCGCCCTTAAAACCTATACTGAGGTGCCTTTGGAATATGACATCTTCTCAGATTTAAACCTGTATCTGGTGATCGGACTGGGCTCTGTCTCATTTCTTTTACTCATCACTATACTGGTCACCATCGTGCTGAAGTGTCAGAAAGCAAAGCCCAGCAAAGCGGCTCCTTCGTGCAGGAACAGTGTGATCAGCGAGAGGAACTCGACCATTGCGGACTCCACTCTGGTCTCCAACGATGCCTACTGGTACAGTTTATTTCTAGCAGAGACGAGGAAAGGAAAGCTGGTGGTCAGACAGCCTGTGCCAAAGGGAGCGAGATACATCGTGTCCAGTATACCGAGGAGCACAGGACTGACCGAGACCAGCGACTCGGCTGCATCTACACTACAGGTAGGCCCATATTATGTTAACTAGTCAACAGAGTTTGACCTTTCAACCTTTGGCCAAATACTTGGCCACCTGCCTCCACTATTCTCTCCGAGACACTTTTCAGCTTCTGCCTTTCATGTGCACATTCACAACTTTTCCAGCTTCCCATCTTGTATGGGGTCAGTGAGGCTATTTGCTTTTCTTTGCATCACTTTCAAAATGAGATGTTTCAGTCGTTCTTAGCAGATATTCTCTTTACACTAGAGTTTTTTGATATCGTTCATTTCATTTTAAGTCAGTTACACTTCATTTTTCAGTAATTAAAGTTCATCTTCACTTTTAAAGTTAAAAATGTATGCGTATCTATCCAGACCAAATGACAGTGATGTGTGTATTTATGCTGTTTGTTCTGATTCTCAATTCCACAGCCCCATATTTTTTTCTCTTTTACCTGTACATATAGTCTCATCTTTCCTCTGGCTGAGCCAGCTGCCACAGTGAAAGATATTTTGCGTATGTGCTCGTGTAAAATGTAGATTTGTGCAAGCATGTTGCGTGACGTGTTGCTTCTCTCTCAGAGCAGGTTGACCTACTATCCTGACCTGCTGCTGCTGTTTCACCTGCAGATCTGATGTTCACAAACCCATGCTTTGATACATTTGTGCTTAAATCTCTTTATATTCTGATGTCATTTTGGACTCCACAAAGATGTATGAGTTTATTTAGACAAAAAAAATATAATCTAATGGCTCCAAGAAGTATTTGGATAGTTAAGTATGCATCTAGCTTTCTTTATTTGCATGATTGAGTTGTTTTGTAGTATTTCATTAACTTGTTCTCATTTGTTAGAGAGGATCACCCGAAGGACAGGTAAGTGATTGAAAGGCAGAATAGGGAAGTGTTTAAAAGATTAGTTCACTTCAGAATTAAAATTTCCTGATAATTTACTTACCTCCATGTCATCCAAAATGCTCATGTCTTTCTTTCTTCAGTCGAAAAGAAATTAAGGTTTTTGAGGAAAACATTCCAGTTTTTTCTCCATATAGTGGACTTCAGTGGGGTCCAACGGGTTGAAGGTCCAAATTGCTGTTTCAGCGCAGCTTAAAAGAGCTCTACATGATCCCATACAAGGAATAGGGTCTTATCTAGCGAAACGATCTGTCATTTTCTAAAAAAAAATAATTTTTTTGTATAATGACAGATCGTTTAGCTAGATAATACCCGTACTCCTTGGCTGAGATCGTGTAGAGCCATTTGAAGTTGCATTGAAACCGCAATTTAGACCTTCAACCCATTGGACCCCATTGAAGTCCACTATATAGAGAAAAATCCTGGAATGTTTTCCTCAAAAACCTTAATTTCTTTTCAACTGAAGAAAGAAAGACATGAACATCTTGGATGAAATGGGGGTAAGTAAATTATCAGGAAGTTTTAATTCTGACGTGAACTAATCCTTTAACTTAACCTTAAATTTTATAGTCTTTTTAAACAGTCTTGTTTTTAAACAATGTATCTTAAAGGGATAGTTCACCCAAAAATGAAAATTAGCCCATGATTTACTCCGCCTCAAGTCATCCTAGGTGTATATGACATTCTTCTTTCAGACGAATACAATCAGAGTTATATTAAACAAACAATGAATACATGCACTTCAAAACAGAAACAACCATTCACTGCCATTATAAAGCTTGGAAGAGCCAGGACATTTTTTGTATATAACTCCGATTGTATTTGTCTGAAAGAAGAAAGTCATATACACCTAGGATGACTTGAGGGTGAGTAAATCATGGGGTAATTTTCATTTTTTAGTGAACTATCCCTTTAATCTGACTCATCTCTTATTCCTCTTATTTTTTGTGAATTGTGTAATGTAGTTTGTTATGCTTTTACATTATTCACATTGTGTCACAGGTTACCTGGAGTCCCTGATGATTCAAACAACAATGACTGAGGAGAGGAATGTCTTCTCCTGATTTGTTAATGCGCTGTAGAGCTAGGACTGATGTAGACACATTTTTTTTACAGAGGTTTTTTTTGTTGGCAGAACACTGCCAGTCTACTCTTTTCAGTGAAATTCATCAAAATGTTTTTGCCATAAGCTAAATATTGAAATGTGTGTCTCTGTTTTTGTTTCCGTTTTAAAGTACTCAAAATGAACGAGGTCCCTTCTCCCGCCGGAGGTATGCAGCCCTGACTTCACCATTTTCTCGATTTCTGGAGCACCTGATCCCAGGGCCCATTGACCTTTACTGAAATATGTGTGACTCTATTTGTTTCTCTTTGTGGTTGGTGTTTTTTGTCAGTGGAGTTTGCCTTGTCCTGTTGTAGGAGGAGCCAAGGAACTAATTTATACAACTGAATTCAATTCAGTTTTGTTTCCCTGAGGCCTGTTCATAATCACAGTTTAGATGCAGATAACCGCAGGTCAACATCAACGCTCAGTTTGACATCTCGCTTGGTCTTCTGAGCGTTTTAGATGGACAGGCTGCTAGATTTAAACTTTGCAGTCTTTATGAACACGATGTGTGCATTTGTTTCCACTTGTGAAACTCGATTGTTAGATTGAAATCCTTAAAGTTGGTGTTTTCTTCACTACAAATGATGTTATGCAGCCTCACAAACCCCACCTCTCATAGACACCTTTGACCAGCAGAAGCGCTAAGGATAACAGTGACTCTCTGTGGTTTGATTGACAGTGGCTGGGGGTGCAAAAGTTGCTCATATAAACATTCCCTGCCAAGATGTATTACTGATTCGGTTAAAGAAAGTTCACCCAGAATTAAAAACTGATCATTTACTTACCCAATGTCTTTCTAAAGTCAAATTATTTAATTTATTTTGTGGAAGAATTTTAGTTTCACTTTATTTTAATGGTCCCTTTAACACATTCTTTTGACTATAAGTAACGTTGCACCTCCATGTCTACTAACTCTCATTAGAGTGTTAGTAGATTATTAGTCTCGTGTTTCAGACTGACAGCAGAAGGTCTGGACTCTATCGCAGCTTTCATTGGTCAAGCACCACCCAAGAGGACGTTTGACTGACATGTAACGCAACCAATCACAGTTTGCTTTGTTTCCTTGTCATGTTTAAAAAAAGTAAATTCAATGTCTCTGCAATAACAAACCAGCGTGCATCTAAAAATTATTCATTCAAGAACATTGTGCAAGTTTACTGCAACAATGTATCCACAAACTTCACATACTTTTGAAAATCCAGCGCTCATTGTCACAGCTGTAAACACGATGCCGTTCTTCTTCCACGAGAGTGTTTGGCTATTACTAATGCTCAAATGAGAGTTAGGTGACATGTAGTTACAAACTTACTTATAGTTCAAAAGGGACAATCAAAATAATGTGCTACTGAATGTTTTTGTTGCTCTTTTCTCTACAATGAAAGTGACCGGGAATGGAGGCTGTCAAGTCAAATAACCTTGATATATAGTGCTTTATACAATACAGATTGTTTCAAAGCAGCTTCACTGTAAAAAACAGGAAAATAACAATCAATTATGCAAAATCAATTAAATATGAGACAAATTCTACTGTAATGCAGTTCTAAAAAGACAATAGTGCCATTAGTCAGCTCAATTTTGATCTCATCTGCTAGTGTCAAGTCAAATCCTTGTTATTTAATATTAAATGTAAAAAACTAAACAAGACTTTGAATCTATGGTATGTGAATGAGATGGTGGAGGGAAAGTTTTCTCAACAACATCTGTTCTTATCCACTTTCATGCTCTGAAAAATAGCATTTTGTGTTCCACAAACTAAAAAATTAAATAAAAAAATCAGGTCTTTGAAATGAGAGACGGGTTAGTAAATGGCAGAATTACATTCCTTTAAACAACGATTAGTATGAGTGTTTTTAGCAAATATGGCTCTAGTGCATGATGTGGGTTTTAACGGTATATGTACTGACTGTTCATCTATACTAAACATCATTATGAGCTCCTCAGCCTGTTTGTTGGATGGTTTGTCTACTTGTGTGTTTGAATGGTTGGTGAATTGACTGGTGAATTCCAAGTTCACATACTGGTTCTGTTGAATTTCTCTTCACAATTGAATCATAGTGATGGGAAACGTATTACAACAACCACCCAGTTTTCAGCTCGCTGCCCTTCCATCACCCCAACCACTCTCACCTGATATCTGAGCATGGTTCTCATTGATCAACCCACCCCCCCCGTCACCTGTCAATCAAACCAAGGTTCCACCTTCTGTTTTGCCTGAAGCCTTTTATATTTGAGTGACAGGCCTTGGTTGCATGAGACGTATTCAGATTCTGGCCTATCACAATGTGAATGACATCTGAAGTTCAGCCTCTAATGTGCAGTTTTTCTTTCTCCTTGACAGGCATCCACCACCACCAGCAGCAGTTCCACCTGAGGACCCTCGCAGGCGTTATTGCTGGAGCAACGTATGAAAAACGTTCCATCAACCTGCATGTGTTAACCTGCATCCATTACATCCACCTGCACCATACTACAGAGATGAAACAAACCCATCATCATGTCAGTGTTTGGAGAGGTTTGCCCTCGCTTTTCCCAACAAGCCCATGGACGATCTGACCAGAGGAATGACAAAGACGAGATACTCTTACACCTGACCGGTCAGGATTGGACTTGGACTGGGTCTGTGAGCGCACACACACACACACACACACACACGCACACGCACACACACACACACACACACACACACACACGCATATCTTCAAACAGCACAGCTCATGTCTTTGTCAAAGAAACTTTTCTGCAAAATCAGTATGCTTGTGTTTGCATGGTTAAAGCTCCGTGTTAGATCTTCATTATATATATATATATATATATATGTCTGGTAAAAACATTGGAGAGAGAAATTATTAACAGAATATTGTCACATGACCTGACATGGACACTGAATTGCAAAAAAATCCCATTTTGAATCAATAGCTTTGTCTTTTTTTCTAGTAAAAATATCTAAACATTCTTGAAATAATATTAAAACCTCACTAAATTTTGAAAACACAAGGGGAAAAAAAACTGTAAATGACATTACAAAATATTTATATTGGACATACATGCTCTAAAATGCAGTTAATCTCATGCATTTTGCTTCTCATGTAAATATACCTGGTTTCATGCATTTTTAGATATTTTTATTGAAAAAAAGATTAATGGGATTTTTTTTTGCAATGTGAGTGATACTGTACAAGCACAAAGAGGATTCAAATGATGCAGACCTGTGGAGAGATGGTGAGTCGAGCTCTGCTCTTGCTAGAAAGAGTTTGGACATTGAAAGCTTCTCTTTCCCTTCAACATATGTATAAAGCATTTCTTATGTGTTTTCTTGGATCTCATTAAGACCTCTATCAAAATAATACAAGTGTATTCAGAATAGGTCACAGCAAAATTGATTTGTTGTGCCTTATAGTCTTTGCTCTTCTCTGTAGTGTTGTATTATGCCAGTGTTGCTGTTAGTGTCAGTATTTTGAGTTTCAGTTTGTAAAGTTGAATCCAAGCACTGATCTGACACAGAAAGTGTAGAGAACGGAGTAACAGTGTTGTTATGATCTCTCCTGAATCTGATATGATTTTCTATGAGTGCTATGAAGGCTGTAAATCACCATGACTGCTTACTCTGTGGTGAAGGATCTAAGGATCTGTTTTAATAGCAATCTGTATGTGTGTGTAGCTTCAAGAGCGCAACCATACATTTGTAATCGTGATTATTCGCATCTAACACAAAGGTTTGTGTTTATATAATATGTGTGTATATATATATATATACCTATCAAGCATAACATTATGACCACTGACAGGTGAAGTGAATATAATCACTGATTATCTCTTCAACACGGCACCTGTTAGTGGGTGGGATATATTAGGCAGCAAGTGAACATTTTGTCCTCAAATCGCAGTTGTGTATGGGCCTTCATAGCCGCAGACCAGTCAGGGTGCCCATGCTGACCCCTGTCCACCGCCGAAAGCGCCAACAGTGGGCACGTGAGCATCAGAACTGGACCACGGAGCAATGGAAGAAGTTGATCTGGTCTGACAGGGGTCGGCATGGGCACCCTGACTGGTCTGCGGCTATGCAGCCCCATACACAACAAACTGCAATGCACTGTGTATTCTGACACCTTTCTATCAGAACCAGCATTAACTTCTTGAGCAATCTGAGCTACAGTAGCTCGTCTGTTTGATCAGACCACACGGGCCAGCCTTCGCTCCCCACGTGCATCAATGAGCCTTGGCCACCCATGACCCGGTCGCCGATTCACCACTGTTCCTGCGGTTTTGGAGATGCTCTGACCTCGCTCAAATCCTTACGCTCGGCCATTTTTCCTGCTTCTAACACATCAACTTTGAGGACAAAATGTTCACTTGCTACCTAATATATCCCACCCACTAACAGGTGCCGTGATGAAGAGATAATCAGTGTTATTCACTTCACCTGTCATTGGTCATAATGTTATGCCTGATCGCTGTATATATATATATGTGTGTGTGTGTGTGTGTGTGTTTGTGTACACACATACATTATATAAACACAAACTTTTATGTTAGATGTGATTAATAGCGATTAATTGATTTGACAGCACTAGATGTGTTGTTTTCTTCATTTAGTTTTATTATCATTTGTAACCGTTATCCATTAATAAAAACTTTGTAGTTGATTATACCGTTTATCATTTAATCAATTTTTATTATATTTTTAGATTAATTATTATTTTCCTTGCTCTCGCAATGCTTTCTATTATTTTTTTAATCCTATGATTGTGGGGTTTTAATGGAATATTTGTCTTCACGAATAAGAGATAAGAGGGAATATCGCAATTTCATGGTTTTATGGAATGTTGTTGTGAAGCAGTATAAAAACACCTTTTTTATTTGTGCTGGTCAGATGAAGATTATTCAATAAACCCTGCTCATTTCTGCTAATTCATGGCTTCCTCTGTCAACCTCTCAGGCTGATAGAAGTCTTGGGTACCAAACAGAATACTGATTTTATGTATCAGACAAGACTTTTGGATACCAGGCATAGAGACCGGATCCAGTATTCCTGGCATGGGGATCCGATTTAACCTTGGTGTCTGATGACATTCATGAATGCACAAATGCAGACACAGCACAGTGATGTCATAGTGCAGAGGCAATTGAAGGACGAAGTCGTTTCTAAAATAATGAGTTTAGGAGACTCATTATAGCCATTCTTTGATGCCCAAAATCTCATATAAAAACACATCTACTTCTGAGATGTTACTCCTTTTTATGTATAAAGACAGCACACTATTTAAGAGATGGATACATATAGTAAAGAGTTCATTAGTCTTCACTGAATCTTAAAAAAAAAAAAAAAAAGGCCAAATGCAAAGTGCACTAAAGCTGAATGACTTACTTGCTTAAAAACAAGAAAAGATGACTGTTAATGTTTACTTTGCTTATTTACACAATTATTATTATCTAATATTATGGAATGTGTTTGTTTAATACTCATGGAAATGCTTTGAAAAGAGACAATTTAGGAAAAAAAGGTGAAAATACATAGTAAAAAATTCATTTTTTTCATTTTGTGAATTTTTATTTTCAATGTTAAAATTCTGTATTATTATTAATGTATTGATATAAACTTTCATATTGCTAAATTTTATTGCTGATATTTTTTATTTGCTGTCTATAGCAGTGGTGCAATATATGGACATCAGTATTTTATTTCAGTGAACAATATGGTATTGTTGTTTTTCTGATATTTTGCTGCCTTTCTGAAATGTCATTTATGATAAAATCTTGGTATAATCATAACTTTCTGAGAGTATGGCAGCTTCCCCAGGCAGCTCAAGAGGTCATAATGTCTTGGGTTGAATTCAGTGACCGGCTCTGGGATGCACAGCATGTGTGTCTTGGTCTTGTCAAAGTAATGCACCATTACAAAATACGTTCACCCAGTTCTTTTATTTTCTGTTTTAGAGGTACAAATGCTGGATGTTTACATGTGATATTTTAATAGATAGGAAGTAATCATTTCAAGGCTCTTAACTAGCTGTCTCAGAAAATGTGGCTAATTTTCAGACATGTTGTGATGAAATGATCGGAGAGAAAGAAAGAGATGCATTTTTGTGACAAGATATAAAGGTGTTTTTCTGTAATTTCATGTCTGTCAGTGTGAGCAGCTATAAAGTAGGTCAATCTCTCACTGCCCAGAAAAGTGGCTATAATTTACCCAAAAGCCTCATTTTGTGATTTAAAAATAGGCTGTCTATATAAAGCACACGATAGTCCCGCCATATCTTATGCTGTCTAGTCCCATACGATTCTTCTTCATTCTCCCTCTGTCCAATGAACCTTTATCCAGTTTATCAAACGTGCGTTTTCTACCAGCATTTGTGCCCTAAAGCAGACAAACTGCCTTCCTAAAGCTGAATGCATCCATGATCTGCCTTGGAGAAACTCACCAGACCCTCTTTACTCATAAGTATCTGCTCATATTTGTACTGCATATTTACAATAGATAAAAACATTGAAAATAGTATGATTTCTGTCATTCTCCATGTAATTCAGAACTACATAAAACATGATGGGACTTTGCATTTGTAATATGTTTTAGCTTTTTATTGACTTCTCAACATGTGAGTAGCAATCAGCCAAATTCAGCACAGATGCACTGGAGTATAAAAATAAAAACACATTGTTTGTACAGTATACTATTATGATGATCTTTTCAATGGGGAAGAGAAAGACAAACCATGTATAGAGTTATACTTAACTGACTTCTGATCATCAATGAGTGAATCATAGTGATTTATGTGAATTATTAATCTTTGTTTGCATGATTTTCAGTTGTTTTGGGGTGGTAGGTGAGTGTGCTTTTGTTTGGGTGGGTGACTGGATAAATCGAGGTCATCTCTGCAAATGATGTAATGCATGAAGATAATCAGACAAACTGCCTCCTTTCATGTCATATCAAGTTTTTAGATGTAAAACTATAAAACAGCACTTGGATTATCATCATCCACTCTGATAAATAAATGCTTCTGATAATTCTGACAGAAATAATAAACCATTAAATATTGTCCTTGCTGGCTTACTGCCTGGTTCTGGTTCTGTGATGTGGGTCAGAACAAATTTGAAAAAACATGTAACCGCTTTTTGCTTCTCTTTTCCTCCTGACCCAGATTTCTTTCCGCCTGCCTTACAGCACAGAGTGAGACTGCAGCACCATTAAAAGCTGCTGCAGCGGACACACACACACACACACACACACACACACACAGTTTTCATTTGCCAATCACACTCTCCTCAGCATTTTACACAAAGATCACTTTTGCCACCAGAGCTTGTTCAACTATCAAAACCAAACCATGCTGTCCTGAGACACTGCAGAAAAAAAGGCCTCACTCAGAGAAATCAGGCTGACTGCTGGTTTCTAGGCAACGGGAGCCTGTCTCTTAGCGACCGAATGAAAGAGAATGGAACGTAGGTTAATAGAAGAGAGAATCATTTTATGAGGAATGTATCATGAAATGTAAAATATTTTAAAATAATAAATAAACAACCACAGTGTTGTGACTAGAATTTATTTTGTGAGTGGTGAATTTATTTGGTGTTACTTATGTCTTCCCAAACCCCTCCCTTCATTCACGCTTTTCTCTGGAGACCGCAATGTTCAGCACCACAGACAGCGACCCGCCTATCCAAAGGTCCGTTGCCAGGGTAACGGGCGGGGAGGGGGTGCATGATGCTGCATCCTGTAATTTGATGCACAGACAAGAGGCTCAACACGCCAACTCTGGGGAACTCGTATATCTGTGCAGTCTATGTGAAATAAACAGCAATATACATATTATACACTATACGTATTTATATGATATGAAATACTAGTGAAATACTAGTGTGTGATTTATATGTATATTTGATTTCCATACGTCCGAGAAAAAAAATGACCTTGAGATGTGAATCCCTTCGCTCTGCCCTCTAGTGTCATGTTTCTGATATATGGTTCGGATTTCACAGACCCTCATACGTAATCAGCTGTGGTGGGAGGGAGCACAGAACAAAGGGGGCGGGTGGGGCCGAGTTTGTCACGTGATCTGTGTAACTAAACCACAAGATGTCACTGCTCACCATGGAGACACTAGAACACATATACACGCTCTACACATAAATACTGGCTCATTTATTCTCTTAAAACTTATAAAACGTGTTTTAAATGCTGATTCCAATAAAGGATAAATAACAAAAAGTTTTATTTTTTTCCCCCAAATTAATGAGATATTTATTTTCGGATTTTAGTGTAGTACATTTGATATTGTGATGCCGCAATTCGTAACACTTTAGAATAATAGTCCGTCATTAATAAGTGGAAGTAATGTAGGAATAATGAGTAGTACAACATTAACACTTCAGCTACTACAATTAACTAATATAGAAACAAGCTTAACTAATCAGTAAGTAATATCAAATTTAGGAGATAGTTCCTTATTAGGTAATCAATAATTACTTATTGCGATTAGCCTCATTAATAACTATTAACTAACTGGCAAATTATAAAGGTATTATAGGTATTATATTATACCTTAGCCCTAAATTTTATGTTAATCAGTCTTACTGATTAGCTAAGCTTGTTTAATAGTAGCAGCTGAAGTGTTAATGTAGTACTACTCATTAGTCCTGCATTACTTCCTGCATAGTTAATTAATATATTAATTAATTAATGCATAATTAATGACGGAGCATTATTCTAAAGTGTTACCCTGCAATTTTATAATTGTTAGCAATAATAATAGTAATAATAATAATAACCTGGACTTACTAGTATAGCTGTTCACGTTTGGTCCTCATTAAACATCACTAGGAAATATTTGTAAGAGGTATTGTGAAGAGGATGATGCAGTTATGCAAAATCGCTGTGAGTGGCGCTGCAATACCACACATTACTAACAGTTGCGTCTAACAGATTTCGTGGCTTGGTGTGTCAGACATCACTTTGGCTTTGAACAATGAACCGCCACGACGCTTTTAAATATGTCAGTTAATTTCTGATTTGGAATAGCATAAATGAGTTGATCGCATCTGCCATTTTCATCGGTGTTCAGAGGAAACTATGGCGAGTGAATATACAAGAACATGGATGAGCAAGATGTTTTATCTAATGTGGTTGCTGTTTAATGCCGGAGGAAATGCTGCTCAGATAAACTACTCCCTTCAAGAAGAATCTAAAATTGGAGTAACTGTGGGGAACATTGCAAAAGACTTAGGGATTGATCCGACTTTATTGGAGAACAGGAATTTACGCATCGTTGCGGGGACAAAGCAAGAGCTCTTTCGGGTAAATCATGAAGACGGCGCTTTGTTTGTGAACCAGAGGATAGACAGAGAAGAGCTGTGTGCTAAAACCAACCCATGTCTCATTCATCTTAAAGCAGTGACAGAAAATCCACTCGAAATGCACCAGATATCAGTGGACATCATCGATGTCAATGATAATCCACCTAGTTTTTTGGATGAAAACTATAAATTGGAAATACTTGAATCTGCAATGACAGGAGCACGATTTCAGTTAGAAACAGCTCACGACCCAGATATAGGCTCAAACGACTTGCAGGCATATAAACTGAGCCAAAATCATTATTTTCGTTTAGAAACGGAAGACATGGGAGACGAAGGTAAGATTCCTGTCCTTATTCTACAAAAACCTCTTGATAGAGAAAAAAGCGCAAGGCATACGCTAATATTGACTGCGACAGATGGCGGAAAGCCACAGAAATCATCTGCTGTAAATATTACTATTGTTGTGTCAGATGTCAATGATAATACTCCAATTTGTGACAAACAAAAATACACAGTGACGGTGAAAGAAAACGCCCCCGAAGGAACATTTCTGCTCCGCGTAAATGCTTCAGACTCAGATGACGGAATAAATGGGGAAATTGAATACTCTTTAAGGAACAAGTTCAGGAATGGTGCATCCGAGGTTTTCGATTTAGATAGTTTAACGGGGGAGTTAAAGATAAAAGGTGGGCTAAATTTTGAGGAAAGGCAAGTTTATGAGCTAAAGATAGTGGCTGCGGATAAGGGGGCCGTATCGTTGTCTACACAGTGTAATGTGCTTGTTAATGTTGAGGATGTCAACGACAACCGGCCTGAGATTGACGTCACCTCGGTATCTAGCCACATTCCTGAGGATGCTCCTCCTGGGACCGTCGTGGCTTTGATGGGAGTTACTGACCTGGACTCAGGTATGAACGGAAAGATAGTTTGCGCTCTTCCCAAAAATATTCCATTTGATCTCAAGCCATCGCCTGATGGAAACTTTTATTCCCTGGTAACTAAAGAATACATTGACAAAGAATCTAAATCTTCTTATGATATCACTATAACAGCCAAAGATTTAGGAACCCCATCTTTATCATCAACACGATCGATTCACGTCGAGGTCACGGATGTTAACGACAACAGCCCTACATTTACTCAAAGCCCTTATACATTCTACGTGGTCGAAAACAACAAACCAGGAATTGCCGTTTTCTCATTAAGTGCAGCTGATATAGACGAAGGTGAAAACGCACGTGTCTCATATTCAATTGATCGAGTGAATTCACACCAAAGCATGACATCTTTCCTGAGTATTAATGAGGCGAATGGTACCGTTTACTCATTGAAGAGCTTTGACTTTGAGTCTTTAAAAACATTTCAATTCTTTGTTGTGGCCAAAGACTCTGGAAGTCCGTCTCTGAGCAGTAACGTGACAGTGAACGTGTTTATTCTGGATCAGAACGACAACGTTCCTGTGATCTTATATCCAGTCAGCGCTAACGGTTCTGCTGAGGGTGTGGAAGAGATTCCCCGGAATGTGAACGCAGGGCATTTGGTGACTAAAGTCAGAGCCTATGACGCAGATATAGGATACAACGGCTGGTTATTGTTTTCACTGCAGGAAGTTAGTGACCACAGTCTCTTTGCTTTGGACCGCTATACAGGACAGATAAGGACCCTTCGCTCATTCACAGAAACAGACGAGGCCCAGCATAAACTGCTCATACTGGTCAAAGACAATGGGAACGTTTCACTCTCAGCAACAGCGACTGTGATTGTCAAAGTTGTGGAGCCCAAAGAGGCTTTTGCAGCTTCTGATGTTAAAAACGCAGTAAAAGACGAGGAGGAAAACGACGTGACATTTTATCTGATCATCACTTTGGGCTCGGTTTCAGTGCTTTTTGTCATCAGCATCATCGTGTTGATTGTAATGCAGTGCTCGAAATCTACAGACTATTCGTCCAAGTATTTACAGGACACAAATTACGACGGGACTCTGTGTCACAGCATCCAGTACAGATCTGGAGACAAACGGTACATGTTAGTTGGACCCAGAATGAGTATCGGCTCTACTATAGTCCCGGGCAGTAATAGGAATACTCTAGTGATACCAGATCGCAGGAGGAGAGATTCTGGAGAGGTAAGCGCAATTATATTCTATAATTTTTTTTTTTTTTTTAAGTTAAAAAAAGTTAAAAGTCTTTTCGAAGAGCTGTCCTTGGTGCTGAAATTCAAAACCGTACATTCTCATGAACCTCTTCAACCCGGTGATGACATTTCGTCTCACATTCTAACGTTTTTTTCTTCTTCTCAAATTACCTTTTTTTTAGAAGAACACACGTACTAGTAAATGTGTATAGTAAATAAGCTGATCGGAGTACAAAGAACATTAACTACTATCTCAACAGTGGTGGAGAACAAAACTCATTTTTATAGTAAAACTACATTCATCTTAGTGCAAATACTTTTATCCATCGTTGTAAATACCCATCTGAAGAAGACCCTGGACATATAGCCAAAACATGTCTGCAACTAAGAGTTGCAAACTAAGAGTTTTGCAGATTTTACCAATTAATAGAAGTTCAGATTAAATATTTAGAAACAGAAACTTTATTAAAACAAAAGTAAAAAACATATAACGTATTAAAAATAACAAATAATGTATTAAAAAGTACTCTCACCTTTAAAATACATGACTGAAAAAATACTTTTTTTTTTAAAACTGAACCCTTAATTGAGAGTAGTTAGTCAGTCAGTCAGTCAGAAATTAACTTGAGTCAGTCACACTCATTAATGGCTATAGCCTAGACAAATATAAATCTATAACTGTTAATATAATTTAATAATAAATTGTATATATATATATATATCAAACACAATCATCTATATGACAGTTCATGCTTTAATTTAGCTTTTAGTTTTAGTTTTCTTTTTTTCTCCTCATTTAGTTGATGTTTTTGTCCAAAGTGACTTTAAATTTGTATTTCAAAATATAGAGTCTATAAATTAAAAAATATCACAAGCAATTTGTCATCGAGTTAACTAATCAACTAAAAAAAGTATCATCCACCTAGCTCCATTCTTCAAAACGCTTATGTAAGTAACATAACACCAGATAACTGATTAGCCCAGACATCCATCAGTCAAACAAAGTGAATGTTCATTGGTTGATATAATAAATTACGTAGCTAGGGATTGTGGTACATGTAGTCCGACAGAAACAAAATACTATTCTGTCGAGCACATGCAAATTACGCTTACAGTTTAACTCATTCTAAATATGACCCAACATCAGTTTTTGTATCATTATTATATCTGTATTACAGCACACCTCTGCTATCTCTGTCATGTGATATAATCCTATATTACGGAGTCACTATAAGTGCATTATTTTGAGTGAAATTTGTGCTATGTATTTGATATTGAAGTGAATGGAATTTTTATTATCAGGTTAGGCTACTTTACTTTAAAGCTAGCGAAGCCTGCTATCTGCATTGACGTGTATGGTAATGTTTCCTAGAACTGAAATTCTTTATAATCCGCTATATTCTCAGTTCGCCTCATGGTGTCAGTATTACACAAGGAAAGCTTTTGAGATTCAGTCCCTCCTCTTCAAGTTATTGGCGTCACACAATTGTTCCTCTCCACCAAAAGCGCAATTCTGTGTTGTTGAAACACCTGGTAGTCGGCGTGGATTATGGTGATTTGTTTGAAGATATTGCACATTTTTCGCTCATTAAGAAAGCAAGGGCAACATCAATTTGTTTTGTGATCTTAAGCATTTGATTCATGATGGAACCCGAAGGACAAAAGCGCAGATGGGAGTGCTGGTGGATCGCTTTGTGCTTCTCCTTTCTGCTGTGTTTCGGACTGCAGGTTTCAGCGCAGATAAGATACACTATTCCAGAGGAAGTAAAAGAGGGAACCGTCGTTGGAAATATTGCGAAGGATTTAGGTCTTGATGTCAGTGCTTTGGTGGACAGGCGGTTCCGTATTGTTTCTGGATCCAATGATGATTTTTTTCAGGTAAATCCGAGCGGCGTCTTGCATGTTCATAAGAAAATCGACCGAGAATCGCTGTGTGATAGTCATAGCGCATGCATGATAAATCTGAAGATTGTCGTAGAAAATCCCCTTGAAATACATTATTTTGGCGTGGAGGTGACCGATGTAAATGACAATTCGCCCACTTTTAGTGAACATGAGAAACGATTGGAGATTTCAGAATCGACTGCTCGAGGGACGCGTTTTCAGCTTAAGGCGGCGCGTGACCCGGATGCAGGGGGGAATTCTGTTCGTGCATACAAACTAACCCAAAATGAACACTTTGATCTAGAAGTCAGAGATCAGGGAGAAGATAAACTGCCATTTTTAGTTTTACAAAAAACTCTTGACCGTGAGATTAATGATGAATATAATTTAATTTTAACCGCAATCGACGGAGGAAATCCTCAAAGATCAGGAACTCTAAATATAACAATTAACGTCCTTGACATAAATGACAATAGACCGGTTTTTAGCCAAGATATGTATTCTACAAATCTAAAAGAAAATATACAAGTTGGAACGCTAGTCATTCAGGTTCAAGCAAGTGATGCAGATTATGGTTCAAATGGAGAGGTCACCTACGCATTTGGCAGCGATCAGAACCCAAAGGTGTATGACATATTTAGTTTGGATAAACTGACAGGTGACATTCGTGTGAAAGGTGATATAGATTTTGAGGACAAATCTATTTACAAACTTGATGTTCAAGCATCTGATAATGGCCAGCCCCCTATGAAGACAGATTGTAGAGTTGTCATAAAAATTTTAGACACAAACGATAATACACCTGAGATCGATGTGACGTCACTGTCAAAGATGGTGCCTGAAGATTCCAAGCCTGGCACTGTGATCTCACTCATTAGTGTTACCGACAGAGACACTGGTGTTAACGGAAAAGTTGTGTGCTCTCTCTCAGAAAATGTTCCATTTGAATTAAAACCATCAGTTCAGGAAAACATGTACTCGTTAGTGACTAAAGGAGACCTGGACCGTGAAACTGTATCACATTATGAAATTACAATAAGAGCGACCGATTTAGGTCAGCCTCCACTGTCCTCCTTTAAAACTCTGAGCGTGCAGGTGTCAGATGTTAATGATAACCCACCTGAATTTAGCCTAAATCCCATCGAATTATATATGATTGAAAACAATGCTGCAGGCGCGCCCATTCTCACGCTGAGTGCTTTTGACAAAGACCTAAATGAAAACTCTGTTATTTCATATCAGATTATTAAAGGGAATGGGACACAAAGTGACATGACATCTTTTTTAAATATTAATTCTGAAACAGGCGCAATTTATGCACTTAAAAGTTTTGATTTTGAAACTACCAAAACGTTCCAGTTCCATGTGCTTGCAAAAGACTCTGGAAGTCCGTCTCTGAGCAGTAACGTGACAGTGAACGTGTTTATTCTGGATCAGAACGACAACGTTCCTGTGATCTTATATCCAGTCAGCGCTAACGGTTCTGCTGAGGGTGTGGAAGAGATTCCCCGGAATGTGAACGCAGGGCATTTGGTGACTAAAGTCAGAGCCTATGACGCAGATATAGGATACAACGGCTGGTTATTGTTTTCACTGCAGGAAGTTAGTGACCACAGTCTGTTTGCTTTGGACCGCTATACAGGACAGATAAGGACCCTTCGCTCATTCACAGAAACAGACGAGGCCCAGCATAAACTGCTCATACTGGTCAAAGACAATGGGAACGTTTCACTCTCAGCAACAGCGACTGTGATTGTCAAAGTTGTGGAGCCCAAAGAGGCTTTTGCAGCTTCTGATGTTAAAAACGCAGTAAAAGACGAGGAGGAAAACGACGTGACATTTTATCTGATCATCACTTTGGGCTCGGTTTCAGTGCTTTTTGTCATCAGCATCATCGTGTTGATTGTAATGCAGTGCTCGAAATCTACAGACTATTCGTCCAAGTATTTACAGGACACAAATTACGACGGGACTCTGTGTCACAGCATCCAGTACAGATCTGGAGACAAACGGTACATGTTAGTTGGACCCAGAATGAGTATCGGCTCTACTATAGCGCCAGGCAGTAATAGGAATACTCTAGTGATACCAGATCGCAGGAGGAGAGATTCTGGAGAGGTAAGAGCTGGCGGATTTATTATTTTTTGCACTCTTCGATTTAAATGCATTATTTTTTGCATAATAATTTATTGTGTTCCTTCTCCGCTTGGTCGTGTCGACTTTTCCGGTTTTGTTTTGGCATAGCTGTTTTGATTGTTTATAAAATATTGAGCTTTTTTGTATAAAGGTAGTTTTGTGACAGATTTTGTATGTTGATGTACGAATTTCTGTAGTGGAACAGAACTATTTTCTCTTCTAATCATTGTTGCAATATAAATAATAGTTTTTTGCACTAATCCACTGTGTACTTAGTGACAAAATTAATTAGTTCATGAGTTCATGGCAGTACGCCGTGTTTTTAATAATAAGACTTGCTTGTCATAGCCATTGATTTGTGCGGAACTGTCCGTGGTACTGACATTTGCTGTGTGAGAATTTTACCATGTTTGTTTATCATGCTATATTTTGTATTATATATATATATATATATATATATATATATATATATATATATATATATATATATATATGTACTACATATGTATGTACATATGTACTATTCATTCATATTAATTTAAACATTTGCTCTCTGCCTTTATGCTATAGTTTAAGTGCATGAGATGTTTAAAATATTGACATGTTGCAGTGGACCTCATGGTGTCAGTATTACACAAGGAAACGTTTGGTCCAAGGATGTGGTTCGCGTCACACTGGTTTTTAATACAGGCTAGAGCGCACTGACTGCTCTTTTAGTCTGGACATATACATACAAAGGATTCCGCGATTTCCGAGCAAAAGATGTTCTCAAATTCTTCCTCGAAGCATTTAAATAGATTTATGCAGTAATTATAAGGAGAATACATTTACACTTGTTCCTCAGAGGACGGTTTTCAGCATGGATGCTGGAGAACAAAGGCGCCGATGGGAGTACTGGTGGATTTCTCTGTGTTTCTATTTGCTACTATGCCTCGGACAGCAGGTTTCAGCGCAGATAAGATACAGTATTCCCGAGGAGGTTAAAGAGGGGTCGATTGTGGGAAATATTGCTAAGGATTTGAGTCTTGATGTCAGTACATTGGTGGACAGACGGTTCCGTATTGTTTCTGGATCAAATGACGCTCTTTTCCAGGTAAATCAGAACAATGGCATCTTGTATGTGGAAAAGCAAATCGACAGAGAGGAGCTGTGTGATGGACCTGATGCATGCTTGATAAGTCTGAAAACTGTTGTCGAAAATCCGCTTGAAATTCATTATGTAGAAGTAGAAATTATCGATATAAATGATCATGCACCCAATTTTGCTTATAAAGACGTCCTTTTAGAAATAGCAGAATCAACCCTACCGGGTGAGGACTTTCAATTGCATGAAGCACAGGACCTTGATTCAGGCGTGAATTCTGTTCGTTTATATAAACTGAGCCAAACCGACTATTTTGAACTTGAGTTTCGCGAAAATGGGGGAGAGAGAAAAGTCCCTGTCTTAAAATTGCGTAAAATACTTGACAGGGAGCGTCAGGTCACTCACAGTTTAACACTGACTGCTGTTGACGGTGGGAATCCGCCACGATCAGGGAGTATCGTTATTAATGTCACGGTGCTGGATGACAATGATAACAGGCCAAAATTCAGTCAAGAGCTTTATTCTGTCACATTGCAAGAAAACGCTCCTGTTGGTACTCTTGTCATTAAATTGAACGCCACTGATTTAGATGAAGGTCAGAATGGCGAAATTGTTTATTCATTTGCGAAGAATATCGAAAAGCAGGTTTACGACACATTTGATTTGGACAACACTGGTGAGATTAGTGTGAAGGGCAATTTGGATTTTGAGAAAAATAATGTTTATAGATTCGGTGTTATGGCGTCAGATAAAGGCCAGCCACCAAAGACAAGCAACTGTAGAATTATCATTAAAATGATTGACGAAAATGATAATGGACCAGAGATAGATGTTACCTCACTGTCTGATGTAGTTCCCGAAGATTCAAAACCAGGAACGGTCATTTCACTTGTTAGTATTACCGATAAAGATTCAGGCGTCAATGGCAAAGTTATTTGTAGAATATCTGACAATGTTCCTTTTGAACTGAAGCCGTCATTCAAAGAAAATATGTACTCTCTTGTTACGAATGCAAAGTTAGATAGAGAGCTCGTTTCTCAATATGATATCACAATAACGGCCACAGATTTGGGTCAGCCCCCTCTGTCCTCAATCAAAACACTGAAAGTGCAGATATCAGATGTGAACGATAACGTTCCAGAATTTGCTCACAATCCTTTAGAACTATATTTAATGGAAAATAACCCCCCAGGAGCATCCATATACTCTGTTAGCGCCTTCGATAAAGATATGAATGAAAATGCTGCAATAACCTATCAAATAATTAGAGAAGATGGAGCAAGAAGTCATATGTCGTCCTTTATTAATGTGAACTCAGACAATGGACATATACATGCGCTTAAAAGTTTCGACTTTGAAACTGTAAAAACGTTCCAGTTCCACGTGCTCGCTACAGACTCTGGAAGTCCGTCTCTGAGCAGTAACGTGACAGTGAACGTGTTTATTCTGGATCAGAACGACAACGTTCCTGTGATCTTATATCCAGTCAGCGCTAACGGTTCTGCTGAGGGTGTGGAAGAGATTCCCCGGAATGTGAACGCAGGGCATTTGGTGACTAAAGTCAGAGCCTATGATGCAGATATAGGATACAACGGCTGGTTATTGTTTTCACTGCAGGAAGTTAGTGACCACAGTCTCTTTGCTTTGGACCGCTATACAGGACAGATAAGGACCCTTCGCTCATTCACAGAAACAGACGAGGCCCAGCATAAACTGCTCATACTGGTCAAAGACAATGGGAACGTTTCACTCTCAGCAACAGCGACTGTGATTGTCAAAGTTGTGGAGCCCAAAGAGGCTTTTGCAGCTTCTGATGTTAAAAACGCAGTAAAAGACGAGGAGGAAAACGACGTGACATTTTATCTGATCATCACTTTGGGCTCGGTTTCAGTGCTTTTTGTCATCAGCATCATCGTGTTGATTGTAATGCAGTGCTCGAAATCTACAGACTATTCGTCCAAGTATTTACAGGACACAAATTACGACGGGACTCTGTGTCACAGCATCCAGTACAGATCTGGAGACAAACGGTACATGTTAGTTGGACCCAGGATGAGTATCGGCTCTACTATAGCGCCAGGCAGTAATAGGAATACTCTAGTGATACCAGATCGCAGGAGGAGAGATTCTGGAGAGGTAAGATTGGCGGATTTATTATATTTTGCACTCTTTAAACATTTGTCATTTGCATATTACGTTTTTTGGCGTGTTCCTTCTCCACCTGCTTATCATTTATTGCGTTGATTTTGGCATGGCTGTTTTATGTGTTTATAAAAAAAATAGGACAAGAAAAACACAGGAGCGTCCTTATTGCTCTTTCAACATGACCACATATAAATACATAAATAGGGAATTAGCTCCTTGATATTCAAGCAAATTATGTTCTCAAAATGGTCCACGAATGATTTTAATAGATCGATGCGTTGCGTGATGGAATATTTGCTAGTTTGATGCATCTAAAGCTGTTCTTAAATCCTCTGAAAATTGTCTAAACATGTGCTGTTATACATAGCAAAAACATTTTTTCCATGTTAAGACGTTACGTTTTAAGGAGATGATGATGGCATGAATTCTGTTTGATTTAATAAATTGAGCCAAACTGATTATTTTGAACTTAAAGGAGAGACAAAAATCTTTAAATTAGGTAATTTGCTTGACAGGGGGCTTCAGGTCACTTTTAAAACTCTTGTTATTTGCATTATCTTTTTCTTTCTCTTTGACTCTGTCAACACGGTAAAGATTTATATGAAACTATATATATCCAACTGTTGACTGTTGGCTTATTTTAGAATTGTATTTACTTTAAGTGTTTTGAACATCAACAATTCTGTACTATGTTACAGTCTCGGTGCATGTCATGTTATTTTAAGGAGAAAACGTCATAAACTTTTTTTTTTTTTTTTTTTTACGAGAGGCACTGTGCAACTTAATAGTTCTGAAATCGTGGGTTAATGCACCTGCTCCGTGATTCATCAGCGTTATGATGATATTGGTGGCTGATGGTTGGTGTTGCTGTTGTTTGTTTTTAAAATACAACAATTCTACAGACGAAATACACAAGTATAGTCATATGCAAGATCGCTGTAATTGTATCTCGATAAAAGAGAGCAAAAATAACGTTATTTCCGTAATTATTTCCGGCTTCTTATAGTTTTTGCTCATCTGTGACATTCTTCACAAACCTCATGGTGTCATCGTTGTACAGGGAAAGCGTCTATTCACCCTGCCCCCATATTCTAGTTTGCATTATGCAGGTTGTTCAACGCAAGAGGAGGGTGATATTTGTTTGAAGACCGAGAAAGACAGAACTGCGTAACGCCTGTTCGTGCTTCACATTTGTTTGTTCGGTTATGTATGTATAATGTGACCAGTGGCATTTACTTCTGGATTTCGCTATCGTTCGCAATGGAAGCTGGAAGACAAAGGCGCAAAGGGGAGTACTGGTGGATGATTGTCTGTTTTCTTTTGTGCTTTGGGCAGCAGCTTTCAGCTCAAATAAGATACTCTATTCCAGAGGAGGTAAAAGAAGGATCTATTGTAGGAAATATCGCCAAGGATTTGGGACTTGATGCGAGTACTTTGATGGACAGACGGTTCCGCATCGTATATGGATCAGGATCGGAGGAAGCGCTTTTCGTGGTAAATCAGAACAATGGTGTCTTATATGTTCAACGAAAAATTGACAGAGAGGAGCTGTGTGATAGTATTGGAGCATGCTTGATTAACCTAAAAATAGTGGTGGAAAATCCACTCGAGATCCATTATATTGCCGTTGAGATAACTGATGTAAATGATCACGCCCCTACATTCACAGAAAAAGAAAAGCGATTAGAAATATCTGAAAACACACTTCAAGGAACGCGTTTTCAGCTGCAAGTTGCGCGTGACCCGGATAGTGGAGTGAATTCTGTGCGTTTGTATAAATTAAGTCAAAACGAGCATTTTGATTTAGAAATAAGGGACAGGGCAGAGGACAAACTGCCTTTTTTGGTTTTACAAAAGCCTCTTGACCGTGAGAACAAAGCTGAACACAATTTAATACTAACAGCAATAGACGGTGGCAATCCGCATAGATCAGGAAAATTAAACATAACAGTACTTGTTCTTGACGTCAATGACAACCGTCCTTTGTTTAGTCAAGATGTTTATTCTTCAACTCTACATGAAAACGTTCAAATTGGAACCTTAGTAATAAAAGTTACGGCAAGTGATTCTGATTATGGTCCAAATGGTGAAGTGTCTTACTCCTTTGGAGGGGACAACAACGAAAACATACTTCAAATATTTAGCCTGGATAGATTAACAGGGGAAATACGTGTTATAGGAGAGGTTGACTTTGAAAAGAACAATGTTTATAAGCTGGATATACAAGCAATTGACAATGGACAGCCACCTTTGAACACTGACTGTAGAGTAATTATAAAAATACTTGACCTAAATGATAATGAGCCGACCATTGAGGTGACGTCACTATCGAACGTTGTACCTGAAGATTCCAAGCCTGGCACTGTGATCTCACTCATTAGTGTTACCGACAGAGACACTGGTGTTAACGGAAAAGTTGTGTGCTCTCTCTCAGAAAATGTTCCATTTGAATTAAAACCATCAGTTCAGGAAAACATGTACTCGTTAGTGACTAAAGGAGACCTGGATCGTGAAACTTTATCACATTATGAAATTATAATAAGAGCGATCGACTTGGGTCAGCCTCCACTGTCCTCCTTTAAAACTCTGAGCGTGCAGGTGTCAGATGTTAATGATAACCCACCTGAATTTAGCCTAAATCCCATCGAATTATATATGATTGAAAACAATGCTGCAGGCGCGCCCATTCTCACGCTGAGTGCTTTTGACAAAGACCTAAATGAAAACTCTGTTATTTCATATCAGATTATTAAAGGGAATGGGACACAAAGTGACATGACATCGTTTCTGAATATTAATTCTGAGACAGGCGCAATTTATGCACTTAAAAGTTTTGATTTTGAAACTACCAAAAAGTTTCAGTTCCACATACTCTCTACAGACTCTGGAAGTCCGTCTCTGAGCAGTAACGTGACAGTGAACGTGTTTATTCTGGATCAGAACGACAACGTTCCTGTGATCTTATATCCAGTCAGCGCTAACGGTTCTGCTGAGGGTGTGGAAGAGATTCCCCGGAATGTGAACGCAGGGCATTTGGTGACTAAAGTCAGAGCCTATGATGCAGATATAGGATACAATGGCTGGTTATTGTTTTCACTGCAGGAAGTTAGTGACCACAGTCTGTTTGCTTTGGACCGCTATACAGGACAGATAAGGACCCTTCGCTCATTCACAGAAACAGACGAGGCCCAGCATAAACTGCTCATACTGGTCAAAGACAATGGGAACGTTTCACTCTCAGCAACAGCGACTGTGATTGTCAAAGTTGTGGAGCCCAAAGAGGCTTTTGCAGCTTCTGATGTTAAAAACGCAGTAAAAGACGAGGAGGAAAACGACGTGACATTTTACCTGATCATCACTTTGGGCTCGGTTTCAGTGCTTTTTGTCATCAGCATCATCGTGTTGATTGTAATGCAGTGCTCGAAATCTACAGACTATTCGTCCAAGTATTTACAGGACACAAATTACGACGGGACTCTGTGTCACAGCATCCAGTACAGATCTGGAGACAAACGGTACATGTTAGTTGGACCCAGAATGAGTATCGGCTCTACTATAGCGCCAGGCAGTAATAGGAATACTCTAGTGATACCAGATCGCAGGAGGAGAGATTCTGGAGAGGTAAGACTGGCGGTTCATTTTCAATTTCTTGTGATTTTTATTTCTTTTCTTTTTTCCTTTCTTTTGTGTTGTTGTATAAAATTACATTTTAACCCGCAAGTTTTTACCTACAGGTTACAAAATATGTTATCATATAACTGATGAGCTAATTGCAAGTTCAGAATTTATTTGGATTGTTTTGCTTTGCAAAAAACAGCATGTGCACACTTATCCAAATGTCTAAACATATGTTGTTATTCGAAGTAGTGAGAAAGTAAAGGGAGCTGTCCTCTGCGCTGGTGCTGAAATTAATCGTGGTTCAGTTGAATGGCCTGGCCTGGGTTTTAATACATTAAAAGTGGCTTTATTGTGCTCACACACGTCTGCACAAGTTGTTTTGGGTGTTATTTATGCAATTTATGAAACGACGCAGCATGTAGGTTTAGTGCGCAACTGAATGCAATTCTTTTAAGTTGTTTTGTACATAACTGATGTGCTTAATTACATATTTTCGAGAAATTGTCTTTCTGTAGACCGCTTGATGTAACTGTTGCTCTAGTATTTGTGGAGCAGATTAAGACCTGCCCTTGATAATGATGACGTGAAACGGACTATTGTTCGTCACATTCGTAAGGAAAACATTCGCGAGCTGATGAACAGTATAACTTAATAGGCTGTGTGTCTATTTCACAACACTTCAGCTTGTGATTCTTATTAAGTGTGGGTCATATTTCATTATTTACCTTAGCAAAGTCTCTGAGAACCTGACACATTGTACTTCTGGAGACTCCAGGCAGGTTGCCGTTCTGGAAAATGGTGGCACTGTAGACTAAAGGGTTCCTGATGGTTTCACACCTAATTCTAAATGTTTTGCAGTTAACATCTGTCTTTTCTTCTTGGCTTGTTTTTGTGTAACCCTGTTGAACCAATAAGCGTTTTGCTGTCCATTACATGCAGTAATTTCTAGTATTGCAATAATATTGTATCCTCATAAGCATTTAATAATTTTAGATTTTTTCAGTGCGAGTTAAATCTCTTTTTTGACCCATTTTACCTGTAAAATAAAAACCTCCTTATTAATTATGCACACTTAAATATAAGGCGTTTTCACTTCCAGCCTTCCTTAACAATTGTGTATCACATATAAATGATTGAATACAAAATTAATAGTAGTTGTTAAGATTGATATGGTTTGGAATTGGCAAAATGTGCTTGGGGGGGAAAAAAATGCTTAGAATATCAACTTGCAAATTTGAACTTGTCATTCACGCACTGTAAAGATTTATGTCCGTCCTTTCCTTTTCCTTTTTTTTTTTTTTTTTTTTTTTTTTTTTTGCAAACACATCCACTCCACGTGGTGTCGTTGTTACTCTAGGTTACTGTCTTGTAGCAAGCCCTACCCCATCAGACGTCAGCTAATGAGAAACATAACAGTGTTTTGTGCAGAGAGACGGGGCAGTATAACTGTGCGTTTAAAGCAGTGCTAACTAGTAATTTCGTCGTGTGTGGGTTTTCGATAATGCACATGATATCAGAGATTAGAATAGGAAAAAATTGTGTTTCATGGGAAGAGCATTTGTAATCCGAAATTATTCAAATATCTTTATTTGCGATGGATATCGGCGGACAATGGAGCAGACGGCCGAGCTGGTGGATTGCTCTTTCTTTGCTGTTGTGCTTCGGGAATCTGGTTAGTGCACAGATAAAATACAATGTCCCGGAGGAAGTGAAAGAAGGATCTATTGTGGGAAATATTGCTAAGGATTTAAACCTTGATATCAGTCATTTGGCGCACCGAAGGTTTCGTATTGTTTCTGGACCTGATGATGCGCTTTTCCAGGTAAATCAGAACAATGGGGAACTGTATGTCGATAAGAGAATCGACAGAGAGAAGCTGTGTGATGGAAACATTGTTTGTTCGATAAGTTTGAAATGCGTTGTTGAAGAGCCCTTAGAGGTGCATTACATAGAAGTTGAAATAACCGATGTAAACGACAATCCACCCATTTTCCCGAGATCTGAGCAGCAATTTGAAATAGCTGAGCATACGCTTCTGGGAACGCGTTTTCAAGTCCAAACTGCCAAAGATCCAGATCTGGGAATGAATACGGTTCGATATTATAAATTAAGTCAGAATGAGCTGTTTGATATCGACGTTCGGGAAAGGCATGAAACAAAAATACCATTTTTAGTATTAAAGAAAGCGCTGGATAGGGAAAGGAAAAGCAAACATAGACTTAGACTGACAGCCACTGATGGCGGAAATCCACCGAAATCAGGGACTCTTAACATCACTGTTATTGTCTTGGATACAAATGACAATCGACCAGTCTTCAGCCGCGACTCATATTCTGCAACAATCCTGGAAAATGCACCTCTGGGCACTGTCGTAATTAAAATAAACGCAACTGATTTAGATGATGGAATGAACGGCGAAATCGAATACTCGTTAGGCGAAAATTTGGATGGAAAAATCCGCGACATGTTTACGCTTGACAAGAACACGGGCGAATTACAAGTTAAAGGTAACATAGACTTCGAGGAAACGGATGTCTTTAAATTAGATGTGCAGGCATCAGATAAAGGCCAGCCTCCCCTGATAGCTGAAGCAGAACTTAGCATTAAAGTCACAGACGTTAATGATAACTCTCCTGAAATTGAGATAACATCACTTTCTAGTGTTATATCTGAAAATGCGAATTCTGGAACGGCCATAGCTTTAATCAGCGTTTCAGACAAGGACTCCGGTGTCAATGGCAAAGTCATTTGTACATTACCCGAAAATATGCCATTTGAGCTGAAATCATCATTTAAAGAGAATATGTATTCATTAGTGACAAAGGGGCGTTTAGATAGAGAAGTTACTTCAAACTATGAAATCACTATAACAGCCACTGACTTAGGACAGCCACCTTTGACGTCTTTTAAAATATTAAATATACAGGTCTCTGATGTAAATGATAACTCCCCACAGTTTACCCAGAACACATTTGAGCTTTATTTATCTGAAAACAATGTCCCTGGTTCTTCTATATTTTCTGTTACTGCTTTTGATAAAGACTTAAACGAAAACGCTGCACTAACATACAACCTAAATCAAGGTGATTTGACATCTTTTCTAAACATTAATTCAGAAACGGGAATTATTTATGCACTAAAAAGTTTTGATTTTGAAACGACCAAAACCTTTTGCTTTCAAGTTGTTGCTTCAGACTCTGGAAGTCCGTCTCTGAGCAGTAACGTGACAGTGAACGTGTTTATTCTGGATCAGAACGACAACGTTCCAGTGATCTTATATCCAGTCAGCGCTAACGGTTCTGCTGAGGGTGTGGAAGAGATTCCCCGGAATGTGAACGCAGGGCATTTGGTGACTAAAGTCAGAGCCTATGACGCAGATATAGGATACAACGGCTGGTTATTGTTTTCACTGCAGGAAGTTAGTGACCACAGTCTCTTTGCTTTGGACCGCTATACAGGACAGATAAGGACTCTTCGCTCATTCACAGAAACAGACGAGGCCCAGCATAAACTGCTCATACTGGTCAAAGACAATGGGAACGTTTCACTCTCAGCAACAGCGACTGTGATTGTCAAAGTTGTGGAGCCCAAAGAGGCTTTTGCAGCTTCTGATGTTAAAAACGCAGTAAAAGACGAGGAGGAAAACGACGTGACATTTTATCTGATCATCACTTTGGGCTCGGTTTCAGTGCTTTTTGTCATCAGCATCATCGTGCTGATTGTAATGCAGTGCTCGAAATCTACAGACTATTCGTCCAAGTATTTACAGGACACAAATTACGACGGGACTCTGTGTCACAGCATCCAGTACAGATCTGGAGACAAACGGTACATGTTAGTTGGACCCAGAATGAGTATCGGCTCTACTATAGCGCCAGGCAGTAATAGGAATACTCTAGTGATACCAGATCACAGGAGGAGAGATTCTGGAGAGGTAAGGATATTTTTAAAGTATTTTTGAAGATTTTAATTGGGGTTTATATAAAAGTAAATAATTATTTGCGGTTTGCATACGTTTTCACAAAAAAAATGCTTTTAAAGGTGTTTTTGCCCCACTCACTGTGTTGAGCATTATTTTATTTTATTTTATTTTATCCTATATAATTTCATTTTGGAGAAGAGCTGTTTGAAGCAACGTGAAACATACTATATGTATATTATATCGCATCCAAGTTTGTGTTTAAATAATATATATAGTGTATAATTATGTATATATAAATACACACACATGCATATATATATATATATATATATATATATATATATATATATATATATATATATATATATATATATATATATATATATATATATACGATTTTTTAAATATTTATATATAATATAAATCATAAATATATATACAAAATATTCATGCAAATATTTCTTAAATGTATACATGTATGTATATATATATTATTGCGCTATATATATATTATTTAAACACAAACTGTTATTTTGGATGCGGTTAATCGTTTGACAGCACTGATATATATATATATATATATATAGTATACTGTATATACAGTATATAAATGTTGATGTTCCTGCAAATTGAAAATAGTAACGAGGTGAAAGGTCTAATGCTCCACTCGGTGTCAGTGTTGCTCTAATTTTTGTTTTCCTGTTTTAAGTCCGGCCCATAATGATGACACTCACAGTATTGTCCTTATTTATGGGGATGGTACGATCTGAAAAGGCGTTTATGTATGGATCTGTCCTCCGTGTTTATTAGGGGTTTCGCTTAAATGTTTTGCATTACGCAGATAAATTACATAATATACTGCTGTTCCTAATCGCCGAGGATATATTTCTGGCAGTGTCTCGGTAATCGTTCGCCATGGAAGCCAGAGAACAAAGGCGCAAATGGGAGTATTGGTGGACTGCTTTGCGTTTCTTCTTGCTTTTGTGTCTCGGACAGCAGATTTCAGCGCAGATAAGATATTCTATTCCAGAGGAAATGAAAGAAGGATCCGTTGTAGGACATATTGCTAAGGATCTTGGCCTTGATGTCAGCACTTTAGTTAACAGGAGATTTCGTATCGTATCTGGATCAAAGGATGCTCTTTTTCAGGTAAATCAAAACAACGGCGTCTTATATGTCCATAAGAACATCGACAGAGAGGAGCTGTGTGATGGAAATGGAGCATGCTTGATTAATCTAAAAATGATAGTTGAAGATCCCTTGGAAATACATTACGTTGGAGTACAGATAACCGATGTTAATGATAATGCACCTACATTTACAGAAGAGGAGCAGCATTTTGAGATTGCGGAACACACACCCACAGGGACACGTTTCCAAATACAGGCAGCGCGAGATGCTGATACGACAGTAAATAATGTCCGGTCGTATAAACTGAGTCAGAATGAGCATTTCGAAGTTGAGACAAAGGATAGAGATGAGGAAAAAATACCGCTTTTAGTTTTGAAGAAAGCACTTGACCGGGAAAACGCAGCAGAGCATAGATTAATTCTAACAGCAATCGATGGTGGAAATCCAGCACGGTCAGGAAATCTTAACATAATTGTTACTGTTCTTGATGTTAATGATAACCGTCCTGTGTTCAGTCAAGACTCATATTCTGTAACAGTGAAAGAAAATGCAGCAATCGGAACAGTTTTGATAAAACTTAACGCAACTGATTTGGACGAGGGTTCAAATGGTGTTGTAGAATATGCATTTGGAAGAAACTTGAAGCGCAAAGTATACGACCTATTTAAACTGGATAGTGCAACAGGAGAAATTCAGATTAAAGGTGAACTAGACTTTGAGGAAACCGAGGTGTACAAATTAGACGTACAGGCATCAGATAAAGGCCAGCCTCCACTGATTGTTGAATCTGTCGTTACTATTAAGATCATAGACATAAATGATAACGCTCCTGAAATAGACGTAACCTCGCTTTCCAGTGTTGTTTCTGAGGATTCTAAACCAGGTACTGTAATTTCATTGATTAGCATCAGTGACAAAGACTCGGGTGTAAATGGGAAGACTGTACCAAGTATTTCTGATAGTGTTCCTTTTGAGCTAAAACCATCAATTCAAGAGAATATTTATTCCCTTGTAACGAAGGGAAAACTAGATCGAGAACTTGTGTCCCATTATGACATAACAATTACAGTCACTGATTTAGGACATTCGCCTTTATCCTCATTTAAATCTCTGAGTGTGCAGGTATCAGATGTTAATGATAACAGTCCTGAATTTTCTCAAAATCCGCTTGAATTATATTTAGTAGAAAATAACGCAGCTGGTGCCTCCATACTGTCTGTGAGCGCATCCGATAAAGATTTAAATGAAAACGCAATGATTACTTACTATATTATTAGAGGGGACGCTGCAAAAAATAATATGGCCTCATTCTTGAACATCAACTCTGAAACGGGAGTTATTTACGCCTTAAGTCGTTTTGACTTTGAAGTAATTAGAAAGTTTCAGTTCCAAGTCGTTGCAAAGGATTCAGGGACTCCTCCACTTAGCAGTAACGTGACAGTGAACGTGTTTATTCTGGATCAGAACGACAACGTTCCAGTGATCTTATATCCAGTCAGCGCTAACGGTTCTGCTGAGGGTGTGGAAGAGATTCCCCGGAATGTGAACGCAGGGCATTTGGTGACTAAAGTCAGAGCCTATGACGCAGATATAGGATACAACGGCTGGTTATTGTTTTCACTGCAGGAAGTTAGTGACCACAGTCTCTTTGCTTTGGACCGCTATACAGGACAGATAAGGACCCTTCGCTCATTCACAGAAACAGACGAGGCCCAGCATAAACTGCTCATACTGGTCAAAGACAATGGGAACGTTTCACTCTCAGCAACAGCGACTGTGATTGTCAAAGTTGTGGAGCCCAAAGAGGCTTTTGCAGCTTCTGATGTTAAAAACGCAGTAAAAGACGAGGAGGAAAACGACGTGACATTTTATCTGATCATCACTTTGGGCTCGGTTTCAGTGCTTTTTGTCATCAGCATCATCGTGTTGATTGTAATGCAGTGCTCGAAATCTACAGACTATTCGTCCAAGTATTTACAGCACACAAATTACGACGGGACTCTGTGTCACAGCATCCAGTACAGATCTGGAGACAAACGGTACATGTTAGTTGGACCCAGAATGAGTATCGGCTCTACTATAGCGCCAGGCAGTAATAGGAATACTCTAGTGATACCAGATCGCAGGAGGAGAGATTCTGGAGAGGTAAGACATCATCCGTTTGTTTTGTAACTGAATGGCGATTAACTTTCAAAGTCTTGTGATTTATTTATTTTCTCTTTTTTGTGTGTGTGTGTTGTTGTATACAATTATAATTTAATTGGTGCATTTTTATCCACAGGCTATCATATAACTGATGAGCTAATTGCAAGTTAAAAATGTATTTTGATTGTTTTGCTTTGCAAAAAACAAAAAACAAAAAACAAAAAAACAGCACGTGCACACTTATCCAAATGCCTAAACATTTGTTGTTATTCGAAGTAGTGCCAAAGTAAAGGGAGCTGTCCGCAGAGCTGGTGCTGAAGCTGGAATTAGTCGCGGTTCCCTTGAATGGCCTGGGTTTTAATACATTAAAAGTGGCTTTATTGTGCTCACACACGCGTCTACAGAGGTTGTTTTTGGAGTTGTTTGTGCAATTTACGAAACGATGCAACATGTAGGTTTAATGTACCACTGAATGTAATCGTTTTAAGTTGTTTTGTATAACTGATGTGCTTAATTAAATGTTTTTAGGACTTATCTTTCTGTAGACCGCTCGATGTCACTGTTGCTCTAGTATTTGTGGAGCAGATTAAGACCTGCCCTTGATGATGACGTGAAACGGACTGTATTGTTCGTCACATTCGTGAGGAAACATTCGCGAGCTGATGAACAGTACAGCGTTAATAGGCGCTAACCATATTCACGATGGATTTATTTTGTTATATGCGATCTATCTAACATTATATTGTGGCGTCTAATATAGTGATCATTGGAATAACGGTGCAGTAAACACTCGCCATGGAAGCCGGGGGACAAAGGCGCGGATGGGAGTGCTGGTGGATTTCTCTGTGTTTCTCTTTGCTTGTGAGCCTCGGACAGCAGGTTTCAGCGCAGATAAGATACTCTGTTCCAGAAGAGGTGAAAGAGGGATCTGTCGTTGGAAATTGTGCTAAGGATTTGGGTCTTGATATCAGTACACTGGTGGACAGACGGTTCCGTATTGTGTCTGGATCAAATGACGCTCTTTTCCAGGTAAATCAGAACAATGGCATCTTGTATGTGGAAAAGCACATTGACAGAGAGGAGCTGTGTGATGGAAATAGCGCCTGCTCGGTTAATCTGAAAATAGTTGTCGAAAAGCCTCTCGAGGTCCATTATGTGGAAGTTGAAATAACAGATGTGAATGATCACTCTCCATCTTTCCACGATAAAGATTTCTATCTAGAGGTCGCGGAAAACACTGTAACTGGGACACGATTTGAACTTCAGACTGCTCGAGATCTGGATGTGGGAGTTAATTCAGTTCGATTTTACCAGCTGAGTAAAAATGGGCATTTTAATTTAGAAATTAAAGATAGTGTATACGGAGATAAAACCCCATTCCTAGTCTTACAGAAACCATTAGACAGAGAAACCACTGAAATACACAGGTTGCTACTAACTGCAGTAGATGGCGGAAGTCCACCAAAATCGGGCATTCTTAATATCACTGTCTTTGTTTTGGATGTAAACGATAACCGCCCCATATGCAGTAGTGATACATTAACAATAACACTGCGGGAAAATGCAATTATTGACACTATAGTGACAATTATAAATGCAAGTGATGCAGATAGTGGTACAAATGGTGAAATAGAATATACATACGGTAGAAACATGAAGCCAAAAATACGTGAGATATTTCAATTAGACCGAGCGACTGGGGAAATAAGAGTTAAAGGCTTGATTGACTTCGAAGAAAACGAAATCTACAGTTTGATAATCAGGGCTTCAGACAAGGGTCTTCCTCCTTTGAACAATGATTGTCAGCTTATTATTAAGGTTGAAGATGTAAATGACAATAAACCAGAAATACAGGTAACATCTCTTTCAAATGTAATTTCGGAGGACGCAAAAATGGGAACAGTTATTTCTCTTATAAGTGTAAGTGATAAAGATTCTGGCATTAATGGAAAAGTTGTGTGTAGCCTGTCTGACAATGTGCCATTTGAGTTAAAACCGTCTGTTCAGGATAATATGTATTCTCTTGTGACGAAAGAACGCTTAGATCGAGAGTTAGTGTCCGAATATGATATCAAAATTACAGCAACAGATTTAGGTAACCCTTCTCTGTCAGCTTATAAAACTATGTTTGTACAGGTGTCAGATGTAAATGACAACATCCCAGAATTTTCTTCAAATCCTCTTGAGCTTTACTTAACTGAAAACAATCCTCCAGGCGCTTCTATATTTTCTGTCAGTGCCTCGGACAAAGATATTAATGAAAATGCTGCCATAACTTATCATATCATTAGAGGTGGAGGGACACAGAACGACATGGCATCTGTTATGAATATTAATTCTGAGACTGGTGTTATTCACGCGCTAAAGAGCTTTGACTTTGAAATGATAAAAACGTTCCAGTTCCATGTGCTTGCAAAAGACTCTGGAAGTCCGTTTCTCAGCAGTAACGTGACAGTGAACGTGTTTATTCTGGATCAGAACGACAACGTTCCTGTGATCTTATATCCAGTCAGCGCTAACGGTTCTGCTGAGGGTGTGGAAGAGATTCCCCGGAATGTGAACGCAGGGCATTTGGTGACTAAAGTCAGAGCCTATGATGCAGATATAGGATACAACGGCTGGTTATTGTTTTCACTGCAGGAAGTTAGTGACCACAGTCTCTTTGCTTTGGACCGCTATACAGGACAGATAAGGACTCTTCGCTCATTCACAGAAACAGACGAGGCCCAGCATAAACTGCTCATACTGGTCAAAGACAATGGGAACGTTTCACTCTCAGCAACAGCGACTGTGATTGTCAAAGTTGTGGAGCCCAAAGAGGCTTTTGCAGCTTCTGATGTTAAAAACGCAGTAAAAGACGAGGAGGAAAACGACGTGACATTTTATCTGATCATCACTTTGGGCTCGGTTTCAGTGCTTTTTGTCATCAGCATCATCGTGTTGATTGTAATGCAGTGCTCGAAATCTACAGACTATTCGTCCAAGTATTTACAGGACACAAATTACGACGGGACTCTGTGTCACAGCATCCAGTACAGATCTGGAGACAAACGGTACATGTTAGTTGGACCCAGAATGAGTATCGGCTCTACTATAGTCCCGGGCAGTAATAGGAATACTCTAGTGATACCAGATCGCAGGAGGAGAGATTCTGGAGAGGTAAGAATGGCGATTAATTCTAATTACAGTCACCCTGTTTGTTGGATATTTGTGTAAGTTATAATTTGCAAAATCGTATGCTTTTACGTAGTTATGGTTTCATAGCAAAACATTTCGTTAGTTGTTATCCTTTGACAGCTTTGGTTTTCTGATTGTATTGTGAGTTACTACAGCTCGCACGGAGTTGTTCGCTACTTTGGTGCTGAAATGATATGCAGTTCATACAGAAAAAAAATTAATTGCCAAATGCGTAATTTCTGACATGTAAAAATCCATGTCATAAAATCATTTAAAATAAAAACTCCAATATCAGTCGTCAAAAATTACTGAAAATATTTAAACTTAAATTCATAATTTCTCATGTTTGCTTTTTCCCCCCACATGTGTATTTCATACTGTTGATTTTAGATCATTTTTGTTTTGTCAAGTACTGGCATTATTAGACATAAATACAAACTTTTTTCCTTGCTATATAAAGTTTTATTTATATTAAAATGTACATGTATTTGTGTCCATAATGCATTTAATCTCCTATATTTTAAATTACACACTTTAATTAAATGATTTTTTCGAAGTTGTAAGTAAAACAAGGATTATTTTAGTATGTTTTACAAGATAGTACCATTTCAGTTTTTCTACTTAAAATAAATTCACGTTTACTCCATTGTGTTACCGTTTCTTTGTAATTATTTGTTACATTTTTTTAATCACTTTCTTAAATAAATCATATACCTTTTTTCTGAGTGTAGTAACTTTCAATTTTATGGGATTTTCACATTTAAGTGACTTTTGTAATGTGCTCGACAGGGAATGTAACACTTATGAATAAAGCATTATTCATTACCGCTCGGTGTCAGTATTACTCTATGATATGCTGGAGAGATTATGCCCTGCCCTGGATGGTGACATGCGCAGCTCTGTACATTTTAGCAGCCAGTGTGAGGCGAAGAAAATTATAGTGGTTATGGCGGATTGACGACACTACACAGGACATAATTTGAACTGTTTACCTGAATTGTGACAGTACACCGTTTATCCTGCTGCGAGTGATCACGGACGATACATGTCTGGTCCTGGAATACTTTTGCTGTAATCGCTCGCGATGGATAAGGATGGACAAAGGCGCAGATGTGGGTACTGGTGGATTGCTTTGTGTTTGATGCTGCATTGTAAGCAGCCTGTTTCAGCACAGATCAGATATTCTATTCCAGAGGAGGTGAAAGAGGGATCACATGTGGGAAATATTGCTAAGGATCTCGGTCTTGATGTCAGTTCGTTAGAGCACAGACGATTCCGTATTGTTTCTGGATCTAAGGACAGTTTTTTCCAGGTAAATCAGAACAATGGCATCTTGTATGTTGATAAGAAAATCGACCGAGAGGAGATTTGTGATGGCAATGGCGCATGTGTGCTAAACTTAAAGATTGCAGTTGAAAACCCACTCGAAGTTCACTATGTTGAGGTTGAAATAACAGATGTAAATGATCACTTCCCCTCTTTCCCAGAAAAAGACTTGCACATTAAAATAGCGGAAAACACTTTAAAAGGCACTCGCTTTGGTCTACCAACCGCGAGAGATTTAGATGTTGGCGTTAATTCCATTCGTTCCTATCGGCTCGGACAAAATGATCATTTTGATATAGAGATAAGAGACAGTGAATATGGGGATAAAAATCCTTTCCTACTTTTACAGAAACCCTTAGATAGGGAGAGTCAAGAGAAGCACGTCTTAACTTTGACTGCCATTGATGGCGGAAATCCACCAAAATCAGGCACTTTAAATATTACTGTCACGGTTCTTGATGTTAACGACAACCGCCCAACATGCAACCGAGACACATATACTATTACGTTAAATGAGAACGCCTCTCCCGGTTTTGCCGTTACATTTGTTAATGCAACTGACCCAGATGAGGGCGTTAATGGAGAAGTTGAATACACTTATGGTAGAAATGTGCAGCGAAAGGTACATGATGTTTTTGATTTGGACAGGGTGACTGGTGAAATACGTGTCAAAGGCAAAATTGATTTTGAAGAGAACGAAATTTATAGTCTGAACATCATGGCTTCTGATAAGGGACGCCCTCCAATGGATACTGACTGCAGAGTTATCATTAAGATTATAGATGTCAATGATAATGAACCTGAGATTGAAGTCACGTCGCTTTCTAATATTGTTTCTGAAGATGCAAAACCCGGGACAGTCATTTCCCTTATAAGCATAACAGACAAAGATTCAGGGATTAATGGTAAAGTAGTTTGTAGCTTGTCAAAAAATGTGCCTTTTGAGTTGAAACCATATGTTCAGCAGAACATGTATTCTCTAGTAACCAAGGAGAGTTTAGACCGGGAGGTTGCGTCCCATTATGACATTACAGTAACAGCTACCGATTTAGGCAACCCAGCTCTTTCAGCGTCAAAATCTCTAAGTGTAGAGGTGTCCGATGTTAACGATAATACACCGCAATTTCCCCACAGCCCTCTTGAGGTTTACCTGTTTGAAAATAATCCACCGGGAGAGTCCATATTCTCTGTGAGCGCCACTGACAAAGATAAAAATGAAAATGCCCATATTACGTATCATATTATAAGAGGCGATCCGACTCAAAACGATATGACTTCGTTCCTCAATATCAATTCTGAAACGGGCGTAATTAGCGCTCTCAAAGGTTTTGACTTTGAAACAGTAAAAAAGTTTCAGTTCCACATACTCGCTACAGACTCTGGAAGTCCTTCTCTGAGCAGTAACGTGACAGTGAACGTGTTTATTCTGGATCAGAACGACAACGTTCCTGTGATCTTATATCCAGTCAGCGCTAACGGTTCTGCTGAGGGTGTGGAAGAGATTCCCCGGAATGTGAACGCAGGGCATTTGGTGACTAAAGTCAGAGCCTATGACGCAGATATAGGATACAACGGCTGGTTATTGTTTTCACTGCAGGAAGTTAGTGACCACAGTCTCTTTGCTTTGGACCGCTATACAGGACAGATAAGGACCCTTCGCTCATTCACAGAAACAGACGAGGCCCAGCATAAACTGCTCATACTGGTCAAAGACAATGGGAACGTTTCACTCTCAGCAACAGCGACTGTGATTGTCAAAGTTGTGGAGCCCAAAGAGGCTTTTGCAGCTTCTGATGTTAAAAACGCAGTAAAAGACGAGGAGGAAAACGACGTGACATTTTATCTGATCATCACTTTGGGCTCGGTTTCAGTGCTTTTTGTCATCAGCATCATCGTGTTGATTGTAATGCAGTGCTCGAAATCTACAGACTATTCGTCCAAGTATTTACAGGACACAAATTACGACGGGACTCTGTGTCACAGCATCCAGTACAGATCTGGAGAAAAACGGTACATGTTAGTTGGACCCAGAATGAGTATCGGCTCTACTATAGCGCCAGGCAGTAATAGGAATACTCTAGTGATACCAGATCGCAGGAGGAGAGATTCTGGAGAGGTAAGAACCGATTCATTATAATTACGGTCACCGTATTGCTTTGATATTTTTTTTTATTATTCGTTATAATTGTAATTTCTGCAAAATTGTATGCTTTTACAGAGTTGTGATTTCATAACGCAAAAAAAAAAACTTGGTCAGTACTTCGACGTCTTTGTCTGATCGTATTGTAAGTAACAGCTCACAGGGAGCACAGGGAGCTGTTCGCTGCGTAGGTGCTGAAATTAGGTGCAGTTCATTGAGAATTTGTCGAAGGCGTAATTTATGTGACACGTAATATTGTTTAAGCTACTTGTTTCGAATGTCATGAAAACATTTTACAAAGCATCACTGTTAGTGTCAAACATTTCTGAAAGGTTGTAAACTTAAATCGACTTCTTGTTGATTTAAATCTATACTTCTCGCTCCAGTATTATTTACGACTGACAGTGATTATTTCAAGTATTTTAATGTTTTCAAGTATTTTAAACCACTTGGTGTCGGTGTTGTACTAGCATTTATGCAGGATATTGAGTCCTGCCCCTGATGATGACGCGAATAGGGCTGTATTGTTTCTTTCACACACACACTGAGAAGGCTCGGGATTTACCGACATTACGCCACTGGCGGTACTTAAAAAGACTTGTTTTTATATTTTGTAATTTTGCTCATGATGTGCTTGCCATAAACATTCTACTACGGCCTATAATAATCGAGGATATATACAGTTGCCTTTAAAGAGAATTTACAAATCGCTCGCGATGGAAGCCGGAGGACAAAGGCGCAGATGGGAGTACTGCTGGATTGCTCTGTGTATTTCTTTTCTTCTTGACTCCGGACAGCAGGTTTCAGCTCAGATAAGATATTCTATTCCAGAAGAAGTGAAAGAAGGATTCGCTGTGGGAAATATTGCTAAGGATCTGGGTCTTGAAGTAAGTAGCTTGATGGACAGGCAGTTTCGAATCGTTTCTGGATCTAAAGAGGAGCTTTTTCAGATAAATCAGGAAAATGGCGTTTTGCACGTTAATAAGAAAATCGACAGAGAGTCATTGTGTGCTGGCAGCGGTGTCTGCATTGTAAATTTAAAAACTGTCATTGAAAATCCTTTGGAGATGCATTATGTAGAAGTAGAAATATTAGATATAAACGATCACTCTCCTAGATTTCCTGATAAAGAGCAGCGTCTGAGAATTTATGAAAATATGCTTCCTGGTGCTGATTATCAGTTACAAGCTGCCAGAGATCCCGATTCTGGGACTAACTCGGTCCGGTCCTATAAATTAAGTCCTAACGATCATTTTGAAATACGAGTTAGAGAGAATGATGAGGATAAAATGCCATTTTTAGTACTAAAGAAGGCTGTTGATAGAGAGATTACAACGACATACAAGCTGCTTTTGACAGCCGTTGATGGAGGGAATCCACCGAGATCTGGGACTCTTAATATTACAGTAACCGTTCTAGACATAAATGATAATCGCCCTGTGTTTAGTCGTGAGACATATTCTGTGACATTAGAAGAGAACTCTTCTATTGGCACTGTAGTTCTACAAGTAAATGCAACTGATATGGACGAGGGCACAAATAGTGATATTGAATACAGTTTTGCGACGTTAAACAGCAAAGTGCATGAGGTTTTAGAGCTCGATCAGGTCACAGGAGAAATAAGTGTAAAGGGGAAAGTTGATTTTGAAGATACAGAAGTTTATAAACTCGATATTCAGGCATCAGATAAGGGGCATCCACCAATGTCTGCAAAGTCTAGAATTGTTATTAAAATTATTGATTTGAACGACAACCGGCCAGAGATTGAGATTACGTCACATTCTAAGAACATCCCTGAAGATTCTAAGCCTGGAACGGTCATTTCTCTCATCAGTGTGACTGATAAAGACGCCGGGATCAACGGTAAAGTGATTTGTCACTTAAACAAAAACATTCCTTTTGAACTAAAACCGTCCTTTAAAGATAATATGTACTCTTTAGTAACAAAAAATCGGTTAGATAGAGAAACGGATTCACAATATGACATTACAATTACAGCCTCTGATTTAGGACAGCCGTCTTTGACTGCATCGACCACACTAAGCGTTCAGATCTCTGATGTGAATGATAATGCTCCGGTTTTTTTAATAAATCCTCTAGATCTTTACTTAGTGGAAAATAATGCTGCCGGTTCATCCATAATTTCAGTGAGCGCCTCTGATAGAGACAGTGCTGAAAATGCCGTGATATCCTATCACATAATTAGAGGTGATGGAGCACAGAATGATTTGTCGTCTTTCTTGAATATAAATTCTGAGACAGGTGTTGTTTATTCGCTGAAGAGCTTTGATTTTGAAACGATGAAAACTGGACAGTTCCATGTGCTTGCTAAAGACTCTGGAAGTCCGTCTCTCAGCAGTAACGTGACAGTGAACGTGTTTATTCTGGATCAGAACGACAACGTTCCTGTGATCTTATATCCAGTCAGCGCTAACGGTTCTGCTGAGGGTGTGGAAGAGATTCCCCGGAATGTGAACGCAGGGCATTTGGTGACTAAAGTCAGAGCCTATGATGCAGATATAGGATACAACGGCTGGTTATTGTTTTCACTGCAGGAAGTTAGTGACCACAGTCTGTTTGCTTTGGACCGCTATACAGGACAGATAAGGACCCTTCGCTCATTCACAGAAACAGACGAGGCCCAGCATAAACTGCTCATACTGGTCAAAGACAATGGGAACGTTTCACTCTCAGCAACAGCGACTGTGATTGTCAAAGTTGTGGAGCCCAAAGAGGCTTTTGCAGCTTCTGATGTTAAAAACGCAGTAAAAGACGAGGAGGAAAACGACGTGACATTTTATCTGATCATCACTTTGGGCTCGGTTTCAGTGCTTTTTGTCATCAGCATCATCGTGTTGATTGTAATGCAGTGCTCGAAATCTACAGACTATTCGTCCAAGTATTTACAGGACACAAATTACGACGGGACTCTGTGTCACAGCATCCAGTACAGATCTGGAGACAAACGGTACATGTTAGTTGGACCCAGAATGAGTATCGGCTCTACTATAGCGCCAGGCAGTAATAGGAATACTCTAGTGATACCAGATCGCAGGAGGAGAGATTCTGGAGAGGTAAGCGCCCTTTCACTTATATAAAGAAAGTTTACTTTTGCCATGCCTATTACTAGTGTGGATGTGTTTGGCAGTTTTCGCTTCATATTATTCAGTTTTCCAGTGGAGTTAAATAAGACTGGTTAATGTGTTTTTTGTTAAATGGAAAAAATATATATGTTACTAATTTTGTATTCCAGTCCAATAATCTACAAAGCGGGTGTGTGGGTCTGTCCGTGGTGCTGAACTCTCTCATCCTCTTTCACGGTCGCTGACCATTTATAATGTTTAGTATTTAAATATATTTATATAAAAGTTTGATATTTAATACTTATTTCTCAAATGCAACATTGCTTGCGTAGACTTTGCATTCTTTTATATAAATTTAAACGATTTGTTGTGGTTTTAACGTATTTTGAAATTAAGTTGTTTTTGACATTGGCAAGTGAATCTCAAAATGCATCAAGTACTATATCAGTTTTCACCAGACGGTGTCAGTGCAATATAGGGTGAAAGAGGTTTCGTCCTTCCCATCGGTACACCATGCGCAGGTCTGTTTTCTTCTGGGCAGAGGGTGGACACGAAACGGCTACCACGACGGTCTTCCGTCATAAAATAACCACACAATCGTTGTGTTTGTGTTATTAAAAATAAATATCACAAGAAATGAACGTTTATACTCGTACGCTGAAGTGATACTTGATATTCTGCAAACAAGACTGTTTTAGTGAAATCGTTTAGCATGGGATCCGAAGGACAAAGGCGCAGATTGGAGTACTGGTGGATTGCTCTGTGTTTCTCGTTACTGCTGTGTTTCAAGCAGCAGATTTCAGCTCAAGTAAGATATTCTATGTCAGAAGAGGTAAAAGTGGGATCTTTTGTGGGAAATATTGCTAAGGATTTGGGTCTCGAGATCAATGCTTTAGAGGACAGACGGTTTCGTATTGTTTCTGGGTCTGAGGAAACGCTTTTCCAGGTAAATCAGAACAATGGCATTTTGTATGTGCATAAACGGATCGACAGAGAAGAGCTGTGTGACGGAAACACTGCGTGCATTGTGAACATTAAAACAGTTGTGGAAGATCCTTTGGAGGTCCATTATGTATCAGTTGAGATTACGGACGTGAATGATCATTCGCCTAGTTTTCCAGAGAAAAAGCAGAGAGTCGAAATTGCAGAGAGCACCCAGCCAGGAGCGCGCTTCCAGTTACAAGCTGCGCGTGATCCAGATATTAGTGTAAATTCTGTGCGATCATACAAACTGAGCCAAAACGAACATTTTGACTTAGAAATACGGGACAGGGGCGACGAAAAAAATCCATTCCTGCTTTTACGCAGACCTCTGGATAGAGAAAACCAGGCTGAACACAGTTTAATATTAACAGCTATTGACGGTGGAAGTCCGCACAAATCAGGAGTATTAAATATTACGGTCACGGTTCTCGATATCAATGACAATCGCCCTGTATTTAGCCAAGAGGTTTACACTGTTAACTTACAAGAAAATGTGCCATCTGATACCGTTGTAATGAAAGTTAATGCTACTGACATTGATGAGGGGTTGAATGGTGAAGTGCGATACAGCCTAGGTGGAAATCTAAACAGTAAAGTTAATAACATGTTTGTGTTGGACAGTGTCTCGGGGGAAATTCGAGTTAAGGATAATATTGATTTTGAAAACGTTGAGGTGTACAGACTAGATGTCTTTGCGTCTGATAAAGGGACACCGCCAATGACAGTAGACTGTAGAGTTATAGTGAAAATATTAGATGTGAACGATAACACCCCTGAAATAGAGATTACGTCACTCTCTAATATTATCCCTGAAGATTCAAAACCTGGTACTGTCATTTCGCTCATTAGTGTGTCAGATAAAGACTCTGGTGCAAACGGCAAAGTTGTATGCACTTTGTATTCTAATGTGCCATTTGAACTTAAACCGTCTGTTCAGCACAATATGTATTCCTTAGTATCCAAAACGTTTTTAGACAGAGAAGTGATGTCTGATTATGAAATCACAATAATTGCGACAGACCTAGGTCAACCCCCTCTGACCTCATTTAAAACATTAACCGTACAGGTGTCTGATGTGAATGACAACAGTCCGGAATTTATTCAAAATCCCCTCGAACTATATTTAATGGAAAACAACAAACCAGGCGCCTCTGTTTTCTCAGTAACTGCGTTTGACAAAGACACGAATGATAATGCTTTAATTTCATACCATCTAATTAGAGGTGACGGGACGCAGAATGACATCGCTTCATTCCTCAACATTAATTCAGAAACGGGCGTAATTCATGCCTTAAAAAGTTTTGACTTTGAAACTGTTAAAACATTCCAGTTTCAAGTTATTGCTAAAGACTCTGGAAGTCCGTCTCTGAGCAGTAACGTGACAGTGAACGTGTTTATTCTGGATCAGAACGACAACGTTCCAGTGATCTTATATCCAGTCAGCGCTAACGGTTCTGCTGAGGGTGTGGAAGAGATTCCCCGGAATGTGAACGCAGGGCATTTGGTGACTAAAGTCAGAGCCTATGATGCAGATATAGGATACAACGGCTGGTTATTGTTTTCACTGCAGGAAGTTAGTGACCACAGTCTGTTTGCTTTGGACCGCTATACAGGACAGATAAGGACCCTTCGCTCATTCACAGAAACAGACGAGGCCCAGCATAAACTGCTCATACTGGTCAAAGACAATGGGAACGTTTCACTCTCAGCAACAGCGACTGTGATTGTCAAAGTTGTGGAGCCCAAAGAGGCTTTTGCAGCTTCTGATGTTAAAAACGCAGTAAAAGACGAGGAGGAAAACGACGTGACATTTTATCTGATCATCACTTTGGGCTCGGTTTCAGTGCTTTTTGTCATCAGCATCATCGTGTTGATTGTAATGCAGTGCTCGAAATCTACAGACTATTCGTCCAAGTATTTACAGGACACAAATTACGACGGGACTCTGTGTCACAGCATCCAGTACAGATCTGGAGACAAACGGTACATGTTAGTTGGACCCAGAATGAGTATCGGCTCTACTATAGCGCCAGGCAGTAATAGGAATACTCTAGTGATACCAGATCGCAGGAGGAGAGATTCTGGAGAGGTAAGACTGGCGGATTTATTATAACTACAATCACTGTGTTGATTTAACATTTTTTACACGTTATAATTGCAAAATTGTATGCTTTTGTAGTTATGACTTCACAGCACAATATCTCGTTAGTTAATATACCTTGTTTGACAGCTTTGGTTTTCTGATAGTGTTGTCAATAACCACAGCTCGCAGGGAGTTGTTCGCTGCTTTGCTGCTGGAAATAGAGACAATTCCTTGAGAAAAGTTTTCATCGTCAAATATGTAATTTCTGTGACATACAAATACTTAAACTACTTTTTTACATTTTATAGGAACATTTTAAAAAGCTTTACTGTAAGTCGTCAAACTACTGAACAGATGTAAACGTTAAATTACTTAAATGTATATTTAAAACATTAAATAAATATTTTTAACTGTGAGTGTGCATTTTAAAATGTTTTGAAGTATTTTGAACCACTTGGTGTCGGTGTTGCACTAGCATTTGTCCAGGATATTGAGTCCTGCCCCTGATGATGACGCGAATAGGGCTGTATTGTTTCTTTCACACACATACACACTGCGATGGCTCGGGATGCATGGACAGTAACAGATATATGCCATATTGACGCTACTTATAAAGACTGATTTCATATACATCATGATTCTCTCAGCATGAACTTTCTACTACGACCTCTAATCCCTGAGATTTATACATTTGCTCTGATAGAAACCATTTGCTAATCGCTCGCGATGGAAGCCGGAGGACAAAGGCGCAGATGGGAGTACTGCTGGATTGCTCTGTGTATTTATTTTCTTCTTGACTCTGGACAGCAGGTTTCAGCTCAGATAAGATATTCTATTCCAGAAGAAGTGAAAGAAGGATTTGCTGTGGGAAATATTGCTAAGGATCTGGGTCTTGAAGTAAGTAGCTTGATGGACAGGCAGTTTCGAATCGTTTCTGGATCTAAAGAGGAGCTTTTTCAGATAGATCAGCAAAATGGCGTTTTGTATGTTCGTAAGGAAATCGACAGAGAGTCATCGTGTGCTGGCAGCGGTGTCTGCATGGTGAATTTAAAAACGGTTATTGAAAATCCTCTCGAGATACATTATGTAGAGATAGAAATAACAGATATAAACGATCACTCTCCAAGTTTCCCTGAAAAGGAGCAGCGTCTAAGAATTTATGAAAATACATTGCCTGGTGCTAATTATCAGTTACAAGCTGCCAGAGATCCCGATTCTGGGACTAACTCGGTCCGGTCCTATAAATTAAGTCCCAATGATCATTTTGAAATTCGAGTTAGAGAGAATGATGAGGATAAAATGCCATTTTTAGTACTAAAGAAGGCTGTTGATAGAGAGATTACAACGACATACAAGCTGCTTTTGACAGCCGTTGATGGAGGGAATCCACCGAGATCTGGGACTCTTAATATTACAGTAACCGTTCTAGACATAAATGATAATCGCCCTGTGTTTAGTCGTGAGACATATTCTGTGACATTAGAAGAGAACTCTTCTATTGGCACTGTAGTTCTACAAGTAAATGCAACTGATATGGACGAGGGCACAAATAGTGATATTGAATACAGTTTTGCGACGTTAAACAGCAAAGTGCATGAGGTTTTTGAGCTCGATCAGGTCACAGGTGAAATAAGTGTAAAGGGGAAAGTTGATTTTGAAAATGCAGAAGTTTATAAACTCGATATTCAGGCATCAGATAAGGGGCATCCACCAATGTCTGCAAACTGTAGAGTTATTATTAAAATTATTGATGTGAATGACAACCGGCCAGAGATTGAGATTACGTCCCTTTCAAAGAACATCCCTGAAGATTCTAAGCCTGGAACGGTCATTTCTCTCATCAGTGTGACTGATAAAGACGCCGGGATCAACGGTAAAGTGATTTGTCACTTAAACAAAAACATTCCTTTTGAGTTAAAGCCTTCCTTTAAAGATAATATGTACTCTTTAGTAACAAAAAATCGGTTAGATAGAGAAACGGATTCACAATATAACATTACAATTACAGCCTCTGATTTAGGACAGCCGTCTTTGACTGCATCGACCACACTAAGCGTTCAGATCTCTGATGTGAATGATAATGCTCCAAATTTTTTTATAAATCCTATATATCTTTACTTAGTGGAAAATAATGCTGCCGGATCATCCATAATTTCCGTGAGCGCCTCTGATAGAGACAGTGCTGAAAATGCCGTGATGTCCTATCACATAATTAGAGGTGATGGAGCACAGAATGATTTGTCGTCTTTCTTGAATATAAATTCTGAGACAGGTGTTGTTTATTCGCTGAAGAGCTTTGATTTTGAAACGATGAAAACTGGACAGTTCCATGTGCTTGCTAAAGACTCTGGAAGTCCGTCTCTCAGCAGTAACGTGACAGTGAACGTGTTTATTCTGGATCAGAACGACAACGTTCCTGTGATCTTATATCCAGTCAGCGCTAACGGTTCTGCTGAGGGTGTGGAAGAGATTCCCCGGAATGTGAACGCAGGGCATTTGGTGACTAAAGTCAGAGCCTATGATGCAGATATAGGATACAACGGCTGGTTATTGTTTTCACTGCAGGAAGTTAGTGACCACAGTCTCTTTGCTTTGGACCGCTATACAGGACAGATAAGGACCCTTCGCTCATTCACAGAAACAGACGAGGCCCAGCATAAACTGCTCATACTGGTCAAAGACAATGGGAACGTTTCACTCTCAGCAACAGCGACTGTGATTGTCAAAGTTGTGGAGCCCAAAGAGGCTTTTGCAGCTTCTGATGTTAAAAACGCAGTAAAAGACGAGGAGGAAAACGACGTGACATTTTATCTGATCATCACTTTGGGCTCGGTTTCAGTGCTTTTTGTCATCAGCATCATCGTGTTGATTGTAATGCAGTGCTCGAAATCTACAGACTATTCGTCCAAGTATTTACAGGACATAAATTATGACGGGACTCTGTGTCACAGCATCCAGTACAGATCTGGAGACAAACGGTACATGTTAGTTGGACCCAGAATGAGTATCGGCTCTACTATAGCGCCAGGCAGTAATAGGAATACTCTAGTGATACCAGATCGCAGGAGGAGAGATTCTGGAGAGGTAAGATATCATCAGTTTGTTTTGTAACTGTATTTACACATTAAATATGCCTACTTCAAATATTGTATTTTGATATTGCAATGAGAAAACGGTCTTTTCGCAATGAAGTCAATGAAAATTGAGTAATAAAAATAATTAGATGACATGTTTTACTCTGATAGTGCTCTGAATATTTGTTTGAGAATGTGCTAAACACTTGAGTCCGCCCGGTGTCAGTGCTGCACTAATGTTGCGTGGAAAACCGACCTGCTTGTGATGACGTGAAGGGCATTGTTCCTCATTTGGAGAGGCTTGTGTGCGCGAGCGGTTCAGACGGAAGGTGCGCGGACATATTGCGCTGGCGTTAAAGTACAGGGCCATATTTTGGGTTAGATTTCCAGTTCTGACACATGAAATGCACGTCTTTAAATGTACTGTTTAGCTGCTGGACAAATCATTCCAATCTTCGCGATGGGAGACGGAAGACAAAGGCGCAAATGGGAGTGCTGGTGGATTGTTTTGTGCATCTTTTTTCTGTTTTGCTTCGAAAAGCAGGTTTCAGCTCAGATAAAATACTCTGTTCCAGAGGAGGTCAAAGAGGGATCCGTTGTAGGAAATGTTGCTAAGGATTTGGGTATTGATGTCAGTACTTTGGTGGACAGGCGCTTTCGTATCGTTTCTGGATCTAAGGATGCTCCTTTTCAGGTAAATCTGAACAATGGCATGCTGTATGTTCAACATAGAATCGACAGAGAAGAGCTTTGTGTCGACAATGAAGTCTGCCAAGTAAATCTCAAAATTGCTATCGAAAATCCTCTCGAAATTCATTATGTAGGCATTGAGGTTACGGACATCAACGATCATGCACCTGTTTTCCCAGAGAAAGAACAGAATTTGAAGATCGCAGAGAATACTTTACCTGGTGCTGATTTTCAATTGCTCGCAGCTCGAGACCCAGATTCTGGAGGAAATTCTCTGCGTACATACAAACTGAGTCATAACGAACATTTTGAATTGGAGATTAGAGATGGCGGCGAGGATAACAAGATTCCTATTCTTAAGCTGCAGAGACCCCTTGATAGGGAGCGACATAGTAAGCATCACTTAGTGTTAACCGCTCTCGACGGTGGAAATCCAGCGAGGTCAGGCGTTATGAACATTACCATAGTAGTGCTCGATAATAATGATAACAGACCGATGTGCAGTAAAGATGTGTACTCTGTGACAATTACTGAAAATCTTCCTTTAGGGAGTCTGATATTACAAGTGAATGCCACAGATGCAGATTTAGGCTTAAACGGTGACATACAATATTCTTTTGTGAGCAACCTAAAGAAAAAAGTGTATGACACATTTGAAATAGACAGGAATACAGGTGAAATTCGTGTTATTGGTGATGTTGATTATGAAGATACAGAAGTGTACAGAGCTGACGTCACAGCCTCAGACAGTGCAGAGTCTCCCATGACAACAAATTGTAGAGTTATCATAAAAGTTACAGACCTAAATGACAATAAACCAGAAATAGAGGTCACCTCGCTTTCTAATCTAATACCTGAGAATTCTAAACCAGGAACTGTTATTTCACTGATTAGTGTAACAGATAAAGACTCAGGTGCTAACGGAAAAATAGTCTGCAGACTTCCTGATGGGACTCCGTTTGAGCTCAAACCTTCTTTTCAAGAAAATATGTATTCGCTTGTGACGCAAAGGGCTTTAGATCGCGAGATGATTACTCATTATGACATTTTATTAACGGTCACTGATTTAGGGCAGCCTCCTCTGTCCTCAGTGAAGACTTTAAGCATTGAGGTTTCAGATGTGAATGATAATAAGCCAGAGTTTCCTCAAAACCCTCTCGAGATCTTCTTATTAGAAAATAATTCACCCGGAGCATCTATTTTTTCCGTCAGCGCACATGACAAAGACATAAACGATAATGCTGTTATTTCATACCATATTATTCGAGATGACAGAACAAAAGGAGATTTGGCTTCATTTCTGAATGTCAATTCTGAAACTGGAGTTATCTATGCGCTGAAAAGTTTTGATTTTGAAAAAATGAAAACTGGACAGTTCCATGTGCTCGCTACAGACTCTGGAAGTCCGTCTCTGAGCAGTAACGTGACAGTGAACGTGTTTATTCTGGATAAGAACGACAACGTTCCTGTGATCTTATATCCAGTCAGCGCTAACGGTTCTGCTGAGGGTGTGGAAGAGATTCCCCGGAATGTGAACGCAGGGCATTTGGTGACTAAAGTCAGAGCCTATGATGCAGATATAGGATACAACGGCTGGTTATTGTTTTCACTGCAGGAAGTTAGTGACCACAGTCTCTTTGCTTTGGACCGCTATACAGGACAGATAAGGACCCTTCGCTCATTCACAGAAACAGACGAGGCCCAGCATAAACTGCTCATACTGGTCAAAGACAATGGGAACGTTTCACTCTCAGCAACAGCGACTGTGATTGTCAAAGTTGTGGAGCCCAAAGAGGCTTTTGCAGCTTCTGATGTTAAAAACGCAGTAAAAGACGAGGAGGAAAACGACGTGACATTTTATCTGATCATCACTTTGGGCTCGGTTTCAGTGCTTTTTGTCATCAGCATCATCGTGTTGATTGTAATGCAGTGCTCGAAATCTACAGACTATTCGTCCAAGTATTTACAGGACACAAATTACGACGGGACTCTGTGTCACAGCATCCAGTACAGATCTGGAGACAAACGGTACATGTTAGTTGGACCCAGAATGAGTATCGGTTCTACTATAGCGCCAGGCAGTAATAGGAATACTCTAGTGATACCAGATCGCAGGAGGAGAGATTCTGGAGAGGTAAGAGCTTTGTGAATTATATGAAACTATTTTCTTAGGCTTACTGTTAACAAATTGTACATTTTAATTTCAGTATCTCGTTCACTAGGTGAGATATTCTATGGTCTGACTAATAAGATCACAATTTATTCATTGTTGCTTGGGAATTTATTTATCAAGATTTAAAATGTTGAATATTCGCTGTCCATGGTGCTGAAATGTTTCACCTTTGTAGAGCAACAGTCCTTTCGTGTCATAGTTTGCTCGAAAAGTACTTATCCTCTTCTTTAGTTTTACCATTTGAAATGTATGTATAATAGGGATGCTGCGATAAAAATATTCGCGTAATTTATTAAATTATTACTTTCATAAGTTTCAATATTATTTGTGTTGGGCTGTCATTTTGCGGTCTCCTTAAGGCATCATATATAACAATTTATGTTTACCTGTTTGTACCATTTGGTGTCAGTGTTACATAAGGATATGCAGGAGAGATGTTGCCCTGCCCATTGATATGTGGTGCGCATGATCTGTTCGTATACACTGAGATGAGAGCTAGTCTATATCACGAGAAGCTGGATATGAGCATTTCCCTGTTTTTTAAAAGCGACAATATTACAAACATACACGCTGTCATGAATGAGTAGCCCACTCTTGCGAAAGATCTGAAATTGTATTTATTTTTCAAAGGATTTTTTTAACGATGGAATCCGCAGGACAAAGACGAGAATGGCAGTGCTGGTGGATTGCTTTGTGTTTCTCTTTGCTGCTGAGATTCGGGATGCAGGTTTCAACACAAATACGATATTCTATACCAGAGGAGGTAATTGAGGGATCTGTTGTGGGAAATATTGCAAAGGATTTGGGTCTTGATGCGAATACCTTGGTGGACAGGCGTTTCCGTATCGTCTCTGGATCGAAAGACGCTCTTTTTGAGGTAAATCAAAACAATGGCGAATTATATGTTCGTAAGAAAATTGACAGAGAGGAGCTGTGTGATGGAAATAGCTTGTGCTTGATCAATCTGAAAATCGCCGTTGAAAATCCACTTGAAATACATTATGTTGGAGTAGAAATTACAGACGTGAATGATCACAGTCCTCGTTTTCCCGAGAAAGAACAGCATTTTGAAATGGCTGAAAGCACTGTTGCAGGTGCACGCTTCGAACTACAAACTGCAAGAGATCCTGACACTGGAAGCAACTCCATTCGGCTTTATAAACTAGCAAAAAATACTTATTTTGAGCTGGAAATGAGAGAAGGTGACGAAGAAGAAAAAAATCCAATTTTAGTCTTACTTAAACCTTTAGACAGGGAGCAAAATTCAGGACATAGACTTGTGTTGACTGCAGTGGATGGAGGCATCCCCCCGAAGTCAGGTGCTTTAAATATTACTATTACTGTTCTTGATTCAAACGACAACCGTCCGGTATGTAGTAAAAATATATATTCAATAACTCTTCCAGAAAACACACATATAGGGACAGTGATAGCACAAGTAAACGCTACTGATTCTGATGAGGGTTTAAATGGGGAGGTTATTTACGCGCTGGGAAAAACTAGTAGACGGAAAGTACATGAAACATTTAGCCTCGATAGTGTAACTGGTGAAATTCAAATTAAAGAGCCAATTGATTTTGAGGAGAACGATATACATAGGTTGACCATCCAGGTCACGGATAAAGGACAGCCGCCGATGACCACTGACTGCAGAGTCATTATAAAGATCACAGATGAGAATGATAATAATCCCGAGATAGATGTTACGTCCCTTTCCAACATAATTTCCGAGAATTCAAAACCCGGAACTGTAATCTCTCTTATTAGTGTATCAGATAAAGACTCTGGTGTTAATGGTAAGGTTGTTTGTAGTCTTTCAGGCAATGTTCCGTTCGAATTAAAACCTTCTGTTCAGGATAATTTGTATTCTTTAGTTACTAAAGAGTATTTGGACAGGGAACGTGTCGCAGATTATAAAATCACGATCAAAGCTAGTGATCTAGGTCAGCCGGCTCTTTCCTCTTTTAAAACTGTTACTGTGCAGGTGGCTGATGTTAATGATAACAAACCAGAGTTTGTCAAAAATCCCCTCGAGCTGTATTTAGTGGAAAATAACACGCCTGGTGCATCAGTATTCTCTGTGAGCGCGTCAGACAAAGATCTGAATGAAAATGCTGCAATTTCATATCACATAGTTCGAGGGAATGGATCAGAGAGTGATATGTCTTCGTTTCTCAGTATTAACCATGAAACTGGCGTTATCCATGCACTAAAGAGTTTTGACTTTGAAACGGTTAAAAAGTTCCAGTTCAAAGTCGCTGCTTCAGACTCTGGAACTCCACCACTTAGCAGTAACGTAACAGTGAACGTGTTTATTCTGGATCAGAACGACAACGTTCCTGTGATCTTATATCCAGTCAGCGCTAACGGTTCTGCTGAGGGTGTGGAAGAGATTCCCCGGAATGTGAACGCAGGGCATTTGGTGACTAAAGTCAGAGCCTATGATGCAGATATAGGATACAACGGCTGGTTATTGTTTTCACTGCAGGAAGTTAGTGACCACAGTCTCTTTGCTTTGGACCGCTATACAGGACAGATAAGGACCCTTCGCTCATTCACAGAAACAGACGAGGCCCAGCATAAACTGCTCATACTGGTCAAAGACAATGGGAACGTTTCACTCTCAGCAACAGCGACTGTGATTGTCAAAGTTGTGGAGCCCAAAGAGGCTTTTGCAGCTTCTGATGTTAAAAACGCAGTAAAAGACGAGGAGGAAAACGACGTGACATTTTATCTGATCATCACTTTGGGCTCGGTTTCAGTGCTTTTTGTCATCAGCATCATCGTGTTGATTGCAATGCAGTGCTCGAAATCTACAGACTATTCGTCCAAGTATTTACAGGACACAAATTACGACGGGACTCTGTGTCACAGCATCCAGTACAGATCTGGAGACAAACGGTACATGTTAGTTGGACCCAGGATGAGTATCGGCTCTACTATAGCGCCAGGCAGTAATAGGAATACTCTAGTGATACCAGATCGCAGGAGGAGAGATTCTGGAGAGGTAAGCGAATTTAAAGACTGTATAATATGTCTAAGCCTGGTGACTGCTTTGGTTATTTAGTTATCTTGCCCATTAGATTTTAAAGGTGTACGTCAGAAATGCGCTAACGTTCATTTCAGTTTTGTGTATGTTGAAATGTCTGTAGGGGGGCATTGGATGGTGTAAATATCTAAACGCGTAAGTTTTCATCTTACATCTGTTTTATTCGTTTGTGTTCATTTTGTGCAAATGTTATGGATTGTCTTGAGTTGACAGCAGTCCATAATTTATTTTTTATTTTTTTGCAACATGAGATTTTAGATTTACTTCTCTTTTTGTACCATGTGGTGTCAGTGTTGCATTAGGATTTGAAGTAGAGATTTGACCCTGCCTTTATGTGGTGCGCATGGCTGTTCCGTTCAGTTAAACTGTGATAGCAGCTGACGAGTGTAACGCGAGAAGCGGAGATATAGGTCATTTTTTACAATTGTATGTTATTTAAGAATGTTGCATCTGGGAATACACAATTTTTACTGAACAGAACCGTGAGTTGTTTTAAGCTGTTTTAAAGGAATCCTTGACGATGGATGAACAAAGGCGCAGATGGGAGTACTGGTGGATTTCTCTGTGTTTCTCTTTTCTTCTCGGCGTTGGACAGCATGTTTCAGCTCAGATAAGATACACTATTCCAGAGGAGATGAAAGAGGGGTCTGTTGTGGGAAATGTTGCTAAGGATCTGGGACTTGACGTGAGTACTTTGGTGGACAGACGGTTCCGTATAGTCTCTGGTTCTAAAGACGCGTTTTTTCAGGTAAATCAGAACAATGGCGAATTGTATGTTCATAAAAGCGTAGACAGGGAGGCGCTTTGTTACGGAAATGGTGCGTGCGTGGTAAATCTAAAAACTGCAGTCGAAAATCCTTTAGAAATTCACTATGTTGCAGTAGAAATAACAGACATAAACGACAACCATCCTAGTTTTTCTGAACAGAATCAACATTTCGAGATTGCAGAACACACCCCTACAGGAACGAGCTTCCAGCTGCACGCAGCACGAGACCAGGATGCCGCAGGATATTCTGTTCGTTTGTATAAATTAAGTCAGGATGAAAATTTCGAGATTGACATTAGAAACAGCGATGAGGAAAAAATTCCCTTTTTAGTGTTGAGGAAACCACTCGATCGCGAACATAAGGCAGAACATATGCTAATTTTGAAAGCACTTGATGGTGGAAACCCTCCAAAATCTGGTAGCCTTAACATCACCGTTACCGTATTGGATATTAATGATAATCGACCAGTGTTCAGTCAAGACCCATATTCTGTCAGTTTACAGGAAAATTCCCAAATTGGAACAACTGTAATTAAAATAAAAGCAACTGACAGCGACGAGGGCTCAAACAGTGAAATTGAGTATTCACTTGGTAAAACTTTAAAGCGCAAAGTTTATGACATATTTCAATTAGATCGCATTACAGGCGAAATAAAAGTTAAAGGCAATGTAGACTTTGAAGACACAGACGTTTACAAACTGGATGTTCAGGCTTCAGATAAAGGTCAGCCTCCTTTGTCTGCCCAAGGTCGAGTTATTATAAAGATACAAGATATAAATGATAATAAGCCTGAAATTGAGCTTACATCATTATCTAATATTGTTGCTGAGGACTCCAAACCTGGCACAGTAATTGCTTTGATAAGTGTCTCAGATAAAGACTCTGGTATCAATGGTAAAGTTGTGTGTAGTCTCTCAGAGAATGTTCCTTTTGAGTTGAAACCCTCTTTCCAAGATAATATGTACTCACTAGTGACAAAGGGGCGTTTGGATCGTGAACTTGTGCCCCATTATGACATAACAGTTACAGCAACAGATCTAGGTCAACCCCCTTTATCATCCATTAAAACATTAAGCATCCAAGTAGCAGATGTGAATGACAACCAACCTGAATTTTCTAGTAATTTCCTTGAACTTTACATATTTGAAAATAATGTTCCTGGAGCATCAATATTCTCAGTGAGAGCATCTGATAAAGATGTGAATGAAAATGCTTTGATTACGTATCAGATAAATAGAGGTGGAGGGACACAGAACGATGTAACATCCTTCTTGAATATAAATTCTGAAACAGGTGTTATTCACTCGCTTAAAAGTTTTGATTTCGAAACAATTAAAGCATTTCAGTTTTACGTGCTCGCAAAAGACTCTGGAAGTCCGTCTTTGAGCAGTAACGTAACAGTGAACGTGTTTATTCTGGATCAGAACGACAACGTTCCTGTGATCTTATATCCAGTCAGCGCTAACGGTTCTGCTGAGGGTGTGGAAGAGATTCCCCGGAATGTGAACGCAGGGCATTTGGTGACTAAAGTCAGAGCCTATGATGCAGATATAGGATACAACGGCTGGTTATTGTTTTCACTGCAGGAAGTTAGTGACCACAGTCTGTTTGCTTTGGACCGCTATACAGGACAGATAAGGACCCTTCGCTCATTCACAGAAACAGACGAGGCCCAGCATAAACTGCTCATACTGGTCAAAGACAATGGGAACGTTTCACTCTCAGCAACAGCGACTGTGATTGTCAAAGTTGTGGAGCCCAAAGAGGCTTTTGCAGCTTCTGATGTTAAAAACGCAGTAAAAGACGAGGAGGAAAACGACGTGACATTTTATCTGATCATCACTTTGGGCTCGGTTTCAGTGCTTTTTGTCATCAGCATCATCGTGCTGATTGTAATGCAGTGCTCGAAATCTACAGACTATTCGTCCAAGTATTTACAGGACACAAATTACGACGGGACTCTGTGTCACAGCATCCAGTACAGATCTGGAGACAAACGGTACATGTTAGTTGGACCCAGAATGAGTATCGGCTCTACTATAGCGCCAGGCAGTAATAGGAATACTCTAGTGATACCAGATCACAGGAGGAGAGATTCTGGAGAGGTAAGCGAATGACTCCTACATCTGTGTATTAGTTGTAGGAAACAGTTTTAAGACACACACATGTCAGTTGCTGTCCATGGTACTGAAGCTGCTTAGGCTGTTATTTCAAATGGAACATTCTTAGTGTCTTCCTTTTTCTCTTTCTCAGATTCAGATTTATTTATCATTTAGACTTAGTTGTTATGGTAAACAGAATGTTTTACATTTCCAAAGAATATCAATATTAAATATGCAAACATAACCGCTGAAGAAAGATATATAATAGCCTTGGGCAGTAATGGAAATTACTTTAATTACTGTATTTTAGATTCTGGAGAAGTCAGCGAATTTTAAGAACATATAAGTTTTTTTCTGCATGAACTGGGGAAAGACATGGAAACTGGTCTATGGTAGACTACTGCTTTTTTTTCTTTTAAGTATTGTGTTTGTATTGTTTTCTGTATTGCTTATGTATCTGTGTATACACGCTGCGTGATTTTCATATTTATTGTAGTTTTGCTGTAGCCAGTGTGCATTAGAATGCGATGCATTACACCTGTGAGATCGCGAGGTGTCAGTGTAATCCTAGAGTACGGCTCATGACGTCAAATGCTGTTATTCCTCCCCTTTGCATTATTGCTCGTGTATCCTGCTCGTCAGTCGTTCTAGTATATTCTTGCTTTTGCTATTAAGCGATTTGTTTTTTGTCGGCAGTACGTGCAAACGTTTAGAGTTAAAAGCAATGCTTAATATAGTCGATCGAGCGTAGCAGAGGAATTGTCGTAGAACCTTGTCTGTATTATCTACAGAATGGAACAAAGAAGATTCGCGCGATGGCTGAAGGAGCACGCAAAATTCACTCTAATGGCTGCATTGCTCGTGTTTGGTGCGGTGGCACGAGCGCAAATTCAGTACTCCATCTCAGAGGAACAGAGGGACGGAGCTGCTGTGGGAAATATCGCGAAGGATTTGGGCATAGATCACAGAACCTTAAAAGAGCGTGGATTTCGCATCGTCTCAACCTCAGGCGAGTCAATGTTTAGTGTGAATCAGAATGACGGTGTCTTGTATGTGAACGGAAAGATAGACAGAGAGAAGGTCTGCGAAAGAAGCACTCCATGTTTAATCAATCTGAAAATCGCGTTAGAAAATCCACTTGAAATCCATTATGTAACTGTTGAAATTGTGGACATAAACGACCACGTACCGAGTTTTCCGGAGAGCGAGATGCATTTAGAGATTGGTGAATCTGCCCTGCCCGGTACGCGATTTCAGCTTGAGGCTGCGCGCGATTCTGATAGTGGCAGTAATTCTGTGCATCATTACAAACTCAGTCACAATGATAATTTTCGGCTTGAAGTCAAAGATCGCGGAGAGGACGGTAAAATTCCTATCTTGATATTACAAAAGCCTTTAGACCGAGAGGTTATTCGAAACATTAATTTGCAATTAATTGCTGTTGATGGGGGGAAACCTGCCAAGTCTGGGACAATGGAGATAACGATTGATGTTTTAGATATAAATGATAACTTGCCTGTGTTTACAAAAGATGTTTATTCCGTCATGCTGAGTGAAAATGCGCCTATAGGTACAACCGTGATACAGGTCAACGCCACAGATTTGGATGAGGGCCCGAATGGTGAGATAGTTTACTCATTTGGAAAAAGTGTTAATAGTAAAGTACGAAAGCTGTTTGATATTAACACCATCACTGGTGAGATAACTGTAAAGGGACCATTAGATTATGAGGACAAAGACAGCTATGAGATTGACATACAAGCATCTGACAAGGGACAAATTCCCATGATTATGGATAAGAGCGTGACCATAAAGATAGTTGATGTAAATGATAATGCCCCAGAAATAGAGGTAACATCATTTTCAAACGCCATTCCAGAGGATTCTAGACCTGGGACTACAGTAGCTTTGATTAGTGTATCTGATTTAGACTCTGGGCTCAATGGCAAAGTCTCTTGTTCTGTAGAAGATGACATGCCTTTTAAACTAATACCTTCTTCACAGCATAGTACATACTCATTAGTTTCCACATCACCTTTAGACAGGGAAACACAATTTCAGTATGACATCACACTAGTTGCAAAAGATGCAGGACAGCCATCACTGTCTTCTGTTAAAACTATAACTGTTCTGATATCAGATGTAAATGACAATAGTCCACAATTCTCGTTTTCTCCGTATGCATTTTATGTGATGGAAAATAATGTCCCAGGCAAATTATTATTTTCTGTTTCTGCTTCTGACAAAGACTCAAATGAAAATGCTATAGTTAGCTATCATATATGGAGAGAAAATACAGAGGAAAACAAATATATATCTTTCATCAATATTAATTCTGAAAATGGGGAGATTTATGCGCTTAAGAGCTTTGATTTTGAAACTGTAAAAACTTTCCAGTTTCGAGTTGTTGCTTCAGACTCTGGAAGTCCATCTCTAAGCAGTAACGTGACAGTGAACGTGTTTATTCTGGATCAGAACGACAATGTTCCAGTGATCTTATATCCAGTCGGCGCTAACGGTTCTGCTGAGGGTGTGGAAGAGATTCCCCGGAATGTGAACGCAGGGCATTTGGTGACTAAAGTCAGAGCCTATGATGCAGATATAGGATACAACGGCTGGTTATTGTTTTCACTGCAGGAAGTTAGTGACCACAGTCTCTTTGCTTTGGACCGCTATACAGGACAGATAAGGACTCTTCGCTCATTCACAGAAACAGACGAGGCCCAGCATAAACTGCTCATACTGGTCAAAGACAATGGGAACGTTTCACTCTCAGCAACAGCGACTGTGATTGTCAAAGTTGTGGAGCCCAAAGAGGCTTTTGCAGCTTCTGATGTTAAAAACGCAGTAAAAGACGAGGAGGAAAACGACGTGACATTTTATCTGATCATCACTTTGGGCTCGGTTTCAGTGCTTTTTGTCATCAGCATCATCGTGTTGATTGTAATGCAGTGCTCGAAATCTACAGACTATTCGTCCAAGTATTTACAGGACACAAATTACGACGGGACTCTGTGTCACAGCATCCAGTACAGATCTGGAGACAAACGGTACATGTTAGTTGGACCCAGAATGAGTATCGGCTCTACTATAGCGCCAGGCAGTAATAGGAATACTCTAGTGATACCAGATCGCAGGAGGAGAGATTCTGGAGAGGTAAGCAAATGACTCCTACATCTGTTTATTAGCTGTAGGAAACCGTTTTAAGACACATGTCGGTTGCTGTCCATGGTACTGAGGCTGCTCAGGCTGTTGTTTCAAATGGAACATTCTTAGTGTCTTCCTTTTTCTCTTTCTCAGATTCAGAATTATTTATCATTTAGACTTAATTGTATATGGTAAAAAGAATGTTTTACATTGCCAAAGCATAGCAATATTAAATATGCAAACATAACCGTTGAAGAAGCTGTATGAAAACATGAAGAAAAAAAAAATGTACTAATACAATGTAAGTAGGAATAGAGTAGGTTGTCATGCTATATGTTTTCCTTTTTATGCATGTTGTGCAATATCTTATCTCTTCTCCACAAGGAATACAAGGAATTATAGTCCTTTATGGCGTCATGCAGGGCCATACTCAAACCTTTCTGAAACATATAAGAACCCTGAAGGAGTATATTTGGCACAGAAATACTCTGTCATACGTCCAATTCATTTTTTTAAACTTTGGCCATGTTTAGCATGATAATCCAACTCTTTAACAGTGTAAATAAGTCAGAATGCATGAAATAGCATTAGACATCCCCTTTAAATATCTTGTAGCCTGGTTTGAGCTTCTCCAAGTAGAAATGACATTTGTCCTTCTTTCTGTATCCGATTTTGCTGGGTTGTGCAGAAAGGAATAGTTTTCTTAAAATATGCATATTAAGGCATGTTGTTTAAAAAAAAAAACAACAACTTCTGTTTCTGTCCAATGTTTTAGACATTTATCTTTTTGTTGTAAATTTTTGGGTTTTGTGCTCTTTGGTTCAGATGGTGTGTCTACTATTTAGGTGGGCATGGAATCAGAAGGCTTTTTTATTTTAATTATGTGTGGGTACTGTTTTAATTCTGCTATGCATGCATCATTTATATATCGTCATGTGTTTGGTCTATTTGTTCATGTTTAGAGTTTGTTTTTTTCTGTTCAGTTAATGTTTGAGTTTCTTTGTTAATCTTCTAGTGTGTTATTCAGTTCTCCTCCGTTCTCTCCCTGTTTTGTTTCTAATTGATTGAGTTAGTTCAGTTCAGGTGTGTTTCATTTAATTATCTCGTCAACTCCTGTCTTTGCCCTTCTATTTAAGCCCTCGGTTTCTGATGTGTGGTATGTTTTCTCCTCATTGATACTTCTGTTTATAGTTTTGATTATTATATAAAAAATCTCCTTGGTTATATCTCCTTTGTTGTGCGCTTCAGTACCACATCGCGACAGATATTTACACTGTAATATAGTTTTACAGAATTCTGCCTGCATAGTCTCTAATAGGTGTTTGTCCTATTTAGTGAACGGTTGGTTTGTGAACAGACCCCAGAGTCCAGACCGCACATCCAGCGTGATGGTTTCTGTAATTTATTTAATTATTTTTAGCCAGATTCTGATTGAATTGTAAATTAATATTCTTCTTAACAATAAAAAGCTCACCTTGTCCCTCTGGTTGTTCACAGCTTTGTTTAAAGTTTCCTGTGTTGCTCATGTTTATACCAAAGTATAGTTCTCAGTGTGTTCTAAAGACATATTTTTTCTTTAAAAGTTATGATATTGGTCCTGGTATCTGGCAAATACTGTGTCTTTTTCAGAATATGTCTGTCTCCCTTTCTTTTTTACTCACTTGTTTTCATAAAACAATGGTTGGTCTAATGAGAGAATATTGAGTGTTTAAGCATAGCTTAAATCATTGGATTGTTTAGGAGTCAACTGATAAAATTACATACATTTGACAATAGTAAAATGTTGTGGACGTTACAATGCAACTAACGCTTCAGATCGCGAGATGTCAGTGTAAACCTAGAGAAAGGCTCATGACGTCAAACAGTTGCTCATTGGTTTTTTGTGTTTGATCCGCCCTCGGTTTATTCGTATGTTTTCTCGTTTTCACCACTGATGCCGTTAGATTTGTCAGTATTGGGTATCGCGTTTTGCATTGACCGACTCGTTTTCAGCTTAAACGCGAGCAACGATGGGACTATACAACAAATATTATTAGACTTAATTAGAATTGACTGCTTTAGATGGGGGAAGACCTCCTAAGTCTGGCTCAATAGATGTATTTATTGATGTACTGGATATCAACGATAATTTACCTGTTTTTACCAAAGACATTTACACAGTTACATTAAATGAAAACTCACCTGTTGGCACAACAATTTTACAGGTCAATGCCACTGATTTGGACGAGGGTAAAAACGGAGAGTTAATTTATGCATTGGGAAATAATGTCAACAATAATTTACGCAGACTTTTTGAAGTTAATTCAATAACTGGGGAAATTATTTTGATTGATCGTTTGGATTTTGAGGTCAAGGATAAATATGAGATTGATATTCAAGCATCCGACAAAGGAACTGTTCCTCTTGCGACGGATAAAAGTGTAGTAATAAAAATCGTCGATGTAAATGATAATGCACCGGAAATAGAGGTAACATCATTTTCAAGCGCCATTCCAGAGGATTCTCGACCTGGTACTACAGTAGCTTTGATAAGTGTATCTGATTTAGACTCTGGGGGCAATGGGAAAATATCTTGTTCACTGTCCGATGATATACCTTTTAAACTAATGCCGTCATCACAGGATAATATTTATTCTTTAGTTACATCTGCTTTACTTGACAGGGAAACACAATTTCAGTATGACATCACACTAGTTGCAAAAGATGCAGGACAGCCATCACTGTCTTCTGTTAAAACTATAACTGTTCTGATATCAGATGTAAATGACAATAGTCCACAATTCTCGTTTTCTCCGTATGCGTTTTATGTGATGGAAAATAATGTCCCAGGCAAATTATTATTTTCTGTTTCTGCTTCTGACAACGACTCAAATGAAAATGCTATAGTTAGCTATCATATATGGAGAGAAAATACAGAGGAAAACAAATACTCGTCTTTTATTAATATTAATTCTGAAAATGGGGAGATTTATGCGCTTAAAAGCTTTGATTTTGAAACTGTAAAAACTTTCCAGTTTCAAGTTGTTGCTTCAGACTCTGGAAGTCCGTCTCTGAGCAGTAACGTGACAGTGAACGTGTTTATTCTGGATCAGAACGACAACGTTCCTGTGATCTTATATCCAGTCAGCGCTAACGGTTCTGCTGAGGGTGTGGAAGAGATTCCCCGGAATGTGAACGCAGGGCATTTGGTGACTAAAGTCAGAGCCTATGATGCAGATATAGGATACAACGGCTGGTTATTGTTTTCATTGCAGGAAGTTAGTGACCACAGTCTCTTTGCTTTGGACCGCTATACAGGACAGATAAGGACCCTTCGCTCATTCACAGAAACAGACGAGGCCCAGCATAAACTGCTCATACTGGTCAAAGACAATGGGAACGTTTCACTCTCAGCAACAGCGACTGTGATTGTCAAAGTTGTGGAGCCCAAAGAGGCTTTTGCAGCTTCTGATGTTAAAAACGCAGTAAAAGACGAGGAGGAAAACGACGTGACATTTTATCTGATCATCACTTTGGGCTCGGTTTCAGTGCTTTTTGTTATCAGCATCATCGTGTTGATTGCAATGCAGTGCTCGAAATCTACAGACTATTCGTCCAAGTATTTACAGGACACAAATTACGACGGGACTCTGTGTCACAGCATCCAGTACAGATCTGGAGACAAACGGTACATGTTAGTTGGACCCAGAATGAGTATCGGCTCTACTATAGCGCCAGGCAGTAATAGGAATACTCTAGTGATACCAGATCGCAGGAGGAGAGATTCTGGAGAGGTAAGCAAATGACTCCTACATCTGTTTATTAGCTGTAGGAAACCGTTTTAAGACACATGTCGGTTGCTGTCCATGGTACTGAGGCTGCTCAGGCTGTTGTTTCAAATGGAACATTCTTAGTGTCTTCCTTTTTCTCTTTCTCAGATTCAGAATTATTTATCATTTAGACTTAATTGTATATGGTAAAAAGAATGTTTTACATTGCCAAAGCATAGCAATATTAAATATGCAAACATAACCGTTGAAGAAGCTGTATGAAAACATGAAGAAAAAAAAAATGTACTAATACAATGTAAGTAGGAATAGAGTAGGTTGTCATGCTATATGTTTTCCTTTTTATGCATGTTGTGCAATATCTTATCTCTTCTCCACAAGGAATACAAGGAATTATAGTCCTTTATGGCGTCATGCAGGGCCATACTCAAACCTTTCTGAAACATATAAGAACCCTGAAGGAGTATATTTGGCACAGAAATACTCTGTCATACGTCCAATTCATTTTTTTAAACTTTGGCCATGTTTAGCATGATAATCCAACTCTTTAACAGTGTAAATAAGTCAGAATGCATGAAATAGCATTAGACATCCCCTTTAAATATCTTGTAGCCTGGTTTGAGCTTCTCCAAGTAGAAATGACATTTGTCCTTCTTTCTGTATCCGATTTTGCTGGGTTGTGCAGAAAGGAATAGTTTTCTTAAAATATGCATATTAAGGCATGTTGTTTAAAAAAAAAAACAACAACTTCTGTTTCTGTCCAATGTTTTAGACATTTATCTTTTTGTTGTAAATTTTTGGGTTTTGTGCTCTTTGGTTCAGATGGTGTGTCTACTATTTAGGTGGGCATGGAATCAGAAGGCTTTTTTATTTTAATTATGTGTGGGTACTGTTTTAATTCTGCTATGCATGCATCATTTATATATCGTCATGTGTTTGGTCTATTTGTTCATGTTTAGAGTTTGTTTTTTTCTGTTCAGTTAATGTTTGAGTTTCTTTGTTAATCTTCTAGTGTGTTATTCAGTTCTCCTCCGTTCTCTCCCTGTTTTGTTTCTAATTGATTGAGTTAGTTCAGTTCAGGTGTGTTTCATTTAATTATCTCGTCAACTCCTGTCTTTGCCCTTCTATTTAAGCCCTCGGTTTCTGATGTGTGGTATGTTTTCTCCTCATTGATACTTCTGTTTATAGTTTTGATTATTATATAAAAAATCTCCTTGGTTATATCTCCTTTGTTGTGCGCTTCAGTACCACATCGCGACAGATATTTACACTGTAATTCTAGATATTTACACTGTAATATAGTTTTACAGAATTCTGCCTGCATAGTCTCTAATAGGTGTTTGTCCTATTTAGTGAACGGTTGGTTTGTGAACAGACCCCAGAGTCCAGACCGCACATCCAGCGTGATGGTTTCTGTAATTTATTTAATTATTTTTAGCCAGATTCTGATTGAATTGTAAATTAATATTCTTCTTAACAATAAAAAGCTCACCTTGTCCCTCTGGTTGTTCACAGCTTTGTTTAAAGTTTCCTGTGTTGCTCATGTTTATACCAAAGTATAGTTCTCAGTGTGTTCTAAAGACATATTTTTTCTTTAAAAGTTATGATATTGGTCCTGGTATCTGGCAAATACTGTGTCTTTTTCAGAATATGTCTGTCTCCCTTTCTTTTTTACTCACTTGTTTTCATAAAACAATGGTTGGTCTAATGAGAGAATATTGAGTGTTTAAGCATAGCTTAAATCATTGGATTGTTTAGGAGTCAACTGATAAAATTACATACATTTGACAATAGTAAAATGTTGTGGACGTTACAATGCAACTAACGCTTCAGATCGCGAGATGTCAGTGTAAACCTAGAGAAAGGCTCATGACGTCAAACAGTTGCTCATTGGTTTTTTGTGTTTGATCCGCCCTCGGTTTATTCGTATGTTTTCTCGTTTTCACCACTGATGCCGTTAGATTTGTCAGTATTGGGTATCGCGTTTTGCATTGACCGACTCGTTTTCAGCTTAAACGCGAGCAACGATGGGACTATACAACAAATATTATTAGACTGATCGTGAAATTGTGAAGGAGGTTTTGTAATCTGAGAAAAATGGAACAAAGACAACGCTTTCATAAACTGGAGCTGAGTACGAAACTCGCTTTCATTGCTGTATCGCTGTTGTTTGGGAGAGCAGTTTGGGCACAAATACGCTACTCGATCTCGGAGGAGCAGAAGGAAGGGGCTGCGGTGGGAAATATCGCGAAGGATTTAGGCATTGATTACAGAACGCTAAAGGAGCGAGGATTTCGCATCGTCTCGACATCAGGCGAGCCAATGTTCAATGTAAATCAGAATGACGGTGTCTTGTATGTGAACGGTAAGATAGACAGAGAGGAGGTGTGCGAGAGGAGCACCCCGTGTTTAATCAATCTGAAAATCGCTCTAGAGAACCCACTAGAAATTCATTATGTCGCTGTAGAGATATTGGATGTAAATGATCACAGTCCACGGTTTCCCGAGAATGAAAAGCGGCTAGAAATTTGGGAATCTGCCATGCCAGGCGCGCGATATCCTCTACAGGCTGCGCGTGATCCTGATAGTGGAATCAATTCGGTTCAAACATACAAACTCAGCCACAACGACCATTTCCGTCTTGAAATTAAAGACCGAGAAGAAGATGGTAAAATTCCAATTCTTATTTTACGCAAGCCGCTTGATAGGGAAGTGACGAAAAACATGAAATTAGAATTGACTGCTTTAGATGGGGGAAGACCTCCTAAGTCTGGCTCAATAGATGTATTTATTGATGTACTGGATATCAACGATAATTTACCTGTTTTTACCAAAGACATTTACACAGTTACATTAAATGAAAACTCACCTGTTGGCACAACAATTTTACAGGTCAATGCCACTGATTTGGACGAGGGTAAAAACGGAGAGTTAATTTATGCATTGGGAAATAATGTCAACAATAATTTACGCAGACTTTTTGAAGTTAATTCAATAACTGGGGAAATTATTTTGATTGATCGTTTGGATTTTGAGGTCAAGGATAAATATGAGATTGATATTCAAGCATCCGACAAAGGAACTGTTCCTCTTGCGACGGATAAAAGTGTAGTAATAAAAATCGTCGATGTAAATGATAATGCACCGGAAATAGAGGTAACATCATTTTCAAGCGCCATTCCAGAGGATTCTCGACCTGGTACTACAGTAGCTTTGATAAGTGTATCTGATTTAGACTCTGGGGGCAATGGGAAAATATCTTGTTCACTGTCCGATGATATACCTTTTAAACTAATGCCGTCATCACAGGATAATATTTATTCTTTAGTTACATCTGCTTTACTTGACAGGGAAACACAATTTCAGTATGACATCACACTAGTTGCAAAAGATGCAGGACAGCCATCACTGTCTTCTGTTAAAACTATAACTGTTCTGATATCAGATGTAAATGACAATAGTCCACAATTCTCGTTTTCTCCGTATGCGTTTTATGTGATGGAAAATAATGTCCCAGGCAAATTATTATTTTCTGTTTCTGCTTCTGACAACGACTCAAATGAAAATGCTATAGTTAGCTATCATATATGGAGAGAAAATACAGAGGAAAACAAATACTCGTCTTTTATTAATATTAATTCTGAAAATGGGGAGATTTATGCGCTTAAAAGCTTTGATTTTGAAACTGTAAAAACTTTCCAGTTTCAAGTTGTTGCTTCAGACTCTGGAAGTCCGTCTCTGAGCAGTAACGTGACAGTGAACGTGTTTATTCTGGATCAGAACGACAACGTTCCTGTGATCTTATATCCAGTCAGCGCTAACGGTTCTGCTGAGGGTGTGGAAGAGATTCCCCGGAATGTGAACGCAGGGCATTTGGTGACTAAAGTCAGAGCCTATGATGCAGATATAGGATACAACGGCTGGTTATTGTTTTCACTGCAGGAAGTTAGTGACCACAGTCTCTTTGCTTTGGACCGCTATACAGGACAGATAAGGACCCTTCGCTCATTCACAGAAACAGACGAGGCCCAGCATAAACTGCTCATACTGGTCAAAGACAATGGGAACGTTTCACTCTCAGCAACAGCGACTGTGATTGTCAAAGTTGTGGAGCCCAAAGAGGCTTTTGCAGCTTCTGATGTTAAAAACGCAGTAAAAGACGAGGAGGAAAACGACGTGACATTTTATCTGATCATCACTTTGGGCTCGGTTTCAGTGCTTTTTGTTATCAGCATCATCGTGTTGATTGCAATGCAGTGCTCGAAATCTACAGACTATTCGTCCAAATATTTACAAGATGCAAATTACGACGGGACTCTGTGTCACAGCATCCAGTACAGATCTGGAGACAAACGGTACATGTTAGTTGGACCCAGGATGAGTATCGGCTCTACTATAGCGCCAGGCAGTAATAGGAATACTCTAGTGATACCAGATCGCAGGAGGAGAGATTCTGGAGAGGTAAGTGAATGACTCTAACATCTGTGTATTATGTCGGGTGCTGTCCATGGTACTGAAGCTGCTCAGGCAGTTGTTTCAAAAGGAACATTCTTAGTGTCTTCCTCTTTCTCAGATTCAGATTTCTTCATCATTTAGACTTAATTGTTATGGTAAAAAGAATGTTTTACATTGCCAAAGCATAGCAATAGTATCGGCTCTACTGTAGTCCCGGGCAATAATAGGAATACTCTAGTGATACCAGATCGCAGGAGGAGAGATTCTGGAGAGGTAAGATAAGGACTAGCGTTGTACTGTATTGTACTTTTTTATTGTAAAAAAGAATTAATACTGAACTCCATTAATGTGTGAATATGATAACATAACTATCCCAGGTGTGTGTTTTGTATAGCTACATTTGTATTTGAATCCTATATTATTGGAATTTTTGATGTGCCCTAATGACTGAACGAATAATTTATGTAAATGAAACCCGTGAGAGCGAATGGGTCGCTGTCCTTGGTGCTGAATTCGTGATGCGCTTGCTATCCGGCATAAGGCGTTTTCTCTTTTCTGTTATATTTTAGGTGTATTAGAAGAACTTCAAGAAGTTCGATATTTACTATTTTATTTCATTAAGAATTCGCAGAGTTTAATGAATAGCAATGCAATGAAAGAGCGCGAGGTGTCAGTGTAAACCTAGAGTAAAACTCAAAACACCAGAGTACCTCCCCGTTTTTTTTTTTTCGTCACAGATTTGTACCTACACGATCTCTTTTTCACCAGCGGTGCGGCTTTCACCGTGCTTTTGTCCTTCGTTTTTCTTCGTAATATCTTTCGAGGTCTAGAGCATTTCAGTCATCTGTCATGTTGCTACTGGACTAATATTTGGACAGCCGCTGTGAAATTGTTGTGGTACGAATATAAAACAAAACATGGGACAAAGGAGACATGATCAGTGGCTTGGGCGTCATGTGAAAATCCTCTTCGTTGTTGTATCGCTGTTGTTTGGGAGAGCAGTTTGGGCACAAATACGCTACTCGATTTCTGAAGAGCAGAAGGACGGAGCTGCTGTGGGGAATGTTGCGAAGGATCTGGGTATTGATCACAGAACCTTAAAGGAGCGAGGATTTCGCATCGTCTCGACCTCAGGCGAGTCCATGTTCAGTGTAAATCAGAATGACGGTGTCTTGTATGTGAACGGTAAATTAGACAGAGAGGAAGTGTGCGAAAGAAGCACCCCGTGTTTAATCAATCTAAAAATCGCTTTAGAAAATCCTCTCGAAATTCATTACGTGGCTGTTGATGTATTAGACGTGAATGACCACGCACCGAGATTCCCAGACCAGGTAAAGCATTTAGAAATAAGTGAAACGGTGCTTCCCGGTGCGCGATTCCAACTTCAGGCAGCGCGCGATCCAGACAGTGGCAGTAATTCAGTTCAGACTTATAAACTGAGCCACACCGAATATTTCCGTATCGAAATTAAAGATCGTGATGAAGACGGAAAAGTTCCCATTCTGATTTTACAAAAGCCACTCGACCGAGAGGCTACAAAACGCATGAGAATGCAGTTAACCGCTTTAGATGGAGGCAGACCACCAAAATCTGGAACTATGGATATAACGATTGATGTGTTAGATATAAACGATAATGCACCGGTTTTCACAAAAGAAGCTTACACTGTTATACTAAATGAAAACACACCCGTTGGCACAACAATCTTTAGGGTGAACGCAACTGATTTGGACGAAGGTCAGAACGGCGAAATTATTTATTCATTAGGGCATGACGTCAATGACAAATTGCGTAAAATTTTTAATGTTAATCCAATCACAGGAGAAATCGTTGTGACTGGTCTTTTGGACTTTGAAGTTAAAGATAAGTATGAGATTGACATCCAAGCATCAGACAAAGGAACTGTTCCTCTAACCACAGATAAAAGTATAACTATAAAAATTGCTGATGTAAATGATAATGCACCTCAGATAGAAGTGACATCATTCTCGAGTGCCATTCCTGAAGACTCAAAACCTGGCACAACTGTGGCTTTAATAAGCATCTCTGATTTAGATTCTAACATAAATGGGAGAGTCACCTGTTCATTACCTGAGGACATTCCTTTCAAACTAATGCCGTCATCTCAAGAAAACACATACGCATTAGTGACAACATCATCTCTTGACAGAGAGACAATTTCTCGCTATGACATTACATTAGAAGCCAAAGACGCTGGTCAACCACCATTGTCTTCTGCTAAATCTATAACTGTACATGTATCAGATGTAAATGACAATAGTCCAGAGTTCTCTATTTCCCCTTATGCATTTTATGTGATTGAGAATAATGCTCCAGGCAAATCTTTATTTTGTGTGTCTGCCTCTGACAAAGATACAAATGAAAACAGTGTGGTCAGCTATCAAATATGGAGAGATGGTGTAGAAAACACATATACATCTTTCATTAATATTAACACTGAAAATGGAGAGATTTATGCACTAAAGAGTTTTGATTTTGAAACTCTTAAAACATTCCAGTTCCATGTGCTCGCTACAGACTCTGGAAGTCCGTCTCTGAGCAGTAACGTGACAGTGAACGTGTTTATTCTGGATCAGAACGACAACGTTCCAGTGATCTTATATCCAGTCAGCGCTAACGGTTCTGCTGAGGGTGTGGAAGAGATTCCCCGGAATGTGAACGCAGGGCATTTGGTGACTAAAGTCAGAGCCTATGATGCAGATATAGGATACAACGGCTGGTTATTGTTTTCACTGCAGGAAGTTAGTGACCACAGTCTGTTTGCTTTGGACCGCTATACAGGACAGATAAGGACCCTTCGCTCATTCACAGAAACAGACGAGGCCCAGCATAAACTGCTCATACTGGTCAAAGACAATGGGAACGTTTCACTCTCAGCAACAGCGACTGTGATTGTCAAAGTTGTGGAGCCCAAAGAGGCTTTTGCAGCTTCTGATGTTAAAAACGCAGTAAAAGACGAGGAGGAAAACGACGTGACATTTTATCTGATCATCACTTTGGGCTCGGTTTCAGTGCTTTTTGTCATCAGCATCATCGTGTTGATTGTAATGCAGTGCTCGAAATCTACAGACTATTCGTCCAAGTATTTACAGGACACAAATTACGACGGGACTCTGTGTCACAGCATCCAGTACAGATCTGGAGACAAACGGTACATGTTAGTTGGACCCAGAATGAGTATCGGCTCTACTATAGCGCCAGGCAGTAATAGGAATACTCTAGTGATACCAGATCACAGGAGGAGAGATTCTGGAGAGGTAAGAAACTTTAAGGTTTCACAGGACGTATCTATCTGTCTTTCTTGCAGTGTTGTTTGTGTTGAGAATATATGTTCACTTAAGAAAAAAAACAGCTTTTTTGATGCAAGTTGTTCTGTTGGACAATAAAAAAACTAAACTTCATGAGGATGATATATATTAATATGCTGAGACAAATAGTTATAATATCCCTTCATGTTGGAACTACTTTAATCATGTTTGTTGACATTAACTGAAACAGTGGATTTCTGGGTCTTATAGCATTGGACTGGATCAGAAGAATCAATGTTGAAATAAAGTGTTACTGAGTAAAGGAAATACTTGCTAATGTTTAATGTTCAGTTATGTTGGAGATTTAGATGAGTTTCTGTTTGACATTTTTGTGGTTTCTGATCATTCCCCTTTAGATAAAAACTTTTAAACTGTGGGAAGCAAGCCATTCTGATATATATTACCCTGTACTCCAAATCATTAAAGGCACAATATGTAAGATTTTTGCTTTAAAATATCCAAAAACCAGTAGAACAATGTTATTTATATATTTTGTTGACTTGTGTACTTACATTATCCCAAATGTTTCCACGAATATTTAAATCCAGAGAAACTAACCATATGCTATATAGCTCAACACAGTCTTATTGTTTAAATCTCGTTTTCTTGATTTACTGCTAGTACCATGTTTTACTATGCCTAATATCGACCTAGTTTACTGTAGTGTGCAACAAGTGTCTCATAGTAGCGCTGAGTGAAAGCACAGAGTAGCATTATAACATAACTTTCAACACACTCAAATGTATCTAATATGATAAAACAGCGTTGCGTTACCCCACATACGTATGAGCGGAAGAAGCTGAAGTGTGTCGCGCTCTACTCTCATAAGCAATTGCTCGAGCGGCTTTCTGCCCCACCCTGCTTCATTCTACAGTAACGTTAATACATCTTTAGCTCATCCATGAATATGATTTCTGCCCGAGTCCCGTCGGATTCTTTTCCACCGACTGTAGAGGCGAAGACAACAACTCCCATTTTGCTAATTTCCTGACCAATAACTTGTGGTTAAGACAATTAAAAGCTTAGTATTTAGCCATTTTGGGCTAAAGTGGGCCGGGAGTATATATAACTGGAGATTAATTTGATTATTTATAATTATCAAAGTAGTCTTTAACCAGAGAATGGTCAGGGTTATTAGTTTTACACATTATGTTTTGACACTCAACATCTTATATGGCTTTAGAATGTGAGTTTATTTTTCATGTTTAATAATAAGGTTAAAGTTTATGTAATGACAACTGGTGCAGCCGTGCAGCTGCTTTGTTTATTTGTTATGAACTACTTTGTAATGTAATTGATTGCTTATTTAAAAGATCTCGGGTTAGTTTGCAGATATTTCCCTTTGTGATTATGTCTACATAAAAGTGGGCTGTTTTGGTTGGCATGAAATATAAAACTATAGTTGTTTACAAGCTTTGGCAGTAACTAGTATTTCAGTCACTGCTGTACGCCATTGGACATAAATATGTTGTGTTAGATATGCATTCATTATTTTATTTTATTTATTTTTTTAATACTATTATGTTATTTTAAAAAGTTAATCGTTTCGCCAGATAAACGTGTTTTCCGACGTAGCCTAACTGTCTATTGTTTTGTTATTTCTCAGTTGCGTTCGTTTGCAGTGAAAAATAAATTCGCACGGTGTCAGTGCACACCAAAAATACAGACCTGGCGTGGCATCGTCTGTCGGCCGTTCATTCGCTCTCTCCATCACATCGTTATTATGATCGCCGTGGACATTGCCTTCACACCCGCCAAGCGCTACCGGCTTCATATCGTAAGGATTCTCTAACATAAAACAGGAGTTTTATGGTCATTGTTTATCTTCTTATGGGTCCAAATCTTATGCGAGTGGAACATCTTTAAACGCCGTTTTAATTTCCTGCAAAATGCAACAAAGGGTGCGTTCGTCATGGCGCCTCAGACTTACACTCATGGCATTGGGAATGCTGTTTTGGAGAGGAATCTGCGCACAAATACGATATTCTCTTTCCGAGGAGCAAAAGGATGGTACTGTGATCGGAAACCTTGCGAAGGATTTAGGTCTCGATCCCAGAACGTTAAAGGAGAGAGGATTTCGAATCGTTTCAGCCTCTGGCGACTCGCTGTTCACGGTAAATCAGAATGACGGGATTTTAAGCGTAAATGGGAAAATAGATCGCGAGGTGGTTTGCGAGCGAAGCAGCTCGTGCATCATCAACCTGAAATTTGCGCTAGAAAACCCGTTAGAGATTCACTACGTGTCGATTGAAATCGTGGACGTCAATGATCATGCCCCGACATTCCCGGAGAAAGAAAAACGCTTGGAAATATCGGAATCTGCCCTGCCTGGAGCTCGGTATCAATTACAGGCAGCGCGGGATCCCGATGGCGGCATGAACTCTGTTCAACAATATAAACTCAGTCATAATGACAATTTCCGCATAGAGGTTAAAGATCGCGGAGAAGATCTAAAAATGCCCTTTTTAATTCTGCAAAAGCCTTTGGATAGAGAAACCAGCCGGAGACACAAGCTGCATCTTACTGCACTCGATGGAGGGCGACCCCCAAAGTCTGGATCTATGGAGATAATAGTTGACGTTTTGGATGTTAATGACAATATGCCGGTTTTCACAAAGGAAGTTTACTCTGTAACGCTTCAAGAAAATGTCCATGTGGGCACAACTGTAATACAGGTTAATGCTACTGACATGGATGATGGTCCAAATGGAGATGTTTTTTATTCATTTGGAAAGGATATAGACAATAGGATAATACAGCTTTTTGATTTAAACTCCAGTACTGGGGAAATGATTGTGATAGGATTGATAGATTTCGAAGAGATGAATAACTTTGAAATAGATATCCAAGCATCAGACAAAGGATCTGCTCCTCTCACATCAGATAAGAGTATTACCATAAAAGTTATTGATGTGAATGACAATGTGCCTGAGATAGAAGTGACATCATTTTCAAGCGCAGTGCGTGAAGACTCTAAAATTGGAACCACTGTGGCTTTGATCAGCGTCAGTGATTTGGACTCTGGTGTAAATGGGAAAGTGTTGTGCTACATTACTGAAGACATACCTTTCAGGCTAACGGCATTATCCCAAGATAACATTTACGCACTGGTTACAGCCTCAGCTCTTGATAGAGAAACTGTACCTCACTATGACATCACGATAGTAGCCAAAGATGCTGGGCAGCCACCTCTTTCTTCGATTAAAACTATAACTGTTCAGGTATCAGATGTAAATGACAACAGTCCGGAATTTTCTCTTTCGCCCTATGCTTTTTATGTGATGGAAAACAATATTCCAGGGAAATCTTTATTTTCTGTGTCTGCTTCTGATCGTGATGTAGATGAAAATACTGTTGTGAACTACAACATCTGGAGAGACTCTGGAGATGAAAACAAATATGCATCTTTCATTAATATTAACGCTGAAAATGGGGAGATTTATGCACTAAAAAGTTTTGATTTTGAAACTGTTAAAACTTTCCAGTTTCGAGTTATTGCTTCAGACTCTGGAAGTCCTTCTCTGAGCAGTAACGTGACAGTGAACGTGTTTATTCTGGATCAGAACGACAACGTTCCAGTGATCTTATATCCAGTCAGCGCTAACGGTTCTGCTGAGGGTGTGGAAGAGATTCCCCGGAATGTGAACGCAGGGCATTTGGTGACTAAAGTCAGAGCCTATGATGCAGATATAGGATACAACGGCTGGTTATTGTTTTCACTGCAGGAAGTTAGTGACCACAGTCTCTTTGCTTTGGACCGCTATACAGGACAGATAAGGACCCTTCGCTCATTCACAGAAACAGACGAGGCCCAGCATAAACTGCTCATACTAGTCAAAGACAATGGGAACGTTTCACTCTCAGCAACAGCGACTGTGATTGTCAAAGTTGTGGAGCCCAAAGAGGCTTTTGCAGCTTCTGATGTTAAAAACGCAGTAAAAGACGAGGAGGAAAACGACGTGACATTTTATCTGATCATCACTTTGGGCTCGGTTTCAGTGCTTTTTGTTATCAGCATCATCGTGTTGATTGTAATGCAGTGCTCGAAATCTACAGACTATTCGTCCAAGTATTTACAGGACACAAATTACGACGGGACTCTGTGTCACAGCATCCAGTACAGATCTGGAGACAAACGGTACATGTTAGTTGGACCCAGAATGAGTATCGGCTCTACTATAGTCCCAGGCAGTAATAGGAATACTCTAGTGATACCAGATCGCAGGAGGAGAGATTCTGGAGAGGTAAGAAACTTTAAGGTTTCGAAGTACATATCTATCTGTCTTTCTTGCAGTGTTGTTTGTGTTGAGAATATATGTTCACTTTAGAAAAAAAAGATCCATCTTTTGGAGGCAAGTTGTTCTGTTGGACAATAATACAACTAAACTTCATGAGGATGATGTAAATTAATATGTTGAGACAAATAGTTGTACTATCCCTTCAAGTTAGAAGTACTTGAATCATTTTTGTTGACATTAACTGAAACAGTGGATTTCTGGGTCTTATAGCATTGGACTGGATCAGAAGAATCAATGTTGAAATAAAGTGTTACTGAGTAAAGGAAATACTTGCTAATGTTTAATGTTCAGTTATGTTGGAGATTTAGATGAGTTTCTGTTATGACATTTTTGTGGTTACCATCTGATAATTTCTCTTTAGATAACAACTTTTCAAGCCATTCTGATATATTCCCCTGTACTCCAAATCATTAAAGGCAAAATATGTAAGATTGTTGCTTTAAAATATCCAAAAACAACTAGAACAATGTTATTTATATATTTTGTTGACTTCTGTGCTTACATTATCCCAAATGTTTACAAATTTTTTTTAAATCCAGATAAACTAATCATTGTTATATAGCTCAACACAAGTAGTCTTATAGTTATAAATTTTTATTCCCTTGATTTACCGTGAGTACCATGTTTTACTATGCCTAATATCGATCTAGCTCACTGCAGTGTGCAACAAGTGTCTCATAGTAGCCGCCGAGCGAACGCACAGATTAGCATTATAACATAACTTTCAACACACTCAAATGTATCTAATATGATAAAACAGCGTTGCGTTACCCCACATACGCATGAGCGGAAGAAGCAGAAGCGCATGTCTGCGGCATAATAAAAGATCCGCTGCTCTCCTGCCGTGTGTCGCGCTCGTCTCTCATTAGCAATCGCTCCAGCGGCTTCATTCCACTCCAGCGGCTTTCAGCCCCACCCTGCTTCATACTACAGTAACGTTAATAAATCTGTAATACATTAGCGCATCTGTGAATATGATTTCTGCCCGAGTTTCGTCGGATTCTTTTCCACCAGTTGTGAAGGTGAAGACAACAACTCCCATGATTCCCTGAAACCAAGGCGTCAACAAGCTACACCTTTGTTTTGAATAAGCGACCTCTAGGCGAAAATTACATATTGTCTCTTTAAATGACTTGTGAAGTGAAGTAGCTCACCAATACCAGCAGCTAAAGGCTCCCCACACAATGACACCTCTTTCTCCATGCTTCACTGTGGTAGAGATGCATTTATTATTATATTTATATATGAACCACTCTGAACAAAACTTCCCATAGTCTGCTAAAAACTTCACTCTCTTTGATGTTTTTCTGAGACAGTTAAATAGTGCATTTGCTTAAATTTTGCTAATTTCCTGACCAATAATTTGTGGTTAAGACAATTAAAAGCTTAGTATTTAGCCATTTTGGGCTTGGCCCAGGAGTGTATATAAATAAAGATTAATTAGATTATTTCTAATTATCGAAGAACCCAGAGAATGGTTAGGGTCATAGTTCTACACATCACGTTTTGACACTCAACATCTTATATGGCTTTAGAATGTGAGTTCATTTTTCATGTTTAATAATAAGGTTAAAGTTTACGTAATGACAACTGGGTGCAGCCCTGCAGCTGCTTTGTTTATTTGTTATGATTATGAACTACTTTGTAATGCCATCGATTGCTTATTTAAAAGATCTCAATTTAACTTTTAGATATTGCCCTTTGTGATTTGTATACATAAAAATGGACTGTTTGGCATGAAATATAAAACTATAATTGTTTACAAGCTTTGACAGTAACTAGTATTGCAATCACTTCTGTACGCCATTGGACAGAAATATGTTGTGTTAGATATGCATTCATTAAATGATTGTATTCTATTATATGTTCTTTAAAAAAAGTTAACCGTTTCTTTCGCCAGATAAACGTGTTTTCCGACGTAGCCTAACTGTCTATTGTTTTGTTATTTCTCAGTTGCGTTCGTTTGCAGTGAAAAATAAATTCGCACGGTGTCAGTGCACACCAAAAATACAGACCTGGCGTGGCATCGTCTGTCGGCCGTTCATTCGCTCTCTCCATCACATCGTTATTATGATCGCCGTGGACATTGCCTTCACACCCGCCAAGCGCTACCGGCTTCATATCGTAAGGATTCTCTAACATAAAACAGGAGTTTTATGGTCATTGTTTATCTTCTTATGGGTCCAAATCTTATGCGAGTGGAACATCTTTAAACGCCGTTTTAATTTCCTGCAAAATGCAACAAAGGGTGCGTTCGTCATGGCGCCTCAGACTTACACTCATGGCATTGGGAATGCTGTTTTGGAGAGGAATCTGCGCACAAATACGATATTCTCTTTCCGAGGAGCAAAAGGATGGTACTGTGATCGGAAACCTTGCGAAGGATTTAGGTCTCGATCCCAGAACGTTAAAGGAGAGAGGATTTCGAATCGTTTCAGCCTCTGGCGACTCGCTGTTCACGGTAAATCAGAATGACGGGATTTTAAGCGTAAATGGGAAAATAGATCGCGAGGTGGTTTGCGAGCGAAGCAGCTCGTGCATCATCAACCTGAAATTTGCGCTAGAAAACCCGTTAGAGATTCACTACGTGTCGATTGAAATCGTGGACGTCAATGATCATGCCCCGACATTCCCGGAGAAAGAAAAACTCTTGGAAATATGGGAATCTGCCCTGCCTGGAGCTCGGTATCAATTACAGGCAGCGCGGGATCCCGATGGCGGCATGAACTCTGTTCAACAATATAAACTCAGTCATAATGACAATTTCCGCATAGAGGTTAAAGATCGCGGAGAAGATCTAAAAATGCCCTTTTTAATTCTCCAAAAGCCTTTGGATAGAGAAACCAGCCGGAGACACAAGCTGCATCTTACTGCGCTCGATGGAGGGCGACCCCCAAAGTCTGGATCTATGGAGATAATAGTTGACGTTTTGGATGTTAATGACAATATGCCGGTTTTCACAAAGGAAGTTTACTCTGTAACGCTTCAAGAAAATGTCCATGTGGGCACAACTGTAATACAGGTTAATGCTACTGACATGGATGATGGTCCAAATGGAGATGTTTTTTATTCATTTGGAAAGGATATAGACAATAGGATAATACAGCTTTTTGATTTAAACTCCAGTACTGGGGAAATGATTGTGATAGGATTGATAGATTTCGAAGAGATGAATAACTTTGAAATAGATATCCAAGCATCAGACAAAGGACCTGTTCCTCTCACATCAGATAAGAGTATTACCATAAAAGTTATTGATGTGAATGACAATGTGCCTGAGATAGAAGTGACATCATTTTCAAGCGCAGTGCGTGAAGACTCTAAAATTGGAACCACTGTGGCTTTGATCAGCGTCAGTGATTTGGACTCTGGTGTAAATGGGAAAGTGTTGTGCTACATTACTGAAGACATACCTTTCAGGCTAACGGCATCATCCCAAGATAACATTTACGCACTGGTTACAGCCTCAGCTCTTGATAGAGAAACTGTACCTCACTATGACATCACGATAGTAGCCAAAGATGCTGGGCAGCCACCTCTTTCTTCGATTAAAACTATAACTGTTCAGGTATCAGATGTAAATGACAACAGTCCGGAATTTTCTCTTTCGCCCTATGCTTTTTATGTGATGGAAAACAATATTCCAGGGAAATCTTTATTTTCTGTGTCTGCTTCTGATCGTGATGTAGATGAAAATGCTGTTGTGAACTACAACATCTGGAGAGACTCTGGAGATGAAAACAAATATGCATCTTTCATTAATATTAACGCTGAAAATGGGGAGATTTATGCACTAAAAAGTTTTGATTTTGAAACTGTTAAAACTTTCCAGTTTCGAGTTATTGCTTCAGACTCTGGAAGTCCGTCTCTGAGCAGTAACGTGACAGTGAACGTGTTTATTCTGGATCAGAACGACAACGCTCCAGGGATCTTATATCCAGTCAGCGCTAACGGTTCTGCTGAGGGTGTGGAAGAGATTCCCCGGAATGTGAACGCAGGGCATTTGGTGACTAAAGTCAGAGCCTATGATGCAGATATAGGATACAATGGCTGGTTATTGTTTTCACTGCAGGAAGTTAGTGACCACAGTCTCTTTGCTTTGGACCGCTATACAGGACAGATAAGGACCCTTCGCTCATTCACAGAAACAGACGAGGCCCAGCATAAACTGCTCATACTGGTCAAAGACAATGGGAACGTTTCACTCTCAGCAACAGCGACTGTGATTGTCAAAGTTGTGGAGCCCAAAGAGGCTTTTGCAGCTTCTGATGTTAAAAACGCAGTAAAAGACGAGGAGGAAAACGACGTGACATTTTATCTGATCATCACTTTGGGCTCGGTTTCAGTGCTTTTTGTCATCAGCATCATCGTGTTGATTGTAATGCAGTGCTCGAAATCTACAGACTATTCGTCCAAGTATTTACAGGACACAAATTATGACGGGACTCTGTGTCACAGCATCCAGTACAGATCTGGAGACAAACGGTACATGTTAGTTGGACCCAGAATGAGTATCGGCTCTACTATAGTCCCAGGCAGTAATGGAAATACTCTAGTGATACCAGATCGCAGAAGGAGAGATTCTGGAGAGGTAAAATGGAGATTAACTCAAAAATTGTGATCTGTGATTGCTTTTGTTTTTCTTTATTTTGTGTTTGGCCACCTTACTGTCCTCTCATCACCCTGTTAGACACAATTTGATCCATGCAAAATAAACATCAGCAGTAGTTTTTCTTAAAAGAGATTCCGGTCTCTAATATATAAAAGGCTGAAGGACTATGAACCTAAATTATGAGATTATGAGAGTTTTAGAACCCGAGGATTAAACACATGTATGCGTTTGTTTATTTGTGATGTGTATATATACTATATGGTGCAGTTTTGGTGTTAGCTGTTGTAAGTATACTACTAAGTCTAGTGCTGACCACTGGAGTTGTTCTACTTGGTTTTGGATTAGCAAATCTCAGTAACTCCAATACAGGTTTTGCTGTAAAAGATGCAAGACTGCATTTGATCTTTTTCAGACAATTTTGAGAATGTGGAATCAAGTTTGAATGTTTTCCAAAGTATTTAATTTTATACATACCATCTTATACAGTAAAGGAGAAAGTCTCTCTCTATCTCTCTCACACACACACACACACACACACACTTATTTGTTTGTAGCATTTATTTTCCCTGGCAGTTGACTGTATTTGTTACTGTTATTTATCTTTTGTCAGTCACAATCATATGCTTGCAGATGTGATGACAAACATTCTATCACACTGAACATTCTGATTCACATTCTCTGTCTGGTATCCATAGCAATACACCCGTTACCCTGAGAAAATGGGAGTAGAATAAACTGCATTGGGAATTATGAAAAGGAAATGGAGACAGAGAGAGAGAGAGAAACATGGTATATATTTGTTGGTCAGCTTGCTGAGTTTTAAGAGAATTGGGTTTAGATGAAATTGATATAGTCGATGTTGTAATTTAGTCAGCAGATGGTGTCAACAGATTCAGCCCCCTGTGAAGAGCACACACAGAGTCATGTGTGTGATTGTGGGAGGCAGTCTCCGTTGCGTGTTCTCTCGGGGATGGGTTGTGCTGTCGTGCTTGTCTGTGGTTTATCGGATTGCCAGTACTATGCCTGTTTCTGTGTAAATAAATGTCATATTAATGAGGTTGCTCTTATGATGGTAGCATTCAGATGACTGGATTTTTTTGAGAGTGTGTGTGTGTGTGTGTGTGTGTGTTTATGTGCTGAGCACCTCAGGCTGTTACTCAAACATATTTTAGTCCATCAGGCAGAAAGGATTGGCCTTATTCCACGTTACTGGACACACAGCGCTTCCCCACCCACAGTGCTTTCATCTTTCCTTTGCTATCTGCCCTCAGTTGCCTTATTTCTTAAGTTTTTTTCTTTTAATTTGCGTCATTTAATTTCCTTCCATCCATCCATCCATCCATCCATGATTAAAAAAACATTTATACGCTTTGGTTCTATTTTTACAAGTAAGATGTACATTTTCAGAACTCTTAGTACAAAACTCCAAACTCATCACACTTGTAACACAGCTAATCATTCTTTCAAAACCTGATCTCGTGCTTTCATTCTAGTAGTACATATTTTCATTCTACGTAATTGTTGTTTCAAAACACAAGATCATTGTGATATGTAATAAGAACATTTAATCACTGAAACACAACAGTATGATCTTCTTTCAATTTAGTACTTTTAACAATCAGTTCATTCAACAGCAAACAATGCAAGATACAGTGCATGTTTCAAATCACCCTTGTTGCTGAAATAATTACAGTAACACAGGCTACAGATGCCACATTAGAAAATACACGTACATTACCTCATTTATGTCGCTGAATACATGTTTGTAATAGTATCAATCTAGTGTGTTATCAAAAGGTGTGAAGTATGACACAGCCATGAGGTTTTGTGCCAGAACAGAGTTTGCAGCCTATACAGTAAATGTTCGCACTGTACCATATGACTGAATCTATACTGTAGTTGACCTTTATAAGGGTGAGTTACAGTAATGTGGCAGTCTTTACCACAGTAATCTGTTTACAGCATCACATGGCATACTGTAATGTAAAATTCTGTATTTGTTTGTATTTCTGTACATCTATCTCCCTTCTACTGATGCATATGATCAATCTAATATTAAACAGTCATTGACTGTTTCCTTTCCCTTATACTCAATCTTGCTCTATGTTCACAAATTACGTGCACACACTAGAAAAAAGAATTCATTACATTTCGGAAATTGCAAACAAATTCTATAGAAACTATGTCTATAGAGTCAATATCTATAGAAATCTATAGGTGTACCAAATGATTCATTGATTAACAATTAAGCTCAGTTGGATTAAATAATAGACAAATGTATTATACTGAACGAGAAGAGATGTAAATCATAAGTTTCATAGTAAGAGCAGCATTATGAAAGGCAGTTACTGTGAATGAAACGTATATAGATGAAACTTTTATTTTGTGTAGTGAAAAGGATACTTTGTGATTTTGTGTATTGTACTAACACAATTGAAAATATGCTGAATATTTGGAAAAAGTGCACTTTTGATGATCTGTTGTGATCTGTAGTACTAACTTACAGTTTTGAAAATTTACAAATTGCTTGTGGATATAAAGCAATTAAAAAACGTAATGCAAATAAAATACAGTATATAGTGATTTGTCTAAATAAGCTTTTAAAATAGAATATTGAGATGAGTGAGGGTTTTAATTGCTGTATGTGTGGATGATGAAATCCACAGTCCTGCTGTGCAGAGAACACTGAACTGCAGGTCCAGTCAGATATTGCAGAGATCAGCAGAATATTGAGTCTGGCTTAGCAAAACACACACACACACACACACACACACACACACACACACACACACACACACACACACACACAGCTCATAGACCAATCCAGCAAGGGTACTGCTCAGCATCTCATTAGATTTCTGCAGCATCCCCTTTTTGAAAATGCTTTGTTCAGTAAATAAAAACCTGGGATTTTATAACAGTATAAGTATATTCAGGCGATCTCTGTTTTAAACATTCAGATTTCAAATAAATGCTGATTTATCAATGGTTTTGCATCCAAGCTGTACAATATAACTGTGAAATTAATTTCACAATATTAAATTTCAATATTAAAATATTTACATTTTGTAAAATAATCTTTGTCAGTCAATTCTCTTTTTTGCCCACCCCAGTTGCTATGGTAACAGCAGAGCTAGAACACTTTCTTTGTTTACTGATTCCAGTTGCTTTGGAAACAGAAAGCCTTTTACAGATATTTGAGACTTTACACATATTTAAAGTGAACAGTTTCACAGTTTGTTTATATGTTGGTTTGATGCACATTCAGTTTGGTGTGGTTTTATTTGGATCTATGGCTTGGTGTCATGAGGTCTGCTCTGCTCCATGTTATTTTCTTCCTAATGCATGTTCGTATTGTGAACAATTCATTGGTGCAAGAAAATCCACTTGAAAAAAAAAACACGTGCTCTGCCCTATTAAACTGTTGATGTTTTTTAAAAGGATATATATATATACATATACAGGGCTGTGTTGGAAAAGGTATTCAAGATACAATTTCTTTAGTAATGCACCAGCATTCCATGTTCACTTCTCAGATGGTTTATTTGGTAGTGTTGAAGTCAAGACCATCTAATCCGAAACCAAGACCAGACCAGCACTCCTTAAATTCATATATTTAAACTGTTTTTAAAAACGATGTTTGTAGCAACATCTTGTTTGTAGTCATGCTCAAATTTGTGAAAACAGCTCTTTTGTTCTTGTGATAGTGCTTCATTATATCACGTTATAATATAAAAGTCCAGATATCATACAAGTACTTTTTTGCAACAATATCTTGAATTTTTTGAGCATTTGTATCAATTTTGGTGACATTTTTGACACAATTACTCTGAACCGGCACAATAAATAAATCAAATTAGAAATTAGTTATTGATTGCATCTGAAGCAGTACGTTTTAACATCCAATCACATTAATGATGTTAATAAATAAATCAGACAATGCACCGGCAATTTAGTAAAATCCCAGCCAGCAGTTGTGGCCTTGACCGGTCTTGAAACAAAATCCAGAGTCCTGTTAGTCTGAGACTAAGACAAGAACAAGTTCAAATGTGGTCGGGCCCGAGACCCTACAAAAATTGGTCTCAAGACCAGTCTCGAGCACTGATATTTGGAGTTTTTAATGTAGAATGATTATTACTTCAGAGCCATATTATTTTTGACAGATCAACCAGGATTGAAATCAGCTGGCATTACTTAGCACAGAATCCTTCTCAGTGGTAGAACTGGGTGAGGGGTAATTTTAATATCTGTTTAGGTCTGTTTATATCTGTTTAAAATACAAGCAGCAAGATGGCAGAGACTAAGATGGATGTTCTTGTGATTTTTAACAGTTCCCTGGCAGGTGACATCAACTGACAAGTGAATGCAGATTAGCTTTGAGGCAACTGCAACATACAGTAGAAAAGGAAATGCACTGTGTACAAAGCCTGAGCAGAAAAAGCAAAACTGTGGCAACAAAGGCATCATGTGCAGGCCGGGCAGTTCTGTGAATGCATGTGTATAAGAGAAGGTCAGGTCCATTCTGCAGTGGTTCAGTACTTTAGTGGGTCACATCAGTTCTGCTTTTGGTTCATGCGGTTATAAGTAGCTCTGTCCTCTATATCTCAGTCTGCAGCTGGCCTCAAGTGTATCTCTCTCTCTCTCTCTCTCTCTCTCTTAAATCTTTGCTGATATTCTAAACTCTCTCTCTCTCCTAATGGTCATAGAAACTGTCATGTCAGTTTTAGAAGTGTTCAATTTAAATGATGTTACTTTGAATATATTATTATGGGATGCTTTGGTCTGTAATGATAATGTCTATAATGTCTGTCTTTGTTCATTTACTAGTATTTGCATATTTTATAAGTCAGTACTATTACATTGAATTAGAATAAGAATCAGAAAGAGCTTTATTTGCAAGTATGTTCACACATTTTGGTGACAGAAGCTTCCACAGCACAAACAGAATGACAGTGTTGTTTAAACAGTGTTGACATGTTTATGTCTGAGAGTGGCGTCCAGTTATTATCTAAGAAAAAAAAATTTTTTTTTTGCATTTGAATACTGATATATATGTATTATGTTTTCATATGTTTTTAGAGTATGATCAAATAGAGATATGGAAGTTGGCATGTAATGGAAGTTGCAATAGTCTTTTCTTACCTATTTTGATGTATATCAGAGTGAAACAGCTTCACCAAGAACAAATGTAGGGTGGTGCTTGTTATTTTGATTAAACATTACAATGCACATGAATGAAATAAAAACAATAATGATGTGCACGGATAAATCATTTATAATAAATGTGGCAATAATACATAAATAAGAAATGTCAATTTAGATTACATGGTGACTTTAAACATTGCAGTTGATATCGCTTCTGGTTCATTTAAAGGTGCAATATGTAAGATTTTTGCTGTAAAATATCCAAAAACCACTAGGCCAGTGTTTATATATTTTGTTCAGTTGAGTACTTATATTATACAATATCCCAAATGTTTCCAACTATTTGTAAATCGTGAGAAAATTGTGGGACGGGGACGTGTGGAGTTGCCTGTCAATGGCGTCATATCCGCGTTACCCTCAGTTTCCGCTTTTAGAAACCATGACAACAGACGTGGACAACTGCGTAAGGTCTAGCGGCACGCTGTTGTAGTTTCGTTCAAACATTATGGCCCATGGCAAGCAGACTTTGGAACAAAATGAGAAATCAAAAGAGGACCAGTATTGACGTGGCGTTTTCGAGATGGCGAGAGCTTCACAACAAACTTCGACTTGACAAAGTCATGTGCTTTATTAGACAGGTGAGCAAATGTACATAAAACAAATCAATGTTATGTAGCTCAACACGATTAAATATTAGAATATCATCAGTATGATGTTCTAATGTTGATATAGCTTACTGCTAGTCTCATACAGCCAACAAACTAACACACAGAATACCATTATAACTTTCAACACACTCAAATGCAGTTTAGATAGTGTAGACCAAGTGAAACAGCATTGCGTTTCCTCACAATTTTAATTCGTCAAATAAACTGACCTGTATGAGTAGTAATTCAGCACTTGCGGGTAGTTCGGTAGAATGAAATGTCCTCATTTCTTTATATCCCCTGGGACTCGCGCGTGTGGCGCTGATATCTGTCTCTTACTAGTAATCGCGCCCTGCTTCATACCACAGTCATGTTAAAAAACATGAATGCATTCACTCATCCATAAACATTATTTCCCCATAAACATTATTAGATCCATCGGTATGTAAGTTCCATGATTCCATCAATCTACACCTTTGTTATTTTTTTGAAGAGGTTAGCAACCCCTAGCAGCGTAAAAAATACATAGTGTAGCTATATATACGTTTTATACATATTATTAAAATTGTTGTATAGGTCATCCAGATATTGAATGCATATATAGAGAGAGCATAATCAAAATTACATCCTGTTTACAGTATAGGCCTACATACTATGTCCTGCAGAAAAAGTATAGTATGCCATTCCAAACATAGCCTGATGATTGTAACATGGATGATTCTGACACAGTTTCAAAGCTACAGTTTGTGATTGCTGGAGTGCTATAAAGCCCACAAGGAATGTCTTAGGCTGAAAGCAAAGCTGTGTGTGGGATGTGGGTGGAGTCAGGGATATGAGCACTATTTTTAGAAGGTCTGTGCCTTATATTCCAGACATTTAATGTCAGATTGTATTTGCGCCCTGCAAAAAAAAAAAAAAAATATATATATATATATATATATATATATTTTTTTTTTTTTTTTTCTTCCTCAGTATTTTTGCTTTGTGTTCCAGTACAAATATCTAAACATTCTTAAATATAGATACATTT